>JAJEOU010000219.1:0-28477 GCA_021534815.1 Acrocephalus arundinaceus | reverse complement strand
AAAGAGTCCCCTCTGCAAGGGTCCCATGGTGTGGCATGCCGGTTGGGGATTTGGCAGTTGAGGCCAGTCTGTGTGAGGGAGGATGGGTGTTCAGTTGCCTGTGAGCAGAAAGGTGACAGCACAGGCCCAGAACACTCCTCCTCCTCCTGGCTGTGGGCAGTGTGTGCAAGGTGGCTCAGCAGAGGAACCTGGGCTCTGCCTCCTGCCAGCCTGGCCCAAGCTGATTTTCAGGCAGCTGCTGCTCTGGCTTTCTGTGGATCCATCTCACTGCCTTAGTCTTGTTTCCTTGTCCCTGGACAAGAGGTAATTGAGCAGTAGTGTCACCTTGATGGTATTAGGTTGTGTCAGGCAGCTCAAGTCCCAGGCCCAAGCTGCAGTCAGGGAAGGAGGGCTGGGCTTGGGTGGTCTCAGCCTCTTTTTGGAGTTTTGCCAATCCTGGGCAACCTTCCTTGCCAGCTCGTGTTTAGGCCATGACCCCAGGCATGTCCGTCCCTGGCAAGGCTGCTGTGCCAGAGCCCTGTGTGAGGCGCGCGGCTACTGGCAGAGAGCCCCAGCCCCGGCGTGCCCCAGGCCCGGCTTTGCAGAGTGGGCTCTGCGGCCGTGAGGAATGGGCGGGATGGACGCAGCCAGGGAGCTGTGCTCGGTGGCTCCAGGTGCAGGTGGAGGCCGGGGATGAGGGGTCCCTCAGGGAGGGCTCTGCCTTGGCCCGGGGCCCTGGAAGGGCTTTACCAATGCGGCAGAGAGTGGCTGGAGCTCCCCCTCAGCACAGGGTTTGAGGGACAGGGAGCTGAGCGGGGCAGGGGCTGAGGGGAAGCCTTGGGCAACGCATGGAGGAGAAGCTGGCGTGAGCCGGCAGTGTGTGCTGCCAGCCCAGAAAGCCGGGTCTGGGCTGGGCTGCATGGGAAGGAGCCAGGGAGCAGGACAAGGGAGGTGAGAACCCACCTTCGCGCTCCATGGTGTGTGGGGTCCCAGCATAGAAAGGACATGGACTGCACAAATGAGTTCAGAGAGAGGCGATGGGGATGCTGCAAGGGCTGGAGCAGCTGTGCAATGGAGACAGGCTGGGCAGAGAGTGTGTTCCAGTTGGCTTAGGGAGAGATGCCTGTGCCCCAATGGAGGTGTAAATGCACGATAAGATGGCAACATCCAGATTTTATTTCACATGGATTTCAATTCCAAGAGCTGTGAGGGAGAGAGATAGAAAGAAATAGGAGCAAGGACTCAGAGAGGGAGAAAGTGTGCATAAGATATTCTGAGGAACTAGAGGATTTTGGAGGTCCTTCCAACCCAAACTATACTGTGACTCTAAGCATGTGTGTGGTTGTGTATTTTGAGTTGGTATTAATTACATTATCATCAACATAATTATTTAAAAATTTTTATTATAATTATCACTACTACTACTACTACTACTATTCTTCTTTTCTTCTGCCTATAACTTATTATTATATTTGCTGCTACTCCTATTTCTTCTTCATGCTAGTCTTCTTCTTCTTCTCTTCTTCTCTATTGTTCTTTTTTTCTTTATTTTCTTGTTACTATACTACTTCTTTTTTTTTCTTCTACTTCTTGTTTCTCTACTTCTACTTTTTTTTTTTCCTCATTTTATTAACTACAACTACTTCTTATTCTATATAATTTATCCCTATTCTTATTCTATTCTTAAGCTTATTCTTTCTGGGGTGTTGTCCTTATACCTAAGTCTTATTCTTTTTCTACATCTCTTTAACATTCCTATTCTTTCTAGGTTTTTTTTGACTATTCTCTATTCCTTTCCTCATTCCTATTCTTATATAGTGCACTGTTTCTCAGTTTCTCATTTTCTACGTCTTCTTCTTCTAACTGTTTTCATTTGTGCTCTTTTTGGCTGGTTTTTGTGTCTTTTTTGGTGTGTGGTTTGCTTTTTTCATTTTTCATTTTTTCAGGACGGATTGCATGCGTCCTGGTGCAGCGGGGTCCCGACCAGCCCTACTCCAGGGGCTGTGGCACCAGGCAGCGGCAGCTGAGCAGGCTGCGCAGGGCCCGCAGCGCCCGCCTGAGGCGGGAGGGGCGTTTGTGGCGGGGGGCCCGTTCCTGGCTGAGGGTGCCGGCCTCTTGGTACCTGCTCCTGGAGGACACGGGTGGTTGTGTGTCCTCTGTGAGCCAGATCTTCCATATGGGGAGACGAGGCATGGAGCGGCCCCCAGGGCACGGCTCAGCGGCCCCGTCCTCAACCCAAGCCAGGCGAGGGGCAGGCACGAGGAAGCCGTCAGCCAGTCTTTGCTCTCTGTCTTCCTCTTCACAGAGCTCGAGGGTGCTGATGTTGTCCCATTCATCTTCCTCTGGAAGGAAGGCGTTGGCCCAGACGCTCTGTTCCCAGCTGTCCTGAACAAGGTCTGGGTGACTGTCGTTGTCCCAGTTGGACAGCAGGGATGGTCTCTTTCCATCACTTCCAGTTTCCTCGTCTTGAGAAAGGTCTGGGCCAACGCACTCCTCCCAATCCGATACTTCTTGGAAGCTGGTGACATCTCGTGGGACAGCTGATGTTCGCTGGACTCTTCCCAGTCCCAGAGATTTTGGGAGCTACCAACTTGGCCTTGGGAAAGGCCTTGCTCTGTGCATTCTTCCCAGTCTGAAACTTCTTGTTGGTAGCTCCCAACATCACTCTGGGAGAGCTCTTCCTCAGTGCATTCATCCCAGACAGAGAGCTCGTGGTAGCTGCCGGCTTCCTCATGGGACCCTTCCTGGTAGGTGCTGGTTTCTGCTGGGCACACCTCCTGCTCAATGTGGGCTTCCCCTTGGGTCTCTTCTGGTAGCTGCTGGATTCTGCTGGGCACACCTCCTGCTCAATGCAGGATTCCCCTTGAGACCCTTCCTGGTAGCTGCTGGTTTCTGATGGGGGCAACTCCTGCTCAATGCAGGATTCCCCTTGGGTCTCTTCCACGTTGATGCTGGATTCTACAGGGGACAGCTCCTGCTCAGTGCAGGATTCCGCTTGGGTCTCTGTCTTGTAGCTGCTGGATTCTGCTAGGGGCAGCTTCTGCTCATGCAGGATTCCCCTTTGGATTCCTCATGGTAGCGTCCAGGTTCTTCTAGGAAGGCGTTCTGCTCAATGCAGGCTATTTCTTGGATCACTTCCTCGTAAATACCGGAATCTCCAGGGCACAGCTCCTGCTCAATGCAGGCTTCCTCCTTGGGTCTCTGTCTTGTAGCTGCTGGATTCTGCTGGTGGCAGCTCCTGCCCAATGCAGGATTTCCCTTGGAACCCTTCCTGTGAGCTGCCATCTTCTTCTGGGGAGAGCTCCTGTTCAGTGCAGGCTTCCCCTTGGGAACCATCTTGGTATTTACCCATTTCTCCTTGGGGCAGCTCTGTGTCTACTTCAGTGTACCCCTGGGAAAAGTCAAGCTCCCCAGCCAAGGCCCCCTCCTGGCTCTCTTCCTCTGCCAGGACTGATGCCCTGTCTGCCTCCTAATGCTGCTCACTGAGCGCCTGGGCTGCCAGTGGGCTGGGCGAGGGGTTGAGGGCCTGGAGCTGGGGGTTCACCTTGTCCTGCTCCGTGTCTGACCTCCTGGAATGCAGAGGAGGATCCCGGGAGCTGCTTCCTCCTGAGCAAGCAGCTCTCCTGGGACTGGGCAACGCAGGGCCCCATGCCCCTTATATACCCTTGCAGGGCGTGGCTCTGCCGTGTCACAGGGCCCCTGGACACCACAGGGTTCCAGCATCGCCCAGGGCCCTGACGGAATGCTCCTGTGTCACAAAAGGCCTCGCCGGGCACCCCTCAGCGGCCAAAGCCACTGGAAGTGGCACGGAGCCCCAGGAGGGGTGGGCTTCTAGCCCCTTGTTATGATCTGGTTATTCAAATGATCAGAGATGCCTGTGCCCGGATTAGGGTGCAAATGTGAGACCATGTGCCAAAGTCAATAGGATGGGTTTAATTCAACAGGAAAGGAAAGACACAGAGAGAAAGGGAGAAACAGAGAAGACATGGGGGAAGAGAAGGAGAGTGACAGAGAAAGATGAAGTAGAAAACCTGCCCACTCTGTGGATCCCAATGGCATCCCATGGTTGCTCTGCCTCAGATCTTCTTGGTGCTGAGGGCCCTAAGAGTTCAGAGGGTAATGCACCACCCAGGAGGGAAGGCCCAGGTCCCTCCCCTGGCAAGGACAAGTCTGACACAGTCCCTTGCAGCAGGCTCTGCATCTGTGCCAGCCCTTTGCAACACGAGCAGTGCTCTGCTGCAAGGCCTCAGCAAGGAGCCTGGGCAGCGCTTGGGGCTCCTGGATGGATGATGGCACCTCCTCAGCTGCCCCTCATGGCAAGGTCCCGTGGGTGTGGCCATGCCGGGTTGGGGATTTTGCAGTTGAGCCAGTCTGTGTGAGGGAGGATGGGTGTTCAGTGCCTGTGAGCAGAGGTGACAGCACAGGCCCAGAACTCTCCTCCTCCCTTCCTGGCTGTGGGCAGTGTGTGCAAAGGTGGCCTCAGCAGAGGAACCTGGGGGCTCTGGCCTCCCCTGCCCAGCCTGGCCCAAGCTGATTTTCAGGACAGCTGCTGGCTCTGGCTTTCTTGTGGATCCATTCTCCTGCCTTAGTCTTGTTTCCTTGTCCCTGGACCAGAGGTAATTGAGCAGTAGTGTCACCTTGATGGTATCTCAGGTTGTGTCAGGCAGCTCAAGTCCCAGCCCCAAGCTGCAGTCAGGGGAAGGAGGGCTGGGCTTGGGTGGTCTCAGCCTCTTTCTTGAGTTTTGCCATCCTGGGCAAACCTCCTTGCCAGCCGTGTTTAGGCCATGACCCCAGGCATGTCCGTCCCTGGCAGGGCTGCTGTGCCCAGAGCCCCTGTGAGGCGCGGCGGCACTGGCAGAGAGCCCCAGCCCCGGCGTGCCCAGGCCCGGCTTTGCAGAGTGGGCTCTGCGGGCCGTGAGGAATGGGCGGGATGGACGCAGCCAGGGAGCTGTGCTCGGTGGCTCCAGGTGCAGGTGGAGGCCGGGGATGAGGGGTGTCCCTCAGGGAGGGCTCTGCCTTGGCCCCGGGGCCCTGGAAGGGCTTTGCCAATGCCGCAGAGAGTGGCTGGAGCTCCCCCTCAGCACAGGGTTTGAGGGGACAGGGAGCTGAGCGGGGCAGGGGCTGAGGAGAAGCCCTTGGGGCACGCATGGAGGAGAAGCTGGGCGTGAGCCGGCAGTGTGTGCTGCCAGCCCAGAAAGCCGGGTCTGGGCTGGGCTGCATGGGAAGGAGCCAAGGGCAGCAGGACAAGGGAGGTGAGAACCCACCTTCAGCGCTCCATGGGTGTGTGGGGTCCCCAGCATAAGAAGGACATGGACCTGCCAGAATGAGTTCAGAGAGAGCGATGGGGATGCTGCAAGGGCTGGAGCAGCTGTGCAATGGAGACAGGCTGGGCAGAGAGTGTGTTCCAGTTGGCTTAGGGAGAGATGCCTGTGCCCCAATTGAGGTGTAAATGCCACGATAAGATGGCAACATCCAGATTTTATTTCACATGGATTTCAATTCCCAAGAGCTGTGAGGGAGAGAGATAGAAAGAAATAGGAGCAAGGACTCAGAGAGGGAGAAAGTGTGCATAAGATATTCTGATGGAACTAGAGGATTTTTGAGGTCCTTCCCAACCCAAACTATACTGTGACTCTAGAGCATGTGTGGTTGTGTATTTCGAGTTGGTATTAATACATTATCATCAACATAATTTTATTTTTAAAATTTTTATTATAATTATTCACTACTACTACTACTACTACTATTCTTCTTTTTCTTCTGCCTATACTTATTATTATATTTGCTGCTACTCCTATTTCTTCTTCATGCTAGTCTTCTTCTTCTTCTTCTTCTAATTGTTCTTATTTTTCTTATTTTCTTGTTACTATAACTACTTCTTATTTTTTTCTTCTACTTCTTGTTCTTCTACTTCTACTTTTTTTTTTTTTCTCATTTTATTAACTACGACTACTTCTTATTCTATATAATCTTATTCCTATTCTTATTCTAATTCTTAAGCTTATTCTTTCTGGGGTGTTGTCCTTATACCTAAGTCTTATTCTTTTTCTACATCTTCTTAACATTCCTATTCTTTCTAGGTTTTTTTGACTATTCTTATTCCTTTTCCTCATTCCTATTCTTATATAGTGCTACTGTTTCTTCATGTTCTTCATTTTCTACGTCTTCTTCTTCTAACTGTTTTCATTTGTGCTCCTTTTGGCTGGTTTTGTGTCTTTTTTGGTGTGTGGTTTGCTTTTTCATTTTTTCATTTTTTCAGGACGGATTGCATGCGTCCTGGTGCAGCGGGGTCCCGACCAGCCCTACTCCAGGGGCTGTGGCACCAGGCAGCGGCAGCTGAGCAGGCTGCGCAGGGCCCGCAGCGCCCGCCTGAGGCGGGAGGGGCGTTTGTGGCGGGGGGCCCGTTCCTGGCTGAGGGTGCCGGCCTCTGGTACCTGCTCCTGGAGGACACGGGTGGTTGTGTGTCCTCTGTGAGCCAGATCTTCCATATGGGGAGACGAGGCATGGAGCGGCCCCCAGGGGCACGGCTCAGCGGCCCCGTCCTCAACCCAAGCCAGGCGAGGGGCAGGCACGAGGAAGCCGTCAGCCAGTCTTTGCTCTCTGTCTTCCTCTTCACAGAGCTCGAGGGTGCTGATGTTGTCCCATTCATCTTCCTCTGGAAGGAAGGCGTTGGCCCAGACGCTCTGTTCCCAGCTGTCCTGAACAAGGTCTGGGTGACTGTCGTTGTCCCAGTTGGACAGCAGGGATGGTCTCTTTCCATCACTTCCAGTTTCCTCGTCTTGAGAAAGGTCTGGGCCAACGCACTCCTCCCAATCCGATACTTCTTGGAAGCTGGTGACATCTCCGTGGGACAGCTGATGTTCGCTGGACTCTTCCCAGTCCCAGAGATTTTGGGAGCTACCAACTTGGCCTTGGGAAAGGCCTTGCTCTGTGCATTCTTCCCAGTCTGAAACTTCTTGTTGGTAGCTCCCAACATCACTCTGGGAGAGCTCTTCCTCAGTGCATTCATCCCAGACAGAGAGCTCGTGGTAGCTGCCGGCTTCCTCATGGGACCCTTCCTGGTAGGTGCTGGTTTCTGCTGGGCACACCTCCTGCTCAATGTGGGCTTCCCCTTGGGTCTCTTCCTGGTAGCTGCTGGATTCTGCTGGGCACACCTCCTGCTCAATGCAGGATTCCCCTTGGGACCCTTCCTGGTAGCTGCTGGTTTCTGATGGGGGCAACTCCTGCTCAATGCAGGATTCCCCTTGGGTCTCTTCCATGTTGATGCTGGATTCTACAGGGGACAGCTCCTGCTCAGTGCAGGATTCCGCTTGGGTCTCTGTCTTGTAGCTGCTGGATTCTGCTAGGGGCAGCTCCTGCTCAGTGCAGGATTCCCCTTTGGATTCCTCATGGTAGCGTCCAGGTTCTTCTAGGAAGGCGTTCTGCTCAATGCAGGCTATTTCTTGGATCACTTCCTCGTAAATACCGGAATCTCCAGGGCACAGCTCCTGCTCAATGCAGGCTTCCTCTTGGGTCTCTGTCTTGTAGCTGCTGGATTCTGCTGGTGGCAGCTCCTGCCCAATGCAGGATTTCCCTTGGAACCCTTCCTGTGAGCTGCCATCTTCTTCTGGGGAGAGCTCCTGTTCAGTGCAGGCTTCCCCTTGGGAACCATCTTGGTATTTACCCATTTCTCCTTGGGGCAGCTCTGTGTCTACTTCAGTGTACCCCTGGGAAAAGTCAAGCTCCCCAGCCAAGGCCCCCTCCTGGCTCTCTTCCTCTGCCAGGACTGATGCCCTGTCTGCCTCCTAATGCTGCTCACTGAGCGCCTGGGCTGCCAGTGGGCTGGGCGAGGGGTTGAGGGCCTGGGAGCTGGGGGTTCACCTTGTCCTGCTCCGTGTCTGACCTCCTGGAATGCAGAGGAGGATCCCGGGAGCTGCTTCCTCCTGAGCAAGCAGCTCTCCTGGGACTGGGCAACGCAGGGCCCCATGCCCCTTATATACCCTTGCAGGGCGTGGCTCTGCCGTGTCACAGGGCCCCTGGACACCACAGGGTTCCAGCATCGCCCAGGGCCCTGACGGAATGCTCCTGTGTCACAAAAGGCCTCGCCGGGCACCCCCTCAGCGGCCAAAGCCACTGGAAGTGGCACGGAGCCCCAGGAGGGGTGGGCTTCTAGCCCCTTGTTATGATCTGGTTATTCAAATGATCAGAGATGCCTGTGCCCGGATTAGGGTGCAAATGTGAGACCATGTGCCAAAGTCAATAGGATGGGTTTAATTCAACAGGAAAGGAAAGACACAGAGAGAAAGGGAGAAACAGAGAAGACATGGGGGAAGAGAAGGAGAGTGACAGAGAAAGATGAAGTAGAAAACCTGCCCACTCTGTGGATCCCAATGGCATCCCATGGTTGCTCTGCCTCAGATCTTCTTGGTGCTGAGGGCCCCTAAGAGTTCAGAGGGTAATGCACCACCCAGGAGGGAAGGCCCAGGTCCCTCCCCTGGCAAGGACAAGTCTGACACAGTCCCTTGCAGCAGGCTCTGCATCTGTGCCAGCCCTTTGCAACACGAGCAGTGCTCTGCTGCAAGGCCTCAGCAAGGAGCCTGGGCAGCGCTTGGGGCTCCTGGATGGATGATGGCACCTCCTCAGCTGCCCCTCATGGCAAGGTCCCGTGGGTGTGGCCATGCCGGGTTGGGGATTTTGCAGTTGAGCCAGTCTGTGTGAGGGAGGATGGGTGTTCAGTGCCTGTGAGCAGAGGTGACAGCACAGGCCCAGAACTCTCCTCCTCCCTTCCTGGCTGTGGGCAGTGTGTGCAAAGGTGGCCTCAGCAGAGGAACCTGGGGGCTCTGGCCTCCCCTGCCCAGCCTGGCCCAAGCTGATTTTCAGGACAGCTGCTGGCTCTGGCTTTCTTGTGGATCCATTCTCCTGCCTTAGTCTTGTTTCCTTGTCCCTGGACCAGAGGTAATTGAGCAGTAGTGTCACCTTGATGGTATCTCAGGTTGTGTCAGGCAGCTCAAGTCCCAGCCCCAAGCTGCAGTCAGGGGAAGGAGGGCTGGGCTTGGGTGGTCTCAGCCTCTTTCTTGAGTTTTGCCATCCTGGGCAAACCTCCTTGCCAGCCGTGTTTAGGCCATGACCCCAGGCATGTCCGTCCCTGGCAGGGCTGCTGTGCCCAGAGCCCCTGTGAGGCGCGGCGGCACTGGCAGAGAGCCCCAGCCCCGGCGTGCCCAGGCCCGGCTTTGCAGAGTGGGCTCTGCGGGCCGTGAGGAATGGGCGGGATGGACGCAGCCAGGGAGCTGTGCTCGGTGGCTCCAGGTGCAGGTGGAGGCCGGGGATGAGGGGTGTCCCTCAGGGAGGGCTCTGCCTTGGCCCCGGGGCCCTGGAAGGGCTTTGCCAATGCCGCAGAGAGTGGCTGGAGCTCCCCCTCAGCACAGGGTTTGAGGGGACAGGGAGCTGAGCGGGGCAGGGGCTGAGGAGAAGCCCTTGGGGCACGCATGGAGGAGAAGCTGGGCGTGAGCCGGCAGTGTGTGCTGCCAGCCCAGAAAGCCGGGTCTGGGCTGGGCTGCATGGGAAGGAGCCAAGGGCAGCAGGACAAGGGAGGTGAGAACCCACCTTCAGCGCTCCATGGGTGTGTGGGGTCCCCAGCATAAGAAGGACATGGACCTGCCAGAATGAGTTCAGAGAGAGCGATGGGGATGCTGCAAGGGCTGGAGCAGCTGTGCAATGGAGACAGGCTGGGCAGAGAGTGTGTTCCAGTTGGCTTAGGGAGAGATGCCTGTGCCCCAATTGAGGTGTAAATGCCACGATAAGATGGCAACATCCAGATTTTATTTCACATGGATTTCAATTCCCAAGAGCTGTGAGGGAGAGAGATAGAAAGAAATAGGAGCAAGGACTCAGAGAGGGAGAAAGTGTGCATAAGATATTCTGATGGAACTAGAGGATTTTTGAGGTCCTTCCCAACCCAAACTATACTGTGACTCTAGAGCATGTGTGGTTGTGTATTTCGAGTTGGTATTAATAACATTATCATCAACATAATTTTATTTTTAAAATTTTTATTATAATTATTACTACTACTACTACTACTACTATTCTTCTTTTTCTTCTGCCTATACTTATTATATTTGCTGCTACTCCTATTTCTTCTTCATGCTAGTCTTCTTCTTCTTCTTCTTCTTCTAATTGTTCTTATTTTTCTTATTTTTCTTGTTACTATAACTACTTCTTATTTTTTTCTTCTACTTCTTGTTCTTCTGCTTCTACTTTTTTTTTTTTCTCATTTTATTAACTACGACTACTTCTTATTCTATATAATCTTATTCCTATTCTTATTCTAATTCTTAAGCTTATTCTTTCTGGGGTGTTGTCCTTATACCTAAGTCTTATTCTTTTTCTACATCTTCTTAACATTCCTATTCTTTCTAGGTTTTTTTGACTATTCTTATTCCTTTTCCTCATTCCTATTCTTATATAGTGCTACTGTTTCTTCACGTTCTTCATTTTCTACGTCTTCTTCTTCTAACTGTTTTCATTTGTGCTCCTTTTGGCTGGTTTTGTGTCTTTTTTGGTGTGTGGTTTGCTTTTTCATTTTTTCATTTTTTTCAGGACGGATTGCATGCGTCCTGGTGCAGCGGGGTCCCGACCAGCCCTACTCCAGGGGCTGTGGCACCAGGCAGCGGCAGCTGAGCAGGCTGCGCAGGGCCCGCAGCGCCCGCCTGAGGCGGGAGGGGCGTTTGTGGCGGGGGGCCCGTTCCTGGCTGAGGGTGCCGGCCTCTGGTACCTGCTCCTGGAGGACACGGGTGGTTGTGTGTCCTCTGTGAGCCAGATCTTCCATATGGGGAGACGAGGCATGGAGCGGCCCCCAGGGGCACGGCTCAGCGGCCCCGTCCTCAACCCAAGCCAGGCGAGGGGCAGGCACGAGGAAGCCGTCAGCCAGTCTTTGCTCTCTGTCTTCCTCTTCACAGAGCTCGAGGGTGCTGATGTTGTCCCATTCATCTTCCTCTGGAAGGAAGGCGTTGGCCCAGACGCTCTGTTCCCAGCTGTCCTGAACAAGGTCTGGGTGACTGTCGTTGTCCCAGTTGGACAGCAGGGATGGTCTCTTTCCATCACTTCCAGTTTCCTCGTCTTGAGAAAGGTCTGGGCCAACGCACTCCTCCCAATCCGATACTTCTTGGAAGCTGGTGACATCTCCGTGGGACAGCTGATGTTCGCTGGACTCTTCCCAGTCCCAGAGATTTTGGGAGCTACCAACTTGGCCTTGGGAAAGGCCTTGCTCTGTGCATTCTTCCCAGTCTGAAACTTCTTGTTGGTAGCTCCCAACATCACTCTGGGAGAGCTCTTCCTCAGTGCATTCATCCCAGACAGAGAGCTCGTGGTAGCTGCCGGCTTCCTCATGGGACCCTTCCTGGTAGGTGCTGGTTTCTGCTGGGCACACCTCCTGCTCAATGTGGGCTTCCCCTTGGGTCTCTTCCTGGTAGCTGCTGGATTCTGCTGGGCACACCTCCTGCTCAATGCAGGATTCCCCTTGGGACCCTTCCTGGTAGCTGCTGGTTTCTGATGGGGGCAACTCCTGCTCAATGCAGGATTCCCCTTGGGTCTCTTCCATGTTGATGCTGGATTCTACAGGGGACAGCTCCTGCTCAATGCAGGATTCCCCTTTGGATTCCTCACGGTAGCGTCCAGGTTCTTCTAGGAAGGCATTCTGCTCAATGCAGGCTATTTCTTGGATCACTTCCTCGTAAATACCGGAATCTCCAGGGCACAGCTCCTGCTCAATGCAGGCTTCTCTTGGGTCTCTTCCTGGTAAGTCTGGCTTTGATAGGGACAGCTCCTGCTCAATGCAGGCTTCCCTTGGGTCTCTGTCTTGTAGCTGCTGGATTCTGCTGGTGGCAGCTCCTGCCCAAGCAGGATTTCCCTTGGAACCCTTCCTGTGAGCTGCCATCTTCTTCTGGGGAGAGCTCCTGTTCAGTGCAGGCTTCCCCTTGGGAACCATCTTGGTATTTACCCATTTCTCCTTGGGGCAGCTCTGTGTCTACTTCAGTGTACCCCTGGGAAAAGTCAAGCTCCCCAGCCAAGGCCCCCTCCTGGCTCTCTTCCTCTGCCAGGACTGATGCCCTGTCTGCCTCCTGCTGCTGCTCACTGAGCGCCTGGGCTGCCAGTGGGCTGGGCGAGGGGTTGAGGGCCTGGGAGCTGGGGGTTCACCTTGTCCTGCTCCGTGTCTGACCTCCTGGAATGCAGAGGAGGATCCCGGGAGCTGCTTCCTCCTGAGCAAGCAGCTCTCCTGGGACTGGGCAACGCAGGGCCCCATGCCCCTTATATACCCTTGCAGGGCGTGGCTCTGCCATGTCACAGGGCCCCTGGACACCACAGGGTTCCAGCATCGCCCAGGGCCCTGACGGAATGCTCCTGTGTCACAAAAGGCCTCGCCGGGCACCCCCTCAGCGGCCAAAGCCACTGGAAGTGGCACGGAGCCCCAGGAGGGGTGGGCTTCTAGCCCCTTGTTATGATCTGGTTATTCAAATGATCAGAGATGCCTGTGCCCGGATTAGGGTGCAAATGTGAGACCATGTGCCAAATCAAAAGGATGGGTTTAATTCAACAGGAAAGGAAAGACACAGAGAGAAAGGGAGAAACAGAGAAGACATGGGGGAAGAGAAGGAGAGTGACAGAGAAAGATAAGTAGAAAACCTGCCCACTCTGTGGATCCAATGGCATCTCATGGTTGCTCTGCCTCAGATCTTCTTGGTGCGGAGGGCCCTCCAAACAGGTTCAGAGGGTGATGCACAACCCAGGAGGGAAGGCCCAGGTCCCTCCCCTGGCAGGGACAAGTCTGACACAGTCCCTTGCAGCAGGCTCTGCATCTGTGCCAGCCCTTTGCATCACGAGCAGTGCTCTGCTGCAAGGCCTCAGCAAGGAGCCTGGGCAGCGCTTTGGGGCTCCTGGATGGATGATGGCACCTCCTCAGCTGCCCCTCATGGCAAGGTCCCGTGGGTGTGGCCTTGCCGGGTTGGGGATTTTGCAGTTAGCCAGTCTGTGTGAGGGAGGATGGGTGTTCAGTTCCTGTGAGCAGAGGTGACAGTACAGGCCCAGAACTCTCTCCTCCCTTCCTGGCTGTGGGCAGTGTGTGCAAGGTGGCCTCAGCAGAGGAGCCTGGAGGCTCTGGCCCAAGCCGATTTTCAGGACAGCTGCTGGCTTGGCTTTCTTGTGGATCCATTCTCCTGCCTTAGTCTTGTTTCCTTGTCCCTGGACCAGAGGTAATTGAGCAGTAGTGTCACCTTGATGGTATCTCAGGTTGTTTCAAGCAGCTCAAGTCCCAGCCCAAGCTGCAGTCAGGGGAAGGAGGGCTGGGCTTGGGTGGTCTCAGCCTCTTTCTTGAGTTTTGCCATCCTGGGCAAACCTCCTTGCCAGCCTGTTTAGGCCATGACCCCAGGCATGTCCGTCCCTGGCAGGGCTGCTGTGCCCAGAGCCCCTGTGAGGCGCGGCGGCACTGGCAGAGAGCCCCAGCCCCGGCGTGCCCAGGCCCGGCTTTGCAGGGTGGGCTCTGCAGGCCGTGAGGAATGGGCGGGATGGACGCAGCCAGGGAGCTGTGCTCGGTGGCTCCAGGTGCAGGTGGAGGCCGGGGATGAGGGGTGTCCCTCAGGGAGGGCTCTGCCTTGGCCCCGGGGCCCTGGAAGGGCTTTGCCAATGCCGCAGAGAGTGGCTGGAGCTCCCCCTCAGCACAGGGTTTGAGGGGACAGGGAGCTGAGCGGGCAGGGGCTGAGGTGAAGCCCTTGGGGCGTGCATGGAGGAGAAGCTGGGCGTGAGCCGGCAGTGTGTGCTGCCAGCCCAGAAAGCCGACCTGGGCTGGGCTGCATGGGAAGGAGCCAAGGGCAGCAGGACAAGGGAGGTGAGAACCCACCTCAGCGCTCCATGGGTGTGTGGGGTCCCAGCATAAGAAGGACATGGACCTGCCAGAATGTGTTGGAAGAAGCCGCGGGAGACAAGTCTCATGCTTTTCATGATCAACAACCTCATTTATTGTTTCAATGTTATCACATTTATACAGACAGTAATCAGCTCATACATATTGCAAAAGTATAGCTCATGATTGGCTATGTCTTTTATAATGCACGTATTTTTGCAGTTAGCCTTGCAGTTGCAACTTTCTTAGCTTTTTGTACTTTCCCACAAACCATGTATTCTCGACTTCCCCGTTGCTATGAAACATCTGTGCTCAAGGGCAGTTTTTCTTGCCGTAGGTCACGTAGCCCTCAGTTACACTCTAACGATTTGATATTAATATGGCCTTTGCTATGCAGCCATTCATTTGCTAAATTCTCCACACTTCCCCGTTTTCTTTTAGCACTAGCAAAGAGGTGTTCCGTTTGTCGTTTACCAACTTCATCAAAGCGTTTTGCAAGCATTTAAAAAGACAAGGTAACAAAATAATAACACAAAATCACAATTCCTACTGTAATTAGATGCTGTAACAAAGAAGTTAGCCAAGGTCCTAAACCCAAACCTTTTAGCCAGTTATCAAGCCCAAAGCCAGTATCTTGCTGCAAATGTGTGGTCAGTGTGTGCAAAGTGTGCAATTGTGCATGTATAGAGCTGGAGTGGTCTGACAAGTTCATACAACACATCCCTTCAAACATTTCACAGCCGTACCCTTGTGCTAATAATAGGAAATCAATTGCAGCCCTATTCTGTAGCGTGGCATGTCTTACCGAGTCTACATCTATCAATAATTGAGATAGTGCCACCGAGGTGGCATTTGTCTGTTTCGCCAACCAACAACCTAATTTGTTTAGCGTAGTCAAAGCTTGAGCTGCAGCGACACCTGGAGCAAAAAAGGATGCTAAAGCTCTTTCTTCTGTTGACCAAAATGTTGCTTCGTCCCAACATTCTGGTTTGAACGCGTGTGTCATTCTCCTGACTCTGTGATGTTGCTTATGCATCTGGAGAATCATAGAAGTGTTTGGCGTAAGCAATGTTAATCGACCCAATGTGCATGGCCCTCCCTCTATCTTTGAGGGAATTCCGGCCCAAGCTCGATCACCACAAATTAAAAATACTCCATAAGGCAATGCTATGGGATTATGGGATGACAGAGATATGTTGGGACTTGTATAGTTGCACCATTGAGTGTCATTTCTATAAATGGCCAATGTAGCGTTAACATTTATCGGGTATGACCTATTGACACCTTTTCGTCCAGGTCTGGCACGATATACACTTGTCCAATTGAAATAGATGCACCAATCCGCTTTTAAGGAACCCAATATCTCAAGTTCCTGAGGCTCCAAAGAGGCTATAGGGAAATGGGGCATCACTTGATCCCATTGATCAGCATACAAAATTGCCTCATTTCATTTACAATTATGTGCCAACTGTGGACAGGGCAGCTCATCCAAGGGCACTCCCACTAAACACGTAGAAAAGGGGTTACCGGGTGAGGATAATGCCAAACATATTGATTCCTGTCCTGTTTAGTTTGCCAAGGTTACCCAAATGTTTTCCTTGGGCTGCAGGGGTATCCAATAAGTACTAATAACACCAGGACATTGCAATGCAACAAAAAACCATATAAGGCTAAACATTGTGGCCTTTCTTGTTAAATTTCTTTTTATCTTTTTGCTTATGCCTTTCGGCTGCTATCTGTCTAAATCTGCAGCAAAGCTCTTCCCAATCCTGCGGTTTTACTGCCCACTGCAGAGGGATTTTACAGACAACATCACACTGCTTCCGTAATACTTGGGAAGTACTAAGAGCCTTAGCTCTCCATGTCAGATGCCCAAGTTCCCACCGAGCATATGCTAAGGCCTGTTGTTCTGTACTTTCAAATAATTGAACAGCTAGAGGAAATGGCAACCCAGTGCTTGACTCTAGAGTTTGCTGAACGTTTTCATTCCTCCATTTCCCTCTGCAGGAAGCACACCACAGCTCCCCCCTGGTCCACGTCTGATGGACCCATCTATCCCCCCCACAACCCCCACAATGTATTAGTAACCAGCACAATGATTACAGTCCCAACAGTTCAAGCATGCACAGAGTCTCAATTCTCCAGTGTTATAACTAGCTAAGAAAGCAAGCAAGTATGCCAGTTGTCGTGGGGTCCGTACATCCACTTGGGCTGGACTAAAAACAGTCTGCAAAAAGGATCGATGTGGCTGAATCAGTAGCTTCAGATGCAGCTGTATGTTCCTGACGGTCTCCACCTTGAGGCGGGCTCGCTGGTTTAACCCAGCGTGCAGGAATCCACTCGGAGCCTGTGGGGGTAGAGATACAAAGGTAACCCCTACCCCAGTAAAGCACTTTAGCCGGGCCTTTCCACACTCCTGTCTTAAGGCATTTATAATTAACCCACATCTCAGCCTGTTCGTCCTTTTCTGTAATGGACCTGTCGGTGCGATGAGACACAGCTGCTGGAACTTCTGATGATCCAAAAATACAAAGATAATTTAAAACAAACAATGTTTTAGACAGCCTTTCCTGTACATCCAAAATATCTTTGAACTTCTCCAAATACCTTTTGAGTGTACCATTTGCTCTTTCCACTATAGCCTGTCCTCGAGGGTTGTGGGGTATCCCTGTCACATGTTTAATTCCCCATTGTTGTAGGAATCTCTGGACTCTCTGACCAGTATAGGAAGGTCCAATATCCGTTTTTACCTGATTGCAAACCCCCATTACAGCAAAACAGCTAGTTAGGTGTCTGATTACGTGAGATCCCTTTTCCCCTGGTTGGGCAGTAGCCCAAACAAAGTTACTGTGTGTGTCAATAGTGACATGCAAGTATTTCAGACGACCAAAGTTAGGCACATGAGTGACATCCATCTGCCAAATGTCATTAACTGCTGTTCCCCGAGGGTTGACCCCTATACCTAAACCCGCACCATTGTTATGATTTGCACAAATAGGGCAACTCCTGACAATAGCTGTGGCGTCTGCATGTGAGATCTGAAACTGTTTTTGCAAACCCTTAGCGTTCTGATGGAACATGGAGTGGGCCTCTCTAGCCAGGGTGAACTGGGACATTGGTACCGTAACTGCAGTGGATACCAGTTTATCCGCCCTTTGATTTCCTTCCCCCAGACCAGTGTCCCATTGGTGGCTTCTAATGTGAGTAATAGAATAGGGCTCAGTCCTATTTCTCAAGGCACGCCTCAGCTGTAAAAACAGTTCATACAGTCTCTTGTTCTGAACCTCCTTAATAGTGGCATCCTCGATTCTTGACACAACACCTACCACATAAAGTGAATCCGATACTACATTTAAGGGTTCACTTATGTGAGTCACTGCCCATACCACAGCTAAAAGCTCCAAGGTTTGTAAACTATCCTCAGGTTCTGCTTCCAGGATTTGCTGATGCCATTCTTTCCCTTTCTTCCAGACTATAGCCGCTCTGCGTGTCTTCTTTCCCGCGTCGGTGAAGGCTGTTATGGCATTGGGAATAGGCTTTTCTTTCCTCAGTGGTTTGCTGATCCAGCTCCATTCACCAATCCACTGTAACATCCTGGGCACAAGAGACCCTGTCTCTATTTGCGCTCCTGAGGCCAGCAATGCTTCAGCCAGGTCGACAGAATTTAAGAGATACCAGTCCAGTGTGGCTTTTTCCATGGGCAAGTTAATTGTTGCTGGTTCCAGACCGTTGATCTCCATTACACGCATACGGCCCTTCTTAATTACTGCTGCCAAGTTTTCAATTTTTGTGGTTATTGTTTTCCGTTTCTGTAAAGGCGGTGAGATCCATTCCAGTACTCTCTCCCCCGTTTTCTTTTGAGGTTGGGTAACTGCTCCTAAGAGATGCATGTCAGCGTGCCAGATAGTGAGATGTAAGGGCAATTCAGGATCCATCCGTGACACAAAGCCTTTTAAAACACAGTCCATAATGTGCTGCAAGGTTTCCTGTTGTTTTTCAGTAAGTGTCACAGGAGTACAGGGATCAGTGCCCTTTAGCAAGGGCTGCAGGTCCTCCAACAGGTTGTTGGGAATGCCAGTGACACGCTTTAACCACTGCAAGTCACCCAAGAGTTTCTGAGCCTCATGTAATGTGATGATTGTAGTACTAATTAATAGTTTCTGTGGTTTAATCTTTTGTTCAGTAATCGTCCAACCCAGATATTTCCAAGGTGCAGTCCTTTGTACTTTTTCAGGAGCAACGATGAGGGAGAATTCTGCTAATGTTGTTACAATGTCCTCTATTTGCTCATCTGTGAATGGTACCTCCTGAGAAAACAAAATATCATCCATGTAATGATAAATGATAGTTCTGGGCATCTTTTGTCGTAGTGGCTGTAGTGCAGTGTCAACATAAAGCTGACATAAGGTGGGTGAATTACGCATTCCTTGTGGCAGAACAGTCCATTCGAACCTTTTATCAGGTTCTCCTCTATTAATTGCGGGCAAGGTAAAAGCAAACCGTTTAGTGTCTTGTGGGTGCAAGGCAATGGTAAAAAAGCAATCCTTTAAATCAATGATAAGGATGGGCCAATTCTCCGGAAGCACAGAGGGGTTAGGAAGTCCTGGTTGCAGTGCCCCCATGGGTTCCATCTGACGATTGACAGCTCTCAAGTCATGTAATAGCCGATATTTTCCAGATTTCTTTTTTATCACAAATATTGGAGTGTTCCAAGGGCTGGTAGACAGTTTCAAGTGTCCTTGTGCATATTGCTCCTGGACTAACTGATGAGCTTGCTCAAGACTTTCTCGTTTTAGCGGCCATTGCTTAACCACTACAGGTTCCTCGGTAGTCCAAGTAAGTGGTAGCGGGAAAGTCCAAGCAATGGCCATTACCCTAAAGGATGCTCATTGGTAAGGACAAGCCCCAACTGAGATAAAACATCCTGGCCAATCAAACATGCCACTGTAGGAGGAAGTGGAGCAATAGAAAATGATGCTGCAGCCTGCTTGCCATCTATTTCCACCTTGAGTATGGGTGTGCGGTTTCCAGTGTCATTCCACCGATCCCTGTCACTGTGATAGCAGAGGGCTGCACTGGCCAGTCCGAGGGCCACTCTCCAGGGGCGATAATGCAGGTGTCGGCCCCCGTATCCAACAATCCGATCAATGTAATGCTCCGATTCTGAAAAGAAAGTCGACATGGCCTTTTTGGACGAGTTGTCAAATCAATAGTAAGCAAGGTTAACCCTCCAGTTGAGCCAAAGCTTCCCTGCTGTCTGGGATCCTTTTTTAAGGGTATCAATCCCTTTGTCATCTGTGGAAGCGGTATTAATTGAGCTAGCCATTGTCCTTTTGAGACTTTTACTGGAGGGTAGGGGGTGTGGACCATGATCATAATTTCCCCCTCATAGTCCAAATCTATTATACCCGGTATTACAAATAGTCCCAGCATGCTTGCAGACGATCGGCCTAAGAGTAGTCCCCCGACTGGTTGTCCATTTATCAGGATAGGCCCAATTAGTCCAGCGGGGATTTTTTGTGGTTGACTGGTCATAATTGTAAAGTCTATTGAGGCTGCCACGTCCAGGCCGAGGCTTCCCCTGGTGGCAATTGCTGTTGAGTCCTGATGGCACTGCAGCTGCAATTTGTGTCCTCATGCGGCAGCTGCTCGCGCTGCTTCTCGAGTTTCCCAGTTTCCTGCGGCAGGCACTAGTGTTGTGCGTATTGGATTGGCATTTTCCACACCAGACTCCTGTTGCTCCACACTCGCGGCGAATATGTCCAAAGCCTCCGCAGCGGAAACATTTCACATGGCTATGTTAGCTGATAGCGTAGCTTCTTGTTGCCAATGTGCATTAAACAACAACATCTGATGAGGGGTATAAATCAATCATGCTATGCCTCTAATATCAGAAGGAAGCATCACGTGGGCGTTAAAAAGATAATCAAGCATTTGTTTAACTGGTTCACTAGTGACTCCATATTTTCCCACCGTAGCACGTAACTGGGCTAGCATTTTCCAATCTAATGTTGTAATAGCTGCCTGCAACCCTCCTTGTGGATTAGGCGTATAGACGACTGGGAATGCTAAGCTCTCACTCGCGGCCGTTACTAGGTCATTGTCTCCCTCTTCTACCCCCTGCAGGGCTAACATAGTCCACAGCTCATGCCTTTCTCTAGCCATAGCCTCCGCGAGGTCAGATTCAGCCCCTGGGACAGGCTCAGGTTTTCCGGGGGGGTTGGCCGCCTGGGGAGGACAACAAAGAGCTGACCTTTCGGGCTCATTAACAGTGTCGTCTGCCTCCTTCCATGGGGGTGCAGATGGTACCTGTCCCGGTTTGGAACAGATTAGGGGGAGAACCCTAAGACAAACCTCCACCACCCCTCCCCCACTCCCAGACCTGGGTTCGGGAGGGAAGAAAAACTCCTTGGAGGGAAAGTGGAAAAACCTATTTTATTAACAACACTCCCCACACAAAAGGAAAAACAAAGAAGGAAACAGATACTGTGTGGGAAGAGGCGCAGATCTTCTGTGTCGAGCCCTGGAAATTCCCGAACTTCCTCAGGTCAGGCGAGGTCAGGTCAGTCCAGAGCCGGTCCTAATCTTCGGGAAGGGGAAAGAAAAAAAGGAAGAGAAAAAACCTAGAAACGAAGGGCGATAGTAGCAAGCACGCCAAGCAGAGAAAAGCAAGCTGCTAGCCAAAAGTGAAAGTAAGGGAGCCCGCAGCCGTTTCCCCCCCTCCGCCCCAGCGAGGACCCGCCTATCAGCCACAGTCCTCACCGAGGGGGAAGAGAAACAACCGCTAGACAAAACAGAGCCCCACGATGTAGGATATAGAGTAGAAGTTGCCTGCCAACCCAGGACATTCCACCCCTTATCCTACATCGTGGACACACAATAAAACTTCATTCCACTTACTCAGACTTCCAACACTTACACATTTCCATCTGTCCTACTTGCTCAGATCCTTGACACTTACACGTCTCTTTTGTTCCATATCTGACTGATTTAACGCACATATGAATCTTACCCCACATTCAGATCTCCCTGAGGTACACATCGTGTTGTTCCGTCTTCCTGCATTATCCACCATGTATAACCCGGTCCTTGAGCAGAGACAACCCACGGATGGGTTTATCTGTACTCGAGGCAGGGTTGATCCATACTGTCTTTCCCAACAAACCTCTAACATGGGCCACTGGGGCTTTATCTCCATCTACTATATTAAGGAGCTGAGACTGGGCAGGACCTGCTCGGTTGGTGGAACCTCGGGTGTTAACTAACCAGGTGGCCTTTGCTAGGTGCTGCTCCCAGTTTTTTGGGATCCCCCACCCAATGCTTTCAGGGTGGTTTTTAACAACCCATTGTATCTCTCTACTTTACCCGCAGCTGGTGCATGGTATGGGATATGATATACCCACTCAATGCCATGTTCCCTAGCCCAGGCTTTAATAAGATTATTTTTGAAATGAGTTCCGTTGTCTGACTCAATTCTCTCGGGAGTACCGTGCCTCCAAAGGATCTGCTTTTCAAGGCCCAGGATGGTGTTGCGGGCTGTAGCATGGGACACAGGGTAGGTTTCTAACCATCCAGTGGTGGCTTCTACCATGGTCAGCACATGGCGCTTGCCCTGGCGGGTTTGAGGCAGTGTGATATAATCAATCTGCCAGGCCTCCCCATACTTGTACTTAGACCACCGCCCCCCATACCAGAGGGGCTTCATCCGCTTGGCTTGCTTGATGGCAGCGCACGTCTCACAGTCTCGGATAACTTGAGAGATGCTGTCCATGGTGAGATCCACCCCTCGGTCTCGTGCCCACTTGTAGGTGGCATCTCGACCTTGGTGACCTGAGGCATCATGGGCCCATCGTGCTAAAAACAACTCTCCTTGTGTTCCCAATCTAAATCAATCTTTGACACCTCTATTTTTGCTGCCCGATCTACCTGCTCGTTGTTTTGATGCTCCTCATTAGCTCTGCTCTTGGGGACATGGGCATCTACGTGGCGGACTTTCACAGGTAGTCTTCCTACCCTGGTAGCAATGTCCTTCCACTCCTCAGCAGCCCAGATTGGTTTCCCTCCACGCTGCCAATTAGCCTCTTTCCACCTCTTCAGCCATCCCCACAGAGCATTGGCTACCATCCATGAATCGGTATAGAGGTAGAGCCTTGGCCACCTCTCCCTCTCAGCAATATCTAAGGCCAGTTGAATGGCTTTGAGCTCAGCAAATTGACTGGATCCACCCTCTCCTTCAGTGACGTCTGCAACCTGTCGTGTGGGGCTCCATACAGCTGCTTTCCATCTCCGACTCATCCCTATGACACGGCAGGAACCGTCGGTGAATAAAGCATAACGTGCTTCCTCTGCCGGCAGCTGGTTGTATGGCGGAGCTTCCTCAACCCGAGTCACTGGTTCTTGTTCTTCATCTGCAATGCTGAAACTTTCACCTTCGGGCCAGTTAGTAATTATTTCCACAATTCCAGGGCGATTCAGTTTCCCAACTCGGGCGCGTTGTGTAATGAGGGCCATCCACTTGCTCCAGGTAGCGCTGGCGGCATGGTGGGTGGAGGGAACCTCTCCTCTAAACATCCACCCTAGCACCGGTAGTCGGGGTGCCAGGAGGAGTTGTGCTTCCGTACCAATCACCTCCGAAGCAGCTTGGATTCCCTCATAGGCGGCCAAGATTTCTTTTTCTGTTGGGGTGTAATTATCCTCAGACCCCCTGTAGCTCCGACTCCAGAATCCCAGTGGTCGGCCTCGGGTCTCACCAGGTACCTTTTGCCAAAGGCTCCAGGACAGACCCTGGCTCCCGGCCGCAGAGTAGAGTACGTTCTTTACATCTGGTCCCGTCCTGACTGGGCCGAGGGCTACTGCATGAGCGATCTCCTGTTTGATCTGGGTGAAAGCTTGTTGCTGCTCAGGGCCCCAATAGAAGTCATTTTTCTTACGGGTAACGAGATAAAGGGGGCTCACAATCTGACTGTACTGCGGAATATGCATCCTCCAGAAACCTATGGCACCCAAGAAAGCTTGTGTTTCTTTTTATTCGTTGGGGGAGACATAGCTGTGATTTTATTAATGACATCTGTAGGAATCTGGCGCCGTCCATCTTGCCATTTCACTCCTAGAAACTGGATCTCCCGAGCAGGTCCCTTAACTTTACTTTTCTTAACCGCAAAGCCGGCTTCCAGGAGAATTTGGATGATTTTCTCCCCTTTCTCGAACACTTCCGCTGCTGTGTCTCCCCACACAATGATATCATCAATATATTGTAGATGTTCGGGAGCCTTATCCTTTTCTAATGTGGCTTGGATCAGTCCATGGCAGATAGTAGGACTGTGCTTCCATCCCTGGGGCAGTCGGTTCCAGGTGTACTGCACTCCCCTCCACGTGAAGGCAAACTGAGGCCTGCATTCTGCTGCCAAAGGAATGGAGAAAAATGCATTTGCAATGTCAATTGTGGCATACCATTTTGCTGCCTTGGACTCCAGCTCATACTGAAGCTCCAGCATGTCCGGCACAGCAGCGCTCAATGGTGGTGTCACCTCATTCAATGCACGGTAGTCCACAGTCAATCTCCATTCTCCTTCAGATTTTCGCACAGGCCAGATGGGGCTGTTAAAGGGTGAGTGGGTTTTACTAACCACCCCTTGGCTCTCCAGCTCTCGAATCATCTTATGTATGGGAGTCACAGCATCTCGAGTTGTTCTGTACTGTCGGCGGTGCACTATGGAAGTGGCAATTGGTACCTGTTGCTCTCGTACTTTCAAAAGTCCTACTGCAGATGGATTCTCAGACAGTCCAGGCAAGGTGTTCAATGGTCGGATGCCCTCTGTCACTACAGCCGCTATCCCGAATGCCCACCTGAATCCTTTTGGGTCTTTGAAATACCCACTTCGGAGGTAATCTATGCCCAAAATGCATGGGGCCTTTGGGCCAGTCACAATAGGGTGTTTCTTCCACTCATTTCCAGTCAGGCTCACCTCTGCTTCCACCAAGGTAAAATCTTGCGATCCCCCTGTCACGCCAGCAATAGAGACGGATTCTGCCCCTACATGTCTTGATGGCATTAATGTGCACTGCGCACCAGTATCAACCAAGGCCTCGTAGTCTTGTGGTTCAGATGTGCCAGGCCAACGAATCCACACAGTCCAAAAAACGCGGTTCTCCCTAGCCTCTACCTGGCTAGAGGCAGGGCCCCTCTAAGCCCGGTTATCTTTCTTTTCTTGAGCATATGTCTTAGAAGTGCCTTCAAGGGGGTCGGACATGTCATCATCATGCCTGGCAGTTTGGCTACGGGCAACTGGAGCTGCTTCCCTTTTGGTGGAACTCCCTCTCTGAGTCTTGCCTTCCTTCAATTCACGCACCCGTCGTGCCAGGGCAGCCGTAGGTTTCCCATCCCATCTGTTCATATTTTCTCCGCAATCCTGCAGGAAGAACCACAGCTCAGCACGTGGAGTGTACCCTCTCTCCCTACCCGGGGAGCGTCTACGTTGGGTACCAGAACTTCTGATCTGTACTGCTGAGATTTGGAGAAGGTCCTCTCTAATCTCCTCCCTAAGTTTCTTATGGTTCTCATCTATCTTATCCTCCAGTTTCTGTAGGCGTGTCTCCACAGCTGCGATTCTGGCATGTGTTGGGCCATGCACAGCATCTGCATATGCTCGGAGCTTCTTTGCCATATCCAGCACAGTCTCTTCCATGTCCTCTCGCTTCATTACTGCTAAAGCAGTAGCATATTCAGATGGCCCAAGTCGTATAAGTTTCCTCCACATCACAGACGTACATGATATCAAGTCTGGGTTTCTAGTGTTTAGGTCATCTGCGAAGACCAGCTCTGCCACTGCCATTTCTCTCAAACGTTGAATCCCCTGTTCTATAGTCTTCCATGGGGTTTGCTGCATATACAGATCATCTGCACACAAATATCTTTCTGCCACACTTCCTAGGACCCGTACCCAGAGACTGCACGGACTGGCCTCTCTCATCATCTCTTGATCGATGACTGGATCATGTGACAGGGATCCCAGATGTCTCGCTTCAGTGCCGTCCAGAATTGTAGCCTCGCCTGCAGCATCCCAAAGACGGACTAACCAACTAATTATAGATTCATCAGGTTGTCGCCGATAGTCCTTTCTTAGGCCCCGAAGGTCCTTCAGGGAAAAGGCATCAATATTCGCCTCTGATCCTGGGCTAGAAGCTTTGGCTTCTGATTTTGGTGAAGGTCCTTCCCTTGGGTCATCATCGTCCACTGGTCGATCAGTTTTGTGGGTGTGTTTCTTTGCTGGAGCAACTGCCAGGGGCTTAGGCTTACTGTCTGGTTTAGCTGCTGATTCAGGCTCGGGTTCCAGTGTAGCTGCTGGCTCCATAACTTGGGTGTTGGCTGCAGCCTGAGTGACTGGGGTGGCTGTTGATTTGTATCCCTCCCCCTCTGCCTCTGTCTGCTGCCCTACAGTACCTAGCAGTGTGCGATAAGCATATGCCAGGGCCCAGCTTACTGCCACAATCCTTTCCCCCTTAGAGCCATCCTGGTATCTCTCTTTCAGGTATTTCCCCAGCTCCACTGGATTCTGAATTTGTTCTTGTGGAAAATCCCAAACTACAGGGTCAGAGAATTCCCTGAGGAGTTGGCCTATATTCTCCCATTCTTCACACCACTCAGGATTTCCTCTGCCTGGGTCAGGAGTTTTATCAGCCCTTCTAGAAATCTCAGCCCATATTCTAGAGAAGCTGCGGACTGTATAGAGGAGGCTTACCAGATTAAACACCAGAAAGATGGTCTCTTTAACACTCAGGGGAAACTGAACATCTCCTAACAACTCAAAAGAAAACAAAGAAAGCAGAGGCCGAACAAACTCTTCCCCTGCTTTCGCCCCAGCAAACTGAGTACACAACCACAAGAGTGATCCATATATTATTGGGGTAGATTCAAGCATCTTAACAACCCTCCTATAAAACATCACCACCAAGCCCAGTCCAATAAATATTCTGGTTAGTACCCCACGGCTACACAAACTACGTATTAGAAACAGTACCAGAGCTATTTCTGGGTAAGGAAATAGCCCCAGGCACCACAAAGGTATTAAGATTTCAAGAAGCCCCAGGGACCAGAAATATTGGCAGACTTTCACTCCGTATAACATTATAGATCCAGAAAAACTCATCTCAGCACACCCACAAAAACAATCAGAACCACCAATACTATTATTTAGGTTTTTCCACTTTTCTCTGGCCTCGTTTCCCGGCCAATGCACCAAGAAATGTCCCGGTTTGGAACAGATTAGGGGGAGAACCCCTAAGACAAACCTCCACCACCCCTCCCCCACTCCCAGACCTGGGTTCGGGAGGGAAGAAAAACTCCTTGGAGGGAAAGTGGAAAAACCTATTTTATTAACAACACTCCCCACACAAAAGGAAAAACAAAGAAGGAAACAGATACTGTGTGGGAAGAGGCGCAGATCTTCTGTGTCGAGCCCTGGAAATTCCCGAACTTCCTCAGGTCAGGCGAGGTCAGGTCAGTCCAGAGCCGGTCCTAATCTTCGGGAAGGGAAAGAAAAAAAGGAAGAGAAAAAACCTAGAAACGAAGGGCGATAGTAGCAAGCACGCCAAGCAGAGAAAAGCAAGCTGCTAGCCAAAAGTGAAAGTAAGGGAGCCCGCAGCCGTTTCCCCCCCCTCCGCCCCAGCGAGGACCCGCCTATCAGCCACAGTCCTCACCGAGGGGGAAGAGAAACAACCGCTAGACAAAACAGAGCCCCACGATGTAGGATATAGAGTAGAAGTTGCCTGCCAACCCAGACAGTACCGAAGCCGCAGATTGACGGTTGTAAAGGCAGGGGGGTTTGGAGCACTAGCATTTCCACTGCAATCCATAATCCTTATTCCTTTCTTGTGCAACTTTCACCTCCTCAGCTGCCCTCTTTTCTGCCTGACTCATTAACAATTCATTGTGCACCACTTTCCACAACTTACTCATCTTTTTAGCGGATTTATCATCTTCTAATACTAACTCCCAGAGCTTATCCCCGAAGTTTCTCCACTCCCCACATCATGAACAATATGAGGATTAACAAAGAAACCGTAAGAGGTAGCAAACTTAAGAAGCGAGGGGAGTTCCTTATCTAAGTCTATCCCCTTAATCTGCCTTTTCCTTAGAAATGCTGTGAATAAATCATATGCCGCTGCCTGTCCATACCATGTCAGCGCTGTTGCAGCCCCTCCAGGTCTCAGCAGCACGTATCGGCCGAGCCCACCGCTGTGGTCACTCGGGACTCGAGCCTTTCTAGTGCTCTGTAGTCGCCCTCTAGCTGCAGGACCCGAACCCAACGAAACCTCCAACAATCGTGGTAGCGTGTCCCCCGTTTTCTTCTGGCCAGCAGAAACGACAGGGCGATATCACGTCGTCAGGGTCACCATTTGTTGGAAGAAGCCGCGGGAGACAGTCTCATGCTGTTCATGATCAACAAGCCTCCTTTATTGTGTTCAATGTTATCACATTTTTACAGGCAGTAATCAGCTCATACATATTGCAAAAGTATAGCTCATGATTGGTTATGTCTTTTTATAATGCACGTATTTTGCAGGTTAGCCTTGAGTTGCAACTTTCTTAGCTTTTTGTACTTTCCCACATACCATGTATTCTCAACTTCCCCGTTGCTATGAACATCTGTGCTCAAGGGCAGTGTTTCTTGCCGGTAGTCACGTAGCCTTTAGCTACACTCTAACCGATTTGATATTAATATGGCCTTTGCTATGCAGCCATTCATTTGTTAAATTCTCCACAAAGAATCTCAAGGAACTCATTAAAGCAGATAATTGGAAACCATGACTGCCAACCTCTCAGACTGAGATTCAAAAAAAAGTTCTTTAATAAATTTTGAATATGAATGAAGTATGAATGAGCCCCACTGAGTGTTTTTACTGACTAAGAATCCAAGGGACTTGTTAAAGCAGATAATTGGGCCATGAATGCACAAATTTTCCTAGGGTCAGTTTGAAAAGGAAACACCAAGAATCCTAAAATAACTGAAGTACCTTGAAGCATTAATGAGCCCCACTGAGTGTTGTTACTGACAAAGCCTCTCAAGGGACCAATTTCAGCAGAGAATTGGAGGCCAGATTGCACAACCTCTCAGAGACTGGCAAGGCAAAGCCAAACCCAAAGTCCTTGGAAAACCTGCAGTCCCTGGCAGCATGAAGGAGCCCCCCAGGGCCATTGCTGACCAAGGCTCCTTCCCAGGGACTCCTTCCAGCACATCCTGGAGGCCACTGGCATGGAGGGGGATGCTGAGGCAGGACAAGGGGCTGACAGTGCCCAGCCTTGCTGGGGCTGTGCCAGGAGGCCCCAGGGCCTCAGGACAAGGTGTCTCCTCAGTGCCTTGGGTTGGCACAGAGGCTGCTGTGGCCCAGGGCACCAAGACTTCTTTTGTCCCCACCTGTCATCACTGCCTGCCATTCTCTGCTCGCCTGGGACTGGGACACTTTCTGTGTCGTGTCCCTCAGTTGAACCCATTTAAAACTTGCAGGGAAACTCTGGGGTTTGATTCTGACCTTGGAGTTCTGGAAGAGGTTTCTTCAGGGCTTCCCTTTCTCAAATCCTTTTTTTTTTTTTTTTTTTTTTTTTTTTTTCCCCCTGTCCCTTTTTTT
>JAJEOU010002476.1:0-43678 GCA_021534815.1 Acrocephalus arundinaceus | reverse complement strand
GGTGGGAGTAATGGGAATAGAATGGGAATAAAAGGGAATAATGGGAATAATGATGGGAATTATGGGATGGTGGATGGGAGAGGAAGGGGAATGGGAATAAATGGGAGTAGTGGGAATGGGAATAAAAGGTTTGGGAATGGGAATGATGGGAATGGGAGCGAGATTGGGAAGAATGGGAATGGTGGGAATAATGGGAATGGTGGGAATGGTGGGAATAAGAATGAGAATGGGAAAGGGGAATGGGAATACTGGGAATAGCGGGAATGGGAATACTGGGAATACTGGGATGGGAATGGGAGAGCAAGGGGAATGGGAACAGGGGTGGGAATGCTGGGGATGGGAATGGGAGTAAAAGTTCTGGGAATGGAAAAATGATGGGAATGGGAAAGGGGATGGGAATGATGGGAATGAACGATGGGAACGTTGGGAATTGCAGGAATGATGGGAAAAATGGGAATTTGGGGAATGATGGCAATGCTGGGAATGGGAGTGGGATTGGGAAGAATGGGAACTGTGGGAATGATGGGAATTGTGGGATTGGGAATGCTGGGAATGATGGGAATGATGGGAATGAGAATAGTGGGATTAACGGGAATTGTGGGAATGGTGGGAATGGTGGGAATGGGAACAACGGGAATGATGGGAATGGGAGTAATGGGGATGGGAATAACGGGATTGGGAATAATGGGAATATTGGGGATGGGAATGGGAATAAAAGGTTTGGGAATGGGAATTGTGGGAATGATGGGAATGATGGGAATTGTGGGAATGATGGGAATGATGGGAACGATGGGAATTGTGGGAATGATGGGAATGATGGGAATTGTGGGAATGATGGGAATGATGGGAACAATGGGAATTGTGGGAATGATGGGAATGATGGGAATTGTGGGAATGATGGGAATTGTGGGAACGATGGGAATTGTGGGAATGATGGGAATGATGGGAATTGTGGGAACGATGGGAATTGTGGGAATGATGGGAATACCAGGAATGATGGGAATGGGGATGAGGATGGAATTTGGGAAACAATGGGAATACTGGGAATTGTGACAACAAAACCCCAGAAAAATCCCAAAAAACCCTCCCAAACCCCTGGAATTCCCCAAAAATCCCCAAAAATCCCTGGAATTCTGGCTCACCGATGGTTCTGATGACGGCCTCCTGGAATTCCCGCTCCTCGCTCTGCCGGGATCTCCGGGAATTTCCGGCGTCTCCGAGGGCGAGGTCGATGCTGAGGCGCAGCTGCCGCAGGAGGGTGTTGAACACCTCCAGCACCGTCGGGCCTGGAACGCGGAATTCCGGGAATTATTCCGGAATTATTCCGGAATTTGGGGGATTTGGGGGATTTTCAGGAGTTTTCGGGAGTTTTTGGGAGTTTTTGGGAATTCCTGAGGGAGGGATCTGGGAAAATCTTGGAAAATCTTGGAAAGTCCTGGAAGAATTCCAGGAAGTCACTGAAAAAAATCCCAGAAAAATCTGGAAAAATTCTGGGAAAAGTCCCGGAAAATCCTGGAAAAATCCTGGAAAAATCCTGGAAAAAGTCCCAGAAATGTCCTTAAAAATCCCCAAAAAATCCTGGAATATCCTGGAAAAATCCCAGAAAATCCTGGAAAAATCCCAGAAAATCCCCCCAAATCCCAGAAAATCCTGGAAAAATCCCAGAAAATCCCCCAAAATCCCAGAAAATCCTGGAAAAATCCCAGAAAAAAGTCCTGGAAAATCCAAAAAAATCCTAAAAATATCCCAGGAAATTGTGGAAAAATCCCTAAAAAGCCCAGAAAATCCTGGGAAAATCCTGGAAAAATTCCAGAAATGTCCTTAAAAATCCCCAAAAAATCCTGGAATATCCTGGAAAAATCCCAGAAAATCCTGGAAAATTCCTGAAAAATCCCTAAAAGTCCCAGAAAATTCCTGAAAAATCCCAGAAAATCCTGGAAAATTCCTGAAAAATCCCAGAAAATCCTGGGAAATTCTGGAATTCCGGAATTTTGGTGTTTCCAATGGAGCTGCAGTACCAGTGGTGGCCGTGGATAATTCCAGAAATCCCTGGAAAATCCCAGAAAATCCCTCAAAAATCCTGGAAAATCCTGGAAAAATCCCAGAAAATCATGGAAAAATCCCAGAAAGTCCTGGAAAATTCCTGGAAAATCCTGGAAAAATCTCTAAAAGTCCCAGAAAATTCCTGAAAAATCCCAGAAAATCCTGGAAAAAATCCCCCAAAAAACTGAAAAAATCCCCCAAAATCCTTGAAAATTCCCAGAAAATCCCAGAAACTCCTGGAAAAATCCCTGAAAAATTTGGAAAATCCCAGAAAAATCCTAGGAAAATCCTGGGAAAATCCCAGAAAATCCAAGAAAATAATGGAAAAATCCCTGAAAAATCCCAGGAAATCCTTGAAAATCCCCAGGAATTCCCCAAAAATCCCAGAAACTCCTGGAAAAATCCCTGAAAAATTTGGAAAATCCCGGAAAAATCTTAGGAAAATCCTGGGAAAATCCCAAAAAATCATGGAAAAAACCTAGAAAATTCCAGAGAATCTGGGGAAAATCTCAGAAAATCCTAGAAAAATTCCTAAGAATCACAAAAAATCCTGGAAAATCCTGGAGAAATCCCAGAAAATTCCAGGAAAAAAAAATTCCTGAAAAACCTGGAAAAATCCCAGGAAAATCCCAGAAAAACCTGGAAAAATCCCTAAAAATCCCTGAAAATCCCAGAAAATCCCAAAAAATCCCAGAAAATTTCCTGAAAATCCCAGGAAATCACAAAAAATCCCAGAAATTCCCTGAAAATCCCAGAAAATCACAAAAAATCCCAGAAAATCACAAAAAAATCCCAGAAAATCACAAAAAAATCCCAGAAATTCCCTGAAAATTCCCAGAAAATCACAAAAAAATCCCAGAAATTCCCTGAAAATCCCAGAAAATCACAAAAAATCCCAGAAATTCCCTGAAAATTCCCAGAAAATCACAAAAAAATCCCAGAAATTCCCTGAAAATCCCAGAAAATCCCAAAAAATCCCAGAAATTCCCTGAAAATTCCCAGAAAATCACAAAAAAATCCCAGAAAATTCCCTGAAAATCCCAGGAAATCACAAAAAATCCCAGAAAATTCCCTGAAAATCCCAGAAAATCACAAAAAAATCCCAGAAAATTCCCTGAAAATCCCAGAAAATCACAAAAAATCCCAGAAAATCACAAAAAATCCCAGAAAATCCCTGAAAATCCCAGAAAATCACAAAAAAATCCCAGAAAATTTCCTGAAAATCCCAGAAAATCACAAAAAATCCCAGAAAATTCCCTGAAAATCCCAGAAATTCCCTGAAAATTCCCAGAAAACTCCCGGAATTTGGGAATTGTTGGCGTTACCGACGGATCCGGCGGCAGCGATTCCGGCGGCCTCGGAGAGGACGGCGACGATTCCGGCGCGGACGGGGGCGGCGCTGCGGCTGTTGGCGTCCAGGTGGCCCAGGAGCTGCTGGATCACCAGGTGGGAGTGCTGAGGCTGAGGGAAAACATGGAAAAATCCTGGAAAATCCATGGGAAAATCCATGGAAATCCTGGGAAAAATCCCAGAAAAAATCCCCGAGAAATTCGCAAAAAAAAGTTCCCAGAAAATCTTGGGAAAATTCCAGAAAATCTTGGAAAATTCCAGAAAAATTACCGGGAAATCCTGGAGAAATTCCCAGAGAAATTCCCAGAAAATCCCAGCAAAATTCCCAGAAAAAATTCCCAGAAAAGAATGGGAATTTCCCAGAGAAATTCCCAGAAAAAAATTCCCAGAAAATCCCAGAAAAATCCAACAAAATTCCCAGAAAAACTTCCCAGAAAATCTTGGGAAAATTCCCAGAAAAATTCCAAGAAAATCCCAGAGAAATTCCCAGAAAAAATCCTGGAAAATCCCAGAGAAAATCCCAGAAAATTTCCCAGAAAATCCCAGAGAAATTCCCAGAGAAACTCCCAGAAATTCCCAGAAAAATCCAACAAAATTCCCAGAAAAACTTCCCAGAAAATCTTGGAAAAATTCCCAGAAAAATTCCAAGAAAATCCCAGAGAAATTCCAAGAAAATCCCAGCAAAATTCCCAGAAAAAATTCCCAGAAAATCCCAGAGAAATTCCAAGAAAATCCCAGAAAATTTCCCAGAAAATCTCAGAGAAATTCCCAGAGAAACTCCCAAAAATTCCCAGAAAAATCCAACAAAATTCCCAGAAAAAATTCCCAGAAAATCTTGGAAAAATTCCCAGAAAATATCCCAGAAAAAAATCCCAGAAAAATTCTGAGAAAATCCCAGAGAAATTCCCAGAAAAAATTCCCAGAAAATCCCAGAGAAATTCCAAGAAAATCCCAGAAAATTTCCCAGAAAATCCCAGAGAAATTCCCAGAGAAACTCCCAGAAATTCCCAGAAAAATCCAACAAAATTCCCAGATAAAATTCTCAGAAAATCTTGGAAAAATTCCCAGAAAAATTCCCAGAAAATCCCAGAAAAAATTCTCAGAAAATCTCGGAATAAATTCCCAGAAAATCCCAGGGAAAATCCCAGAGAATCCCAGAAAAAATTCCCAGAAAATCCCGGAAAAATTCTGAGAGAAATTCCTAGAGAAACTCCCCGAGAAATTCCCATAGAAATTCCCGAAAAATCCCAGAAAAACCCCAGAACAATTCCCAGAAAATCTTGGAAAAATTCCCACAAAAATTCGAAGAAAATCCCAGAGAAAATCCCAGAAAACTTCCCAGAAAAATCCAACAAAATTCCCAGAAAATCTTGGAAAAATTCCCAGAAAAAAAAAAATCCCAGAAAATCCTGGAAAATCCCAGAGAAATTCCAGAAAAATCCCAGAAAAAATTCCCAGAAAATCCAAGAAAAACTTCCCAGGAAATTCGGGAAAATCCCAGAAAAATTCCCAGGAAATCCCAGAGAAATTCCGGAAAATCCCAGAAAAATTCCTGTGAAATCACAAAAAAATTCCCAGAAAATCCTGGAAAAAAATCCCGAAAAATCCCAGAGAAATTCCAGAAAAATCCCAGAAAATCCCAGAAAAATTTCCAGCAAAATTCCCAGAACATCCCAGAAAAATTTCCCTGAAAATCCCAGAAAAAATTCCCTGAAAATTCCAGCAAAATTCCCAGAAAATCCCGGAAAAAATTCCCCAAATTCCCACATCCCATTTTTTTCTTTCCCAAATCCCGTTTTTCCCATTTCCCCCCCATTTCTCCTTCCCCAAATCCAATTTTTTTTCTCCCTAAAATCTCAGATTTTCCCGATTTTCCTCCCAAATCCCAGATTATTTTTCCATTTTTTCTTCCCAAAATCCCGGATTTTTTCCTCATTTTTTCTTCCCAAAATCCCGGATTTTTCCCTAAAATTCCATTTTTCCCCATTTTCCCACCAAAATTCTGTATATTTTCCCCCTTTTCCCCCAAATCCCATTTTTCCCATTTTCCCAAAATTCCAAATTTTCCCCATTTTTCCCCCATTTTTTTCCCATTATTTTCCCCCATTTTTCCTCATTTTCCTCCATTTTCCCCCTTTCCCCCCATTTTTTTCCCAAATTCCCAGATTTTTCCCTCCTTTCCATATTTTTCCTGCTTTTCCCCATTTTTCCCCATTTCCCCCAATTTTTACCCAATTTTTACCCCATTTTCACCCATTCCCCCCATTTTTCCCCTCTTTATTCCCAAATTCCCAGATTTTTCCCCATTTGTTCCCATTTTTCCCCCATTTTTTCCTCATTTTTCTCCATTTCCCCCATTCCCCCCAATTTCCCCCCAATTTTTAACCCATTTTCCCCATTCCTTCCATTTTTTCCCCTTTTTATTCCCAAATTCCCAGATTTTCCCCATTTTTCCCCATTTTCCCCAATTTTACCCAATTTTTAACCCATTTTCCTCCATTCCTTCCATTTTTTCCCCTTTTTATTCCCAAATTCCCAGATTTTTCCCCATTTTTCCCCATTTTCCCCAATTTTCCCCCACTTTTCCCCCATTTTCTTCCCCATTTTCCCCCCAAATTCCCATTTTCTTCCCCATTTTTCCCCATTTTTCCCCATTTTTTCCCCAATTTCCCCCCAATTTTTACCCCATTTCCCCCCATTCCCCCATTTTCCCCCTTTTTATTCCCAAATTCCCAGATTTTTTCCCCATTTTTCCCCATTTTCCCCATTTCCCCCCACTTTTCCCCCATTTTCCCCATTTTCTTCCCCATTTTCCCCCCAAATTCCCATTTTTCCCCATTTCTTCCCATTGTTTCCCCCAATTTTCCCTCATTTTTCTCCACTTTTCCCCATTTTTTTCCCCATTTCCCCCAATTTTTACCCGATTTTTAACCCATTTTCCTCATTCCCCCCATTTTTTCCCCTTTTTATTCCCAAATTCCCAGATTTTTCCCCATTTTCCCCCCAATTTTTCCCAAAATCTCAATTATTTTCCCCCATTTTCCCCCTTTTTCCCCCATTTTTCCTCATTTTTCCCCCTTTTTTCCCCAAATTCCCCATTTCCCCCCATTTCCCCCCATTTTCCATCAAATCCCAATTATTTTCCCCCATTTTTCCCCATTTTTTCCTAATTTTCCCCTTTTTTTTCCCATTTTTCCCCATTTTTCTCCCATTTCCCCCCATTCCCCCCCATTTTTCCCCAAAATCCCAATTATTTTTCCCCCATTTTCCCCCAATATTCCCATTTTCCCCCTTTCCCCATTTTCCCCATTTCCACCCATATTTTCCCCGAAATTCCCATTCTCCCCCGCCATTTTCCCCATTTTCTTCCCCATTTTTCCCCATTTTTCCCCCCAAATCCCAATTTTTTCCCCCATTTTTCCCTTTTCCCCCCATTTTCCCCCAATTTCCCCCCAATTTTTAACCCATTTCCCCCCATTCCCCCCATTTTTTCCCTTTTTATTCCCAAATTCCCAGATTTTGCCCCATTTTTCCCCATTTCCCCCAATTTTCCCCCACTTTTCCCCCATTTTTCCCCATTTTCCCCATTTCTTCCCCATTTTCCCCCCAAATTCCCATTTTCTTCCCCATTTTTCCCCATTTTTTCCTCATTTTTCTCCACCTTTCCCCATTTCCCCCCCATTTCCCCCCAATTTTCCCCCAATTTTTAACCCATTTTCTCCATTCCTTCCATTTTCCCCTTTTTATTCCCAAATTCCCAGATTTTTCACAATTTTTCCCCTTTTCCCCCCATTCCCCCCATTTTTTCCCAAATTCCCCATTTCCCCCCATTTCCCCCCATTTTTCCCTTTTTCCCCAAAATTCCATTTTTCCCCATTTTTTCCCAAATCACATATTTCCCGCTCATTTTTCCTCCCAAAATTCCCATTTTCCTCCCATTTTTTCCCAAATTCCCAGTTTTTCCCCCATTTTCCCCCATTTTCCCCCATTTTCCCCCATTTTTCCCAAAATTCCCATTTTTTTTCCAATTTTCTCCCATTATTTCCCCATTTTCCTCATTTTTCCCCATTTTCCCCCATTTTCTTCCCCATTTTTCCAATTTTTCCCCATTATCCCCCATTTTCCCCAATTTTTCCTAATTTTTCCCCAAAATTCCATTTTCCCCCATTTTTTCCCCAAAATTCCCATTTTTTCCCCAAAATTCCCATTTTTTCCCCATTTTTTCCCAAATCCCAGATTTTCTCCCTTTTTCCCCATTTTTCCCCAAAATTCCATTTTTCCCCATTTTTTTCCCAAAATTCCTATTTTCCCCCATTTTTTCCCCATTTTTCCCCATTTTTCCCCATTTTTTTTCCCAAAATTCCCATTTTTCCCCATTTCCCCCATTTTTTCCCCAAATTCCCATTTTTCCCCATTTCCCAGACCTGGATGGAGAACATGATGATCCGGAAGCAGCCGCGGGCGAATTCCTGCGGCTCCCACAGCGCGTGGTTGTCCAGGTGGCTGCGGAAATTCCAGGGAGAAATTTCAGGAATTCCGGGAAAAAATCCGGGAATTCCAGGAAAAACAATGGGAATTTTTTCCCGGGAATTCCCAGGGTTTTTCCCCAAGAATTCCCCCTTTTTTTCCAGAAAATTCCTTTTTTTTAAATGGAAAATTCCCAGGTTTTTTTCCTGAAAATTCCCATTTTTTCCCAGAAAATTCCCTTCCCCCCCCCCCCCCCCCCCCCCCCCCCCCCAAAAAAATCCGGAGATTTCCCCGGTATTTTCAAGGAATTCCCTCTTTTTTTCCATATAAATTCCCATTTTTGTCTGGAAAATTCCCTCTTTTTCCCCAAGAATTCCCAGATTTTTTCCAGGAATTCCAGGCAGTTTTCCCACCATTTTTTCCCCAGGAATTCCCTGGGTTTTCCTGGAAAATTCCCATTTTTTTCTGGAAAATTCCCATTTTTTCCCAAGAATCCCCCAGGATTTTTTCTGGGAATTCCCAGGGTTTTTTCCCCAGAAAATTCCTATTTTTTCCCCAAGAATTCCCAGGATTTCCCCAAGAATTCCACGATTTTTTCCCCAGGAATTCTCCAGATTTATTTCTGGAAATTTCCCTTTTTTTTTTTTTCCCTGAGAATTCCCATTTTTTCCCAGAAAATTCCCATTTTTTTCCCAGGAATTCCCGGGCTTTTTTCTGAGAATTCCCTTTTTTTCTCAGAGAATTCCCAGTTTTTTTCCCATGAATCCTCAGGGAGTTTTTCCCAAAAATCCCTTTTTTTACCCCAGGAATTCCTTTTTTTCCCTGAGAATTCCCTGGGGTTTTTTTTTTCCAAAAATTCCTTTTTTTTTTCCTTTCAGAGAATTCCTGATTTTTTTCCCAGAAAATTCCCATTTTTTTAACAGAAAATTCCCATTTTTTCCCAGAAAATTCCCATTTTTTTCCCGGAAAATTCCCATTTTTTTTACAGAAAATTCCCATTTTTTTCCCGGAAAATTCCCATTTTTTTCCCGGAAAATTCCCATTTTTTTTCCCCAGAAAATTCCCATTTTTTTCCAAGAATATTTCCCATTTTTTTCCCGGAAAATTCCCATTTCTTTTCCCAGAAAATTCCCATTTTTTCCCCAGAAAATTCCCATTTTTTCCCCGGAAAATTCCCTTTTTTTTCCCCGGAAAATTCCCATTTTTTTCCAAGAAAATTCCCATTTTTTTCCCGGAAAATTCCCATTTTTTTCCCGGAAAATTCCCATTTTTTTTCCCCAGAAAATTCCCATTTTTTTCCAAGAATATTTCCCATTTTTTTCCCGGAAAATTCCCATTTCTTTTCCCAGAAAATTCCCATTTTTCCCCAGAAAATTCCCATTTTTTCCCCGGAAAATTCCCTTTTTTTCCCCGGAAAATTCCCATTTTTTTCCAAGAAAATTCCCATTTTTTTCCCAGAAAATTCCCATTTTTTTCCCGGAAAATTCCCATTTTTTCCCAGAAAATTCCCATTTTTTTCCCAGGAATTCCCGGGCTTTTTTCTGAGAATTCCCTTTTTTTCTCAGAGAATTCCCAGTTTTTTTCCCATGAATCCTCAGGGAGTTTTTCCCAAAAATCCCTTTTTTTACCCCAGGAATTCCTTTTTTTCCCTGAGAATTCCCTGGGGTTTTTTTTTTCCAAAAATTCCTTTTTTTTTTTCCTTTCAGAGAATTCCTGATTTTTTTCCCAGAAAATTCCCATTTTTTTAACAGAAAATTCCCATTTTTTCCCAGAAAATTCCCATTTTTTTCCCGGAAAATTCCCATTTTTTTTACAGAAAATTCCCATTTTTTTCCCGGAAAATTCCCATTTTTTTCCCGGAAAATTCCCATTTTTTTTCCCCAGAAAATTCCCATTTTTTTCCAAGAATATTTCCCATTTTTTTCCCGGAAAATTCCCATTTCTTTTCCCAGAAAATTCCCATTTTTTCCCCAGAAAATTCCCATTTTTTCCCCGGAAAATTCCCTTTTTTTTCCCCGGAAAATTCCCATTTTTTTCCAAGAAAATTCCCATTTTTTTCCCAGAAAATTCCCATTTTTTTCCCGGAAAATTCCCATTTTTTTCCAAGAAAATTCCCATTTTTTCCCCAGAAAATTCCCATTTTTTTCCCAGAAAATTCCCATTTTTTTCCCCAGAAAATTCCCATTTTTTTTCCCAGAAAATTCCCATTTTTTTCCCCAGAAAATTCCCATTTTTTTCCCCAGAAAATTCCCAATTTTTCCCCAGAAAATTCCCATTTTTTCCCCGGAAAATTCCCATTTTTTTCCCCAGAAAATTCCCATTTTTTTCCCCAAAAATTCCCATTTTTTTCCCCAGAAAATTCCCATTTTTTCCCAGAAAATTCCCATTTTTTTCCCCAGAAAATTCCCATTTTTCTCCCAGAAAATTCCCATTTTTTCCCCAGAAAATTCCCATTTTTTTCCCAAAAAATTCCCATTTTTTTTCCCAGAAAATTCCCATTTTTTCCCCAGAAAATTCCCTTTTTTTTCCCAGAAAATTCCCATTTTTCCCCAGAAAATTCCCATTTTTTCCCAGAAAATTCCCATTTTTTTCCCTGGAAAAATTCCCATTTTTTCCCAGAAAATTCCCATTTTTCCCCAGAAAATTCCCATTTTTTTCCCCGGAAAATTCCCATTTTTTTCCCCGGAAAATTCCCATTTTTTTCCCCAGAAAATTCCCATTTTTTTTCCCAGAAAATTCCCATTTTTTCCCCGGAAAATTCCCATTTTTTTTCCACAGAAAATTCCCATTTTTTCCTGGAAAATTCCCATTTTTTCCCCAGAAAATTCCCATTTTTTCCCCGGAAAATTCCCATTTTTTTTCCACAGAAAATTCCCATTTTTTCCTGGAAAATTCCCATTTTTTCCCCAGAAAATTCCCATTTTTTCCCCGAAAATTCCCATTTTTTTCCCAGAAAATTCCCATTTTTTTTTCCCAGAAAATTCCCATTTTTTCCCAGAAAATTCCCATTTTTTCTTCCCAGAAAATTCCCATTTTTTCCACAGAAAATTCCCATTTTTTCCTGGAAAATTCCCATTTTTTCCCCAGAAAATTCCCATTTTTTCCCCAGAAAATTCCCTTTTTTTTCCCAGAAAATTCCCATTTTTCCCCAGAAAATTCCCATTTTTTCCCAGAAAATTCCCATTTTTTTCCCTGGAAAATTCCCATTTTTCCCCAGAAAATTCCCATTTTTTTCCCCGGAAAATTCCCATTTTTTTCCCCGGAAAATTCCCATTTTTTTCCCCAGAAAATTCCCATTTTTTTCCCCAGAAAATTCCCATTTTTTCCCCAGAAAATTCCCATTTTTTCCCAGAAAATTCCCATTTTTTTCCCGGAAATCCCCAGGATTTTTCCCAGAACTCCCCGGTGATTTTTAATTCATAATAATTGAATTAATTAAATTAATTAATTGTTAATTTAATTAATGAAATTAATTATTTTTAATTTATAGCACTTGAATTAATTAATTACTGATTTAATTAATGAAACTAATTATTTTTAATTAATGAGATTATTTTAATTAATAATAATTGAATTAATTACTAATTTAACTAATGAAACTAATTCTTTTTAATTAATAAGATTATTTTAATTAATAACAATTGAATTAATGACTAATTTAACTAATGAAATGAATTATTTTTAATTAATGAGATTATTTTAATTAATAACAATTGAATTAATGACTAATTTAACTAATGACATGAATTATTTTTAATTGATAAGATTATTTTTAATTAATAACAAGTGAATTAATTAATTACAATTGAAGTAATGAAAAGGAATAATTTTAATTAATAAGATTATTTTAATTTATAAGAATTGAATTAATTATTTACTAATTCAATTAATGAAACAAATTATTTTTCATTAATAAGATTGGTTTTAATAATGATTAAAATAATTACCAATTTAATTAATGAAATGAATTCTTTTTCATTAATAAGATTATTTTTAATTAATAACAATTGAATTCAATAATCATCTACTAATTTAATTAATGAAATTAATTATTTTAAATTAATAACAATTGAATTAATTAATTACCAATTAAATTAATGAAATTAATTCTATTTCATTAATAAGATTATTTTTAATTAATAAGAATTGAATTAATTATCAATTTAATTAATGAAATTAATTATTTTAAATTAATAACAATTGAATTAAATAATTAATTACTGATTTAATTAATGAAATGAATTCTTTTTAATTAACAAGAATTGAATTAATTAATTACCAATTTAATTAATGAAACGAATTCATTTTAATTAACAAGCTTATTTTTAATCAATAATAATTTAATTAATTACTTAATGACTAATTTAATTAAAGAAATTAATTCTTTTTAATTAATAAGATTATTTTTAAATATTAACAATTGAGTTAATTAATTAATTACTAATATAATTAATGAAACAGATTCTTTTTAATTAATAAGATTATTTTTAAATAATAACAGTAGAATTAATTAATTACAAATGTAATTAATGAAATGAATTATTTTTCATTAATAAGCTGATTTTTAATTAATAACAAATGAATAATTAATTACTAATTTAATTAAAGAAATTAATGATTTTTAATTAATACAATTTTTAAAATTTAATAATAACAATGGAATTAATTCCATTAATTAATGGAATTAATGCAATTAATAACTCACATCAGCACGGGCTGATAGAATAATTAATAATAACTGAATTAATTAAATTAATTAATGTAATTAATGCAATTAATAACTCACATCAGCACGGGCTGATAGAATAATTAATAATAACTGAATTAATTAAATTAATTAATGTAATTAATGCAATTAATAACTCACATCAGCACGGGCTGATAGAATAATTAATAATAACTGAATTAATTAATTAATTAATTAATTAATGTAATTAATAACTCACATCAGCACGGGCTGATAGAATAATCAATAATAACTTAATTAATTAATTAATTAATGCAATTAATAACTCACATCAGCACGGGCTGATAGAATAATCAATAATAACTTAATTAATTAATTAATTAATTAATGCAATTAATAACTCACATCAGCACGGGCTGATAGAATAATCAATAATAACTTAATTAATTAATTAATTAATTAATGCAATTAATAACTCACATCAGCACGGGCTGATAGAATAATCAATAATAACTGAATTAATTAATTAATTAATTAATTAATGCAATTAATAACTCACATCAGCACGGGCTGATAGAATAATTAATAATAACTGAATTAATTAATTAATTAATTAATTAATTAATGCAATTAATAACTCACATCAGCACGGGCTGATAGAATAATCAATAATAACTTAATTAATTAATTAATTAATGTAATTAATGCAATTAATAACTCACATCAGCACGGGCTGATAGAGTAATTAATAATAACTGAATTAATTCCATTAATTAATGAAATTAATGCAATTAATAACTCACATCAGCACGGGCTGATAGAGTAATTAATAATAACTGAATTAATTCCATTAATTAATGAAATTAATGCAATTAATAACTGACATCAGCACGGGCTGATAGAGTAATTAATAATAACTGAATTAATTCCATTAATTAATGTAATTAATGCAATTAATAACTCACATCAGCACGGGCTGATAGAATAATTAATAATAACTGAATTAATTAATTAATTAATTAATTAATGCAATTAATAACTCACATCAGCACGGGCTGATAGAATAATCAATAATAACTGAATTAATTCAATTAATTAATTGAATTACTGCAGTTAATAACTCACATCAGCACGGGCTGATAGAATAATCAATAATAACTTAATTAATTAATTAATTAATGCAATTAATAACTCACATCAGCACGGGCCTCACGGCGTTCTTGATGTTCCCGAAGGCCGCCCGGGCCAGCAGCTCCCGCAGGCAGCGCTCGGCCAATTCCCAGGGCTGCTCCTGCTCCGAGCCCAGCGGGGGCGAGGATGAACGGCTGGGGGTAATTAATTGGGGTAATTAATTGGGGTCATTAATGGGAATCATTACTGGGAGTAATGGGAGTGATGGGGATAATTAATGGGAGTGATGGGAGCAATGGGAATGAGGCAATGGCAGCTCCCAGGGCTGCTCCTGCTCCGAGCCCAGCGGCGGCGAGGATGAACGGCTGGGGGGTAATTAATTTGGGTAATTAATTGAGATCATTAATGGGAATCATTACTGGGTGTAATGGGAGTAATGGGGATAATTAATGGGAGTAATGGCAGTGATGGAATGTGGCAATGGCAGCTCCCAGGGCTGCTCCTGCTCCGAGCCCAAAGGCGGGGAGGATGAACGGCTGGGGGGTAATTAATTAGGGTAATTAATTGGGATCATTAATTGGAGTCATTAATGGGGGTCATTAATGGGAGTGATGGCAGTGATGGCAGTGATGGAATGAGGCAATGGCAGCTCCCAGGGCTGCTCCTGCTCCGAGCCCAGTGGGAGCGAGGATGAACGGCTGGGGGTAATTAATTGGAGTAATTAATTGGGATCATTAATCGGGGTTATTAATTCAGGTCTTTAATTGGGAGCATTAATTGGAATGATGGGAATGATGGGAGTTTGGCAATGAGGCAATGGCAGCTCCCAGGGGTGCTGCTGCTCCGAGCCCAGAGGCGGCGAGGATGAACGGCTGAGGGTAATTAATTAGGGTAATTAATTGGGGTAATTAATGGGAATCATTATTGGGAGTAATGGGAGTGATGGGGATAATTAATGGCAGTGATGGGAGTGATGGAATGCAGCAATGGCAGCTCCCAGGGCTGCTCCTGCTCTGAGCCCAGCGGGGACGAGGATGAACGGCTGGGGGTAATTAATTAAGATCATTAATTGGGGTAATTAATGGGAATCATTATTGGGAGTAATGGGAGTAATGGGGATAATTAATGGCAGTGATGGAATGAGGCAATGGCAGCTCCCAAGGCTGCTCCTGCTCCGAGCCCAGTGGGAGCGAGGATGAACGGCTGGGGGTAATTAATTAAGATCATTAATTGGGGTAATTAATGGGAATCATTATTGGGAGTAATGGGAGTAATGGGGATAATTAATGGCAGTGATGGAATGAGGCAATGGCAGCTCCCAAGGCTGCTCCTGCTCCGAGCCCAGCGGGGGCGAGGATGAACGGCTGGGGGAAATTAACAGGGATCGTTAATTGGGGTCGTTAATTGGGGTCATTAATGGGAGTGATGGCAGTGATGGGAATGAGGCAATGGCAGCTCCCATGGGTGCTCCTGCTCTGAGCCCAGTGGGGGCGATGATGAACGGCTGGGGGTAATTAATTGGAGTAATTAATTGGGATCATTAATCGGGGTCATTAATTGAGGTCTTTAATTGGGAACATTAATTGGAATGATGGGAATGATGGGAGTTTGGCAATGTGGCAATGGCAGCTCCCAGGGGTGCTCCTGCTCCGAGCCCAGAGGCGGCGAGGATGAACGGCTGGGGGTAATTAATTGGGGTAATTAATTGGGATAATTAATTGGGATCATTAATTGGAATGATGGGAGTGATGGGAGTGTGGGAATGATGGGAACGTGGGAATGTGGGAATGAGGGGAAAAATGGGAATGCGGGAATGGTGGGATTGTGGGGATGGGGATGGTGGGAATGATGGGAATGGGAATGTGGGAATATTGGGAATACTGGGAATAATGGGAATGGGACTGGGAATGTGGAAATGTGGGAATGGGAATGATGGGAATGAGGGAATTACGGGAATTATGGGAGTTATGGCGATGTGGGAATTGTGGGAATTATGGGAATCAGGGAATGGGACTGGAAATGTGGGATTGATGGAAAAATGGGAATGTGGGAATGATGGGAATGACGGGAATGTGGGAATGTTGGGAATTACGGGAATGTGGGAAAATTGGGAACATCGGGAATGACAACAACGGGAACAAAGGGAATTTTCCCGGCTCCATCCTCCCTTTGCCAATCCCTTCCCAACCTCCCGAAAACTCCTGTAAAATTCCCAGAAAAATGAAATAAATCCCTGAAAATTCCCTCAAAAATCCCTGAAAATTCCCTGAAAAATCCCTGAAAATTCCCTCAAAAATCCCTGAAAATTCCCTCAAAAATCCCTGAAAATTCCCTCAAAAATCCCTGAAAATTCCCAGAAAAATCCCTGAAAATTCCCAGAAAAATCCCTGAAAATTCCCAGAAAAATCCCCCAAAATTAAAAAAAAATCCCAGAAAAATCCCAAAAAATTCCGGGGGATGAAGCCCTGAAAAATCCCTAAAAATCCCCAAAAATCCCATAAAATTCCCAAAAAAACCCCCTAAAATTCCTGAAATTCCCAAAAATCCCTGAAAGTTCAAAAAAAAAATCCCCCAAATTCCGAAAAAATCCCTGAAATTCCACCAAAATTCCCAGAGAAATCCCCCAAAATCTCAGAAAAATCCCAAAAATTTCCCCAAAAATTCCCCAAATGTCCCCCAAAATTCCCCAAAATCCCCCCAAATCCCTGAAAATGCCCAGAAAAATCCTCAAAAATCCCATATAATACCCTGAAAATTTCCCCAAAATTCCCAGAAAAATCTCCAAAAATCCCTGAAAAATTCCCAAAAAATCTCAGAAAAATCCCAGAAAATTCCTAAAAAATCCTCAAAAATCCCAAAAAATCCCCCAAAATCTCAGAAGTATCCCTGGAAAAAAAAAAAAAATCTCAGAAAAATCCTGAAAAATTCCCAGAAAAATCCCCCAAAATCCCAGAAAAAATCCTGAGAAATCCCCAAAAATTCCCCCCAAATTCCCAAAATTCCTGGAATTCCCAAAAAATCCCAGAAAAATCCTCAAAAATCTCTGGAAAATCCTGAAAAGTAAAAAAAAAAAAAAGCCCTGAAAAATTCCAAAAAATCTCAGAAAAAAATTCTGAGAAATCCCAAAAAATAGCAAAAAATTCCCTAAAAATCTCAAAATATTCCCCCAAAAATTCCCCAAAATCCTGGAATTCCCAAAAAATCGCCAAAAAATTTCCCCAAAATTCCCAGAAAATTCCTGAAAAATTCCCATAAAATTCCCCTAAAATTCCCCAAATTTCCTCAAATTCCCAAAATTCCTGGAATTCCCAAAAAATCCAGAAAAATCATCAAAAATTCCCCCCAAAAATCCCCCAAAATCCCAGAAAGTTCAAAAAAAATTCCCCAAAAATTCCCCAAAATCCCAAAAATTTCCCAAAAATTCCCAAAATTCCCAGAAAAATCCTGAAAAATCCCTGAAAAGTCCCCCAAATCCCCAGAAAAATTAAAAAAAATTCCCCAAATTTCCCCAAAATTTCCCAAAATTAAAAAAATAAAAAAATCACCATAAAATCCCTGCAAAATCCCCAAAAATCCCCCAAAATTCCCCAAATTCCTGGAATTCCCAAAAATCCCAGAAAAATCCCCAAAAGATCTGAAAAAAATCCCTCAAAATTCCAGAAAAATCCCCAAAGTCCCAGAAAGTTCAAAAAAATTCCTCAAAAATTCAAAAAATTCCCAAAAATCCCAAAAATTTCCCCAAAATTCCCTAAATTCTCAGAAAAATCCTGAAAAATCCCAAAAAATCCCAGAAAATTCCCAGAAAATAAAAAAAAAAGTCCCAGAGAATCCCATAAAAATTAATGAAAATTCCCCAAAATTTCTGGAATTCCAAAAAAATCCCAGAAAAATCCTAAAAAGTCCCCGAAAAATCCAAAAAAATCTCAGAAAAATCACAAAAAATCCCAGAAAATTTCTAAAAAATCCCATAAAATTCCCTGAAAGTTCCCCAAAATTTCTGGAATTCCAAAGAAATCCCAGAAAAATCCTAAAAAAGTCCATGAAAAATTCCGAGAAATCTCAGAAAAATCCTAAAAAATCCCCAAAATCCCCCAAAAGCTGAGAAAAATCCCCAAAATTCCCTGAAAAATAAAAAAAAAAATCCCAGGAAATTGCAAAAAATCCCTGAAAATTCTCCAAAAATTCCCCAAATTCCTGGAATTCCCAAAAAATCCCAGAAAAAGCCTCAAAAATCTCTGAAAAATCCCAAAAAATCTCCGAAAAATCTCAAAAAATTCCCCAGAAATTCCCGAAATTCCTGGAATTCCCCCAAAATCTCAGAAAAATCCTGAAAATTCCTGGAAAAATCACCAAAAAATCTCAGGAAAACAAAAAAAATTCCCAGAAAATTCCCAAAAATCCCTGAAAAATCCCCCCAAAATCCCCCAAAATTCCCCAAATCCCGAAAATTCCTGGAATTCCCCAAAAATCGCAGAAAAATCCCAAGAGATCTGAGAAAAAAACCCCAAAATCCCAGAACCCCCCCCAAAATCCCAGGAAATCAAAAAAAAATTCCCATAAAATCCCCCCATAATCCTAAAAATTCCAAAAAAATCCCCCAAAAATTCCCAAAATTCCCAGGAAAATCCTGAAAAATCCTGAAACATCCCCCAAATCCCAGAAAATTTTTTTAAAATACCAAAAATTTAAAAAAAATCCCCCAAATTTCCCCCAAAATTCTCCCAAATCCCCCAAAATTTCCAGAAAAATCCTGAAAAATCCCAAAAAATCTCAGAAAAAAAATCCAAAAAAAAAAATCCAAAAAATCCCTCAAATCCCCCCAAAATCCCCAAATAACCCCAAAAACCCCCCAAAATCCTGAAAAGTCCCCCAAAATCCCCCAAAATTCCCAGAAAAATCCTGAAAAATCCCAGAAAAATCCCCAAAAATCTCAGAAAAATAGAAAAAATTCCAAAAAAATCCCCAAAATTTCCCCAAAAATCCCTCCAAAACCCCCCAAAATCCTGAAAAATCCCCCAAAATTCCCAGAAAAATCCTGAAAAATCCCTGAAAAATACCCCAAAATCCCAGAAAAATTTAAAAAAAATAAAAAAATTCCAAAAAATCCCCCAAATTTCCCCCAAAATTTCCAGAAAAATCCTGAAAAATCCCAAAAAATCTCAGAAAAAAATCAAAAAAAAAATTTCCAAAAAATCCTCCAAATCCCCCCAAAATCCCCCCCAAAATCCCCAAAAAACCCCCCAAAATCCTGAAAAGTCCCCCAAAATCCCCCAAAATCCCCCCAAATTCCCAGAAAAATCCTGAAAAATCCCTGAAAAATCCCCCAAAATCTCAGAAAAATCGGAAAAAAATTCCAAAAAAATCCCCCAAAATTCCCAAAATCCCCAGAAAAATCCTGAAAAATCCCAGAAAAATCCCCAAAAATCTCAGAAAAATAAAAAAAAATCAAAAAAAATCCCCCAAATTTCCCCCAAAATCCCCCAAAATTCCCAGAAAAATCCTGAAAAATCCCAAAAAACTCAGAAAAAAAATCCAAAAAAAAATTCCAAAAAATCCCCCCAAAATACCCCCCCAAAACCCCCAAATCCCCCAAAATTCCCAGAAAAATCCTGAAAAATCCCAAAAAATCTCAGAAAAAAATCAAAAAAAAAAAAAAAATCCAAAAAATCCCCCCAAAATCCCCCCCCCCAAAAACCCCAAAATCCCCCAAAATTCCCAGGAAAATACTGAAAATCCCAAAAAATCTCAGAAAAAAAAAATCCAAAAAAAATCCAAAAAAATCCCCCAAATCCCCCCAAAATTCCCAGAAAAATCCCCAAAAATCTCAGAAAAAAAAATCCCAAAAAATTCCAAAAAAATCCCCCAAATTTCCCCAAAAATCCCCCCAAAACCCCCCAAAATCCTGAAAAATCCCCCAAAATTCCCAGAAAAATCTCTGAAAAATTCCCCAAAATCCCAGAAAAATAAATAAAAAAAAAATCCAAAAAAATCCCCCAAAATCCCTCTAAAATCCCAGAAAAATCCCCAAAAATCTCAGAAAAATCAAAAAAAATCCAAAAAAATCCCCCAAATTTCCCCCAAAATCCCCCAAAATTCCCAGAAAAATCCCCAAAAATCCCGAAAAATCTCAGAAAAAAAAAATCCAAAAAAAATTCCCAGAAAATTCCCCAAAATCCCCCAAAAATCCCCCCAAAATTCCCAAAATTCCCAGAAAAATCCTGAAAAATCCCAGAAAAATCCTGAAAAATCCCAGAAAAATTTAAAAAAAATTCCAAAAAAATCCCCCAAAATCCCCTAAAATTCCCAGAAAAATCCTGAAAAATCCCAAAAATCTCAGAAAAATCCAAAAAAATCCCCCAAATTTCCCCAAAAATCCCCCCAAAATCCCCCAAAATTCCCAAAATTCCCAGAAAAATCCTGAAAAGTCCCTGAAAAATCCCCAAAAATCTCAGAAAAATAGAAAAAAAATTCCAAAAAAATCTCCCAAATTTCCCCCAAAATCCCCCCCAAAAGCCCCCCAAAATCCCCCAAAATCCCTCAAAATCCCAGAAAAATCCCCAAAAATCACAGAAAAATCAAAAAAAATCCAAAAAAATCCCCCAAATTTCCCCAAAAATCCCCCCAAAATCCCCCAAAATTCCCAAAATTCCCAGAAAAATCCTGAAAAATCCCCCAAAATTCCCAGAAAAATCCTGAAAAATCTCTGAAAAATCCCCAAAAATCTCAGAAAAATCGAAAAAAAAATTCCAAAAAAATCCCCCAAATTTCCCCCAAAATCCCCCTCAAATTCCCCCCAAAATCCCCCAAAATTCCCAGAAAAATCCCTGAAAAATCCCCAAAAATCTCAGAAAAATCAAAAAAAATTCCAAAAAAATCCCCCAAATTTCCCCCAAAATTCCCAAAATTCCCAGAAAAATCCTGAAAAATCCCCAAAAATCTCAGAAAAAAAAAAATCCAAAAAATCCCTCAAATTCCCCCAAAATCCCCCCAAAATCCCTCAAAATCCCAGAAAAATCCCCAAAAATCTCAGAAAAATTTTAAAAAATCAAAAAAATTCCCCAAATTTCCCCAAAAATCCCCCCAAAATCCCCAGAAAAATCCTGAAAAATCCCCAAAAATCTCAGAAAAATCAAAAAAAAATCCAAAAAAATCCCCCAAATTTCCCCCAAAATCCCCCCCAAATCCCCCCAAATCCTGAAAAATCCCAGAAAATCCCCAAAAATCTCAGAAAAATAAAAAAAATCCAAAAAAATCCCCCAAATTTCCCCCAAAATTCCCAAAATTCCCAGAAAAATCATTTAAAATCCCTTTAAAATCCCAGAAAAATAAAAAAAATCGAAAAAAAATTCCAAAAAAATCCCCCAAATTTCCCCAAAAATCCCCCAAAATCCCCCAAAACCCCCCCAAAATCCTGAAAAATCGCCCAAAATTCCCAGAAAAATCCTGAAAAATCTCTGAAAAATCCCCAAAAATCCCAGAAAAATAAAAAAAAAAATAAAAAAATTCCAAGAAAATTCCCCGAATTTCCCCCAAAATTTCCAGAAAAATCCTGAAAAATCCCAAAAAATCTCAGAAAAAAATAAAAAAAAAATAAAAAAAATTCCCCCAAATTTCCCCAAAAATCCCCCCAAAATCCCCCAAAATTCCCAAAATTCCCAGAAAAATCCTGAAAAATCTCTGAAAAATCCCCAAAAATCGAAAAAAAATCCAAAAAAAAATCCAAAAAAATCCCCCAAATTTCCCCCAAAATCCCCCAAAATTCCCAGAAAAATCCCAAAAAATCTCAGAAAAATCGAAAAAAAATTCCAAAAAAATCCCCCAAATTTCCCCCAAAATCCCCCAAAAATCCCCCAAAATTCCCAGAAAAATCCTGAAAATCCTGAAAAATCGTGAAAAATCTCAGAAAAAAAATCCAAAAAAATTCCAAAAATATCCCCCCAAAAATCCCCCAAAATCCCCCCAAAATCCCCCAAAATTCCCAAAATTCTCAGAAAAATCCTGAAAAATCCCAGAAAAAGAAAAAAAAATCAAAAAAATTTCCAAAAAAATTCCCCAAAATCCCCCAAAATTCCCAGAAAAATCCTGAAAAATCCCAGAAAAATAAAATAAAAAAAAATTCCAAAAAAATCCCCCAAAATTCCCAGAAAAATCCTGAAAAATTCCCCAAAAATCTCAGAAAAATCGAAAAAAAATTCCAAAAAAATCCCCCAAATTTCCCCAAATTTCCCCAAAAAATCCCCAAAAAATCCCCAAAAACCCCCCAAAATTCCCGAAATTTCCCGGAATTCCCAAAAATCCTGACCTGTGCTCCCCGTGCGCCTGCTGCAGGTTGAAGAGCAGCGAGGGGACGATTTTGTCCATGTGCTGCGGCTCCCAGATGTTGGCCTGGAGTTCATCGTTCACCGTCTTGCGCACGACGCCCTGCAGGCCCCGGATCCCCGACAGGCGGATCCTGCCCCAAAAATTCCGGGAGTTCCTTGGGAATTCTGTCCTGATCCTAAATCCCGTCCCGATCCCGAAATCCCTTCCTGACCCTGAGTTTTTTCCCGATCTCAAAATCTTTTCCCAGTCCTGAAATCCCTTCCCGATCCCAAAATCCTTTCCCGATCCCAAATCTTTCCCGAATCCTTTCCCAATCCCAAATCCCTTCCTGATCCAAAATTTTTTTCCCAATCCCAAATCTTTTCCAGATCCCAAAATCCCTTCCTGATCCCCAAATTTTTTCCCCATCCCAAAATCTTTTCCAGATCCCAAAATTCCTTCCCAATCCCAAATGTTTTTCCTGATCCCAAAATCCTTTCCCAATTCCAAACCCTTTCCCAAACCCTTTCCCAATCCCAAATCCCTTCCTGATCCAAAATTTTTTTCCCAATCCCAAATCTTTTCCAGATCCCAAAATCCCTTCCTGATCCCAAAATTTTTTCCCCATCCCAAAATCTTTTCCAGATCCCAAAATTCCTTCCCAATCCCAAATGTTTTTCCTGATCCCAAAATCCTTTCCCGATCCCAAATCTTTCCCAAATCCTTTCCCAATCCCAAATCCCTTCCTGATCCCAAAATTTTTTCCCAATCCCAAATCTTCTTCCTGATCCCAAAATCCTTTCCCGATCCCAAATCTTTCCTGAATCCTTTCCCAATCCTAAATCCCTTCCTGATCCCAAATTTTTTTCCCAATCTCAATTCTTTTCCAGATCCCAAAATCCCTTCCTGATCCCAAATCCTTTCCCAATCCTAAAATCCCTCCCTGATCCTGAATTTTTTCCCAATCCTGAAATCTTTCCTGGATACCAAATCCATTCCTGATCCCCAAATTTTTTTTCCCAATCCCAAATCCTTCCTGAATCCTTTCCCAATCCCCAAACATTTCCTGATCCCAAATCCTTTCCTGATCCCAATTTTTTTTCCCCATCACAAATCTTTTCCCAATCCCGAAATCCCCTCCTCATCCTGAATCTTTTCCCAATCCCAAATCCCTTCCCGATCCCAAATCCCTTCCCGATCCCAAATCTTTCCCGAATCCTTTCCCAATCCCAAATCCCTTCCTGATCCAAAATTTTTTCCCAATCCCAAATCTTTTCCAGATCCCAAAATTCCTTCCCAATCCCAAATGTTTTTCCTGATCCCAAAATCCTTTCCCGATTCCAAACCCTTTCCCAAACCCTTTCCCGAATCCTTTCCCAATCCCAAATCCCTTCCTGATCCAAAATTTTTTTCCTAATCCCAATTCTTTTCCAGATCCCAAATCCCTTCCCGATCCCAAATCCCTTCCCAATCCCAAATCTTTCCCGAATCCTTTCCGAATCCCAAATCCCTTCCTGATCCCCAAATTTTTTCCCCATCCCAAATCTTTTCCAGATCCCAAAATCCCTTCCTGATCCCCAAATTTTTCCCCATCCCAAAATCTTTTCCAGATCCCAAAATTCCTTCCCAATCCCAAATGATTTTCCTGATCCCAAAATCCTTTCCCAATTCCAAACCCTCCTGAATCCCTTCCCAATCCCAAATCCCTTCCTGATCCTAAAATTTTTCCCCAATCCCAAATCTTTTTCCTGATCCCAAAATCCCTTCCTGATCCCAAATCCTTTCCCAATCCCAAATCCCTTCCTGATCCAAACTTTTTTCCCAATCCCAAATCTTTTTCCTGATCCCAAAATCCCTTCCTGATCCCCAAATTTTTTCCCCATCCCAAAATCTTTTCCAGATCCCAAAATCCCTTCCTGATCCCAAAATTTTTTTCCCAATCCCAAATCTCTTCCAGATCCCAAAATCCCTTCCTGATCCCCAAATTTTTTCCCCATCCCAAAATCTTTTCCAGATCCCAAAATTCCTTCCCAATCCCAAATGTTTTTCCTGATCCCAAAATCCTTTCCCAATTCCAAACCCTCCCAAATCCTTTCCCAATCCCAAATCCCTTCCTGATCCTAAAATTTTTCCCCAATCCCAAATCTTTTTCCTGATCCCAAAATCCCTTCCTGATCCCAAATCCTTTCCCAATCCCAAATCCCTTCCTGATCCCCAAATTTTTTCCCCATCCCAAAATCTTTTCCAGATCCCAAAATTCCTTCCCAATCCCAAATGATTTTCCTGATCCCAAAATCCTTTCCCAATTCCAAACCCTCCCGAATCCTTTCCCAATCCCAAATCCCTTCCTGATCCAAAATTTTTTTCCCAATCCCAAATCTTCTTCCTGATCCCAAAATCCCTTCCTGACCCCAAATCCTTTCCCAATCCCAAATCCCTTCCTGATCCAAAATTTTTTCCCAATCCCAAATCTTTTCCAGATCCCAAAATCCGTTCCTGATCCCCAAATTTTTTCCCCATCCCCAAATCTTTTCCAGATCCCAAAATTCCTTCCCAATCCCAAATGTTTTTCCTGATCCCAAAATCCTTTCCCAATTCCAAACCCTTTCCCAAACCCTTTCCCAATCCCAAATCCCTTCCTGATCCAAAATTTTTTTCCCAATCTCAATTCTTTTCCAGATCCCAAAATCCCTTCCTGATCCCCAAATTTTTTCCCCATCCCAAAATCTTTTCCAGATCCCAAAATTCCTTCCCAATCCCAAATGATTTTCCTGATCCCAAAATCCTTTCCCAATTCCAAACCCTCCCAAATCCTTTCCCAATCCCAAATCCCTTCCTGATCCCAAAATTTTTTCCCAATCCCAAATCTTTTTCCTGATCCCAAAATCCCTTCCTGATCCCAAATCCTTTCCCAATCCTAAAATCCCTCCCTGATCCTGAATTTTTTCCCAATCCTGAAATCTTTCCTGGATACCAAATCCATTCCTGATCCCCAAATTTTTTTTCCCAATCCCAAATCCTTCCTGAATCCTTTCCCAATCCCCAAACATTTCCTGATCCCAAATCCTTTCCTGATCCAAATTTTTTTTTCCCCATCACAAATCTTTTCCCAATCCCGAAATCCCCTCCTCATCCTGAATCTTTTCCCGATCCCAAATCCCTTCCCGATCCCAAATCTTTCCCGAATCCTTTCCCAATCCCAAATCCCTTCCTGATCCCAAAATTTTTTCCCAATCCCAAATCTTTTCCAGATCCCAAAATCCCTTCCTGATCCCCAGATTTTTTCCCCATCCCAAAATCTTTTCCAGATCCCAAAATTCCTTCCCAATCTCAAATATTTTTCCTGATCCCAAAATCCTTTCCCAATTCCAAACCCTTTCCCGAATCCTTTCCCAATCCCAAATCCCTTCCTGATCCCAAAATTTTTTCCCAATCCCAAATCTTTTTCCTGATCCCAAAATCCCTTCCTGATCCCAAATCCTTTCCCAATCCTAAAATCCCTCCCTGATCCTGAATTTTTTCCCAATCCTGAAATCTTTCCTGGATACCAAATCCATTCCTGATCCCCAAATTTTTTTTCCCAATCCCAAATCCTTCCTGAATCCTTTCCCAATCCCCAAACATTTCCTGATCCCAAATCCTTTCCTGATCCAAAATTTTTTTCCTAATCCCAATTCTTTTCCAGATCCCAAATCCCTTCCTGATCTGAATTTTTTTCCTGATCCCAAATGTTTTTCCTTACCCCAAAATCTTTTTCCAGTCCTGAAATCCCTGCCTGACCCCAAATTTTTTCCTGATCCTGAAATCTTTTCCCAAATCCTTTCCAGATCCCAAATCTTTTCCTGATCCCAAAATCTTTTCCAGATGCCAAAATTTTTTACCAATCCAAAACCTTTTCCCCATCCCAAAATCCCTTCCTGATCCCAAAATCCTTTCCTGAATCCTTTCCCAATCCCAAATCACTTCCTAATCCCAAATATTTTCCTGATCTCAAATCTTTTCCCGAATCCTTTCCTGATCCTGAATTTATTCGTGATCCCAAATCCCTTCCCTATCCCAAACCTTGTCCTGATCCCAAAATCTTTTCTCAATCCTCAAATCCATTCCTGATACCGAATCCTTTCCTGACCGTGAATATTTTCCCAAATCCCGTCCTGATCCCAAATCCCTTCCCAAATTCCTTCCCGATCCCGAATCCTTCCCCAAATCCCTTCCTGATCTCAAATCCTTTCCCGATCCCAAATCCTTTCCTGATCTGAAATCTTTTCCTGATCCACAAATTTTTTCCCGATCCCAAATTTTTTTCCTGATCCCCAAATCCCTTCCTTATCCCAAATCTTGTCCCCATCCCAAAACCTTTTTCCAATCCTCAAATCCCTTCCTGATCTCAAAACCTTTCCCCATTTTCCTGTTGTTTTCCCCATTTTCCCTGTTCCTTTTCCCATTTTCCCCATTGTTATCCCATTTTCCCAGTTCTTTTTCCCATTTTCCCCATTTTTCCATTCCTTTCCCCATTTTTCCATTCCTTTCCCCATTTTTCCCATTTTCCCGCTGGTTTTCCCATTTTCCCAGTTCCTGTCCCCATTTTTCCATTCCTTTCCCCATTTTTCCATTCCTTTCCCCATTTTTCCCATTTTCCCCATTGTTATCCCATTTTCCCAGTTCCTTTTCCCATTTTTCCCATTTTCCCGCTGTTCTTCCCATTTTCCCAGTTCCTATCCCCATTTTTCCATTCCTTTCCCCATTTTTCCCACTTTCCCCATTGTTATCTCATTTTCCGATTGTTTTTTCCCATTGTTTTTTCCCATTTTCCCCATTTCCTTTCCCCATTTCCCCATTTTTCTGGTTCCTTCCCCCATTTTCCCGTTGTTTTTTCCCATTTTTCCCATTTTCCCGGTTCCTTTTCCCGTTTTCCGCATTCCTTTTCCCATTTTTCCCATTTTCCCAGTTCCTTTCCCCATTTTCCCCATTGTTTCCCATTTTCCCCATTGTTATCCCATTTCCCAGTTCCTTTTCCCATTTTCCCCATTCCTTTTCCAATTTCTCCCATTTTCCCTGTTCCTTTCCCTATTTTCCAATTTTCCCAGTTCCTTTCCCCATTTTCCCATTCCTTTTCCCATTTTTCCCATTTTCCTGGTCCCTTTCCGCATTTCCCAGTTCCATTTCCAATTTTCCTCTTGTTTTCCCCATTTTCCCCATTGTTTTTTCCCATTTCTCCCATTTCCCCACTGTTTTTCCCATTTTTCCCGTTGTTTTTCCCCATTTTCCCATTATTTTTTCCCATTATTTTTTCCCATTATTTTTTCCCATTTTTCCCCGTTATTTTTCCAATCATTTTTTCCCATCATTTTCCCCATTATTTTCCCCACTTTCCCCATTTACCCATTATTTCCCCCATTATTTATTTTCCCCATTTTCCCCATTTTTCCCCATTTTTTCCCTTATTTTTCCGGTTATTTTTTGCCATTTTCTGCCATTTCCCCCATTATTTTTCCCAATTATTTTCCCCATTTTTCCCCATTATTTTCCCCATCATTTTTCCTCATCATTTTCCCCATTATTTCTTCCGATTTCCCCATTATTTTTCCATCATTTTTTCCCATTATTTTTCCCCATTTTCCCCATTATTTTCCTCTTGTTTTCCCATCATTTTTCCCCATATTTTTCCCATTATTTTCCCCATTTTCCCCATTATTTTGCCCATTTTCCCCATTATTTCCCCATTATTTTTCCCATCATTTTTTCCCATTATTTTTTCCCATTTTCCCCATTACTTTCCCCATTATTTTCCCCATTATTTCCCCATTATTTCCCCATTATTTTTCCCCATTATTTTCCCCATTTTCCCCATTTTTTTCTCATTATTTTTTCCCATTATTTTTCCTATCATTTTCCCCATTATTTTCCCCATTTTTCCCATTATTTTCCCCATTTTTCCCCCATTTCCTCCATTTCTCGCCCATTTTTCCCATTATTTTTCCCCATTTCCCCATTATTTTTCCCATTATATTTTGCCATTTTCCCCGATTTTCCCCATTATTTTTTCCCATTGTTTATCCCCATTGTTTATCCCCATTTTCCCCATTATTTCCCCATTTTTCCCATTATTTTTCCCGATTTTTTCCCATTTTTCCCCCATTTCCCCCATTTTGCCCATTATTTTTCCCAATTTTTCCCATTATATTTTGCCATTTTCCCCGATTTTCCCCATTATTTTTTCCCATTATTTTCCCCATTATTTTTCCCATTTCCCCATTATTTTCCCATTTTTCCCATTATTTTTCCCCATTTTTCCCCAATTTCCCCCATTTTTCCCCCATTTTTCCCATTATTTTTCCCCCATTTTTCCCATTATTTTTCCCCATTTCCCCATTATTTTTCCCATTTTATTTTGCCATTTTCCCCGATTTTCCCCATTATTTTTCCCCATTTCCCCCCATTATTTTTTCCCCTTTGTTCCCGCTTTTTCCCGTTGTTTGTTCCCATTTTTCCCGCTGTTTTTCCCCTTTGTTCCCGCTGTTTTTCCCGTTGTTTTTCCCGTTGTTTTTCCCGCTGTTTTTCCCGTTGTTTTTCCCCTTTGTTCCCGTTGTTTTTCCCCTTTGTTCCCGTTGTTTTTCCCCTTTGTTCCCGTTTTTTCCCGCTGTTTTTCCCGCTGTTTTTCCCGTTGTTTTTCCCGTTGTTTTCCCCGTTGTTCCCGTTGTTTTTCCCCTTTGTTCCCGTTGTTTTTCCCGTTGTTTTTCCCCTTGTTTTTCCCGTTGTTTTTCCCGTTGTTTTTCCCCTTTGTTCCCGTTGTTTTTCCCGTTGTTTTTTCCCGTTGTTTTTCTCCTTTGTTCCCGTTGTTTTTCCCGTTGTTTTTCCCGTTGTTTTTCCCCTTTGTTCCCGTTTTTTCCCGTTGTTTTTCCCCTTTGTTCCCGTTGTTTTTCCCCTTTGTTCCCGTTGTTTTTCCCCTTTGTTCCCGTTGTTTTTCCCGTTGTTTTCCCCTTTGTTCCCGTTGTTTTTCCCGTTGTTTTTCCCGTTGTTTTTCCCCTTTGTTCCCGCTGTTTTTCCCCTTTGTTCCCGCTGTTTTCCCCGTTGTTTTTCCCGTTGTTTTTCCCGCTGTTTTTCCCGTTGTTTTTCCCGTTGTTTTTCCCGCTGTTTTTCCCGCTGTTTTTCCCGGTTACCGTGCGCGCACGTCGGGGTCGGCGTGGCTGGAGTGGCACATCTCGCTGAAGCGCGACACGAAGAAGTCGTAGCTGCGGTGGTACGAGGGCGTGTCCTCCTCGATGTTGGCGAACTTCACAAACTGGGAAAAAAAATCCGGGAATGAACGGAAAAAATCTGGGAAAAATCGCTGGAAAAATATCACCCGGAATTCTGCAGGGAATTGGAAAATTTCAGGGTTTTTTTGGGGAAAAATCGTCCCAAAATCACCCGGAATTCTGCTCTAAATTGGGAATTTTCAGGAGATTTTTGGGGAAAAAAAAGCAGGAAAAATCGCTCGGAATTCCGCCCTAAATTGGGAATTTTCAGGTGATTTTTAGGGAAAAACTGCTGGAAAAATCATGGAGAAAAATCACCCGGAATTCTGGTCAAAACTCGGAACTTTGAGGATTTTTGGGGAAAAAATCGCTGGAAAAATCACAGGAAAAAATTGCTTGGAATTCTGCCAAAAATTTGGGAAATTTGAGGGTTTGGGGGAAAAAAACACCCGGAAAATTGCTCGGAATTCTGCCTGAAATTGGTGGAACGAGGGCGTGGCCTCCTCAATGTTGGTGAACTTTACAAACTGGGAACGAGTGGAAAAAATCCGGGAATGAACGGAAAAAAATCCGGGAAAAATCGTGGAAAAAATCGCGGGAAAAATCACTCGAAATTCTGCCCAGAATTGGGATTTTTGAGAAAAAAAGTTGGGAAAATTGCTGGAAAAATCACAGGGAAAATCGCCTGGAATTCTGTCCTAAATTGGGAATTTTCAGGTGATTTTTGGAAAAAAAATCACAGGAAAAATCATGGAGAAAAATTACCCGGAATTCTACCTAAAATTGGGAATTTTAAGGACTTTTGGGAAAAAATCACGGGAAAAATCGCCCGGAATTCTGCCGGAAATTGGGGATTCAGGAAAAAAAATCGCTGGAAAAATCATGGAGAAAAATTGCTCAGAATTCTGCCAAAATTTGGGAAATTTGAGGGTTTTTTAGGGAAAATTGTCCCAAAAATCACCCGGAATTCCACCCTAAACTGGGAATTTTTAGGGGGTTTTGGGAAAAAATCAGCGGAAAATCACAGGGAAAATCCCAGCAAAAATCTCCTGGAATTCTGCAATAAATTGGGAATTTTGAGGGTTTATTGGGAAAAAAATCACAGGAAAAAATCACAGGAAAAATCACCCGGAATTCTGCAGGGAATTGGAAAATTTCAGGGGTTTTTGGGGAAAAATCGTCCCAAAATTCACCTGGAATTCTGCTCTGAATTGGGAATTTTCAGGTGATTTTTGGGAAAAAAAAAGCAGGAAAAATCGCTCGGAATTCCGCCCTAAATTGGGATTTTCAGGTGATTTTTGGGGAAAAAATTGCTGAAAAATCACGGAGAAAAATTGCCCGGAATTCTGGCCTAAATTGGGAATTTTCAGGTTTTTTTGGGAAAAATTTCATCAGAATTTCACTGGAATTTCACTGGAATTTCACTGGGATTTCTCTGGATTTTTCAGAATTTCTCCAGAATTTCTCTGGAATGTCTTTGGGGTTTTTTAAAATTTCTCTGGAATTTCTCCAGGATTTCTCTGGAATTTCTCTGGAATTTTTTCAGGATTTCACCGGAATCTCACTGGAATTTCTCCGGGATTGGTCTGGAATTTCTCTGTATTTTCTCTGGAATTTTTCCGGGATTTTTCAGAATTTCCCCAGAATTCCTCTGGGATTTCCCCGGGATTTCCCTGGAATTTCCCCGGAATTTCACTGGAATTTCCCCGGAATTTCACTGGAATTTCCCTGGAATTTCTCTGGGATTTCCCCAGAATTTCCCCGGGATTTCCCTGGAATTTCTCTGAAATTTCTCCAGGATTTCTCCGGGAATTTTCAGAATTTCCCTGGGATTTTTCCCAGGATTTCCCTGGGATCACTCACGGAGTTGGTGCCCAGGACCTGTGGGATTTTTCCCAGGATTTCCTTGGAATTCCCAGGATTTCCCGGGCTCACTCACGGAGTTGGTGCCCAGGATCTGCGGGATTTTTCCCGGGATTTTTCCCAGGATTTTTCCCAGGATTTCCCAGAATTCCCCCAGGATCACTCACGGAGTTGGTGCCCAGGACTTGCAGGATTTTTCCCAGGATTTCCCTGGAATTTTTCCCAGATTTTCCCTGGGCTCACTCATGGAGTTGGTGCCCAGGACCTGCAGGATTTCCCCGGGATTTTTCCCAGGATTTCCCCGGGATTTTTCCCAGATTTTCCCCGGGCTCACTCACGGAGTTGGTGCCCAGGACCTGCGGGATTTTTCCCAGGAATTTCCCTGGGATTTTTCCCAGGATTTCCCCGGGATTTTTCCCAGATTTTCCCCGGGATCACTCACAGAGTTGGTGCCCAGGACCTGCAGGATTTTTCCCAGGATTTCCCCGGGATTTTTCCCAGGATTTCCCTGGAATTCCCAGGATTTCCCGGGCTCACTCACGGAGTTGGTGCCCAGGACCTGCAGGATTTCCCCGGGATTTTTCCCAGGATTTCCCTGGAATTCCCAGGATTTCCCCGGGATCACTCATGGAGTTGGTGCCCAGGACCTGCGGGATTTCCCCGGGATTTTTCCCAGGATTTCCCCGGGATTTTTCCCAGATTTTCCCAGGGATCACTCACGGAGTTGGGCCCAGGACCTGCAGGATTTCCCTGGAATTTCCCTGGGATTTTTCCCAGGATTTCCCGGAATTTCCCCGGGATCACTCACGGAGTTGGTGCCTAGGACCTGCAGGATTTCCCCGGGATTTTTCCCAGGATTTCCCTGGAATTCTCAGGATTTCCCGGGATCACTCATGGAGTTGGTGCCCAGGACCTGCGGGATTTTTCCCGGGATTTTTCCCAGGATTTTTCCCAGGATTTCCCAGAATTCCCCCAGGATCACTCACGGAGTTGGTGCCCAGGACCTGCAGGATTTCCCTGGGATTTTTCCCAGGATTTCCCCGGGATTTTTCCCAGGATTTCCCGGGCTCACTCACAGAGTTGGTGCCCAGGACCTGCGGGATTTTTCCCAGGAATTTCCCTGGGATTTTTCCCAGGATTTCCCCAGGATTTCCCAGGATTTCCCCGGGCTCACTGATGGAGTTGGTGCCCAGGACCTGCAGGATTTCCCTGGAATTTCCCTGGAATTTCCCTGGAATTTTTCCCAGATTTTCCCTGGGCTCACTCACGGAGTTGGTGCCCAGGACCTGCAGGATTTCCCTGGAATTTCCCTGGGATTTTTCCCAGGATTTCCCGGGATTTCCCCGGGCTCACTCACGGAGTTGGTGCCCAGGACCTGCAGGATTTCCCCGGGATTTTTCCCAGGATTTCCCTGGGATTTTTCCCAGATTTTCCCCGGGCTCACTCACGGAGTTGGTGCCCAGGACCTGCAGGATTTCCCCGGGATTTTTCCCAGGAATTTCCCTGGAATTCCCAGGATTTCCCAGGCTCACTCACGGAGTTGGTGCCCAGGACCTGCAGGTTGGGTTTCTCGGACTCGAGCAGCTTGGCCACCATTTTGAGGAAGCTCTCCACGAACAGGTTGATGCTCTGGCAGTGACACGCCAGCAGCAGCTGGTCCAGGGCCTCCATGGCGATGCACACAGAGCTGGGAAACACGGAATTCCGGGAATTAACATCGGGAATTATCCCGGGAATTATCACGGGAATTCCGGGATCCAGGCAGGAAAGGGAATTGGGGAATTATTTGGGAATTATTTGGGAATTTGGGACTCAGCAGCTGCTCCAGCGCCTCCATGGCGATGCACACAGAGCTGGGAAACACGGAATTCCGGGAATTATTCCGGGAATTACCGCCAGAATTATCACAGGAATTCTAGGAACTATCCTGGGAATTCTGGGATCCAGGTGGGAAAGGGAATTGGGGAATTATTTGGGAATTATTTGGGAATTTGGGACTCAGCAGCTGCTCCAGCGCCTCCATGGCGATGCACACCGAGCTGGGAACGCCGGAATTCCGGGAATTATCCCGGGAATTATCCCAGGAATTCTGGGAATTACCGCCGGAATTCCGGGATCCGAGCAGGAAAGGGAATTTGGGAATTTGGGAATCAGCAGCCGCTCCAGCAGTGATGCACACCAAGCTGAGAATGGAGCAGAATTATTCCCGGAATTATCCCGGGAATACCGGGATCCAGGCAGGAAAGGGAATTTGGGAATTGGGGAGTTTGGGAATTGGGGATTCAGGGAATTTGGGAATGAAATTTGGGAATTTGAGAATTTGGGAAGGGATTTAGGGAAGGGAATCTGGAAAAGGAATTTGGGGATTTGGGACTCAGCAGCTGCTCCAGCGCCTCCATGGCGATGCACACCGAGCTGGGAATGTCGGAATTCCGGGAATTATCCTGGGAATTCCAGGAATTATCCCAGGAATTATCCCAGGAATTCCGGAAATTATCCCAGGAATTCTGGGATTCAGGCAGGAAAGGGAATTGGGGAATTATTTGGGAATCAGAAGCTGGTCCAGAGCCTCCATGGTGATGCACACAGAGCTGGGAAAGGAGCGGAATTATTCCGGGAATTACTGTGGGAATTCTGGGAATTTCCATGGGAATTATCTCAGGAATTCCAAGGGAATTCTAATGGGAATTCAGCCCGGGAATGTTGGGATTCAGGCCAGGATTTATCCCTGGGAATTCAGGCCAGGAATTCTGGGATCCAGCCCGGGAAGAGGGGGAAGGGAATTGGAGAATTTGGGAATTGGGGAATTTGGGGATTCAGGGATTTTGGGAATTGGGGAATTTGGGAAGGGAATCAGGGATTTTGGGAATTTGGGAATTTTGGGATTTGGGGAATGAAATTTCACAATTTGGGATGGGATTTGGGAATTTAGGAATTTTGGAAGGGATTTGGGAAGGATTTTGGGAATTTGGGAATCAGCAGCTGCTCCAGTGCCTCCATGGCGATGCACACCGAGCTGGGAATGTCGGAATTCCGGGAATTATCCCGGGAATTATCCCAGGAATTCTGGGAATTAGCACAGGAATTCTGGGATCCAGGCAGGAAAGGGAATTCGGGAATCTGGGACTTTGGGAATTGGGGATTCAGAGATTTTGAGAATGAAATTTGGAAATTTGGGAAGGGATTTAAGGAATGATTTTGGGATTTGGGAACTTTGGGAATTTCTGGGAATTCCTGGGAATTTCCCCACCTGTAGCGGTGGCAGCCAACGTCATGAATTCCCAAATTGGGAATTATTTGGGAATTTGAGATTTTGGGAATTTGCAAAAGGATTTAAGGAAAGCAGATTGGGAATTTGGGAATTTGGGCAGGGATTTAAGGAATGAATTTGGGACTTTGGGAATCTGGGAATTTCTGTGAATTCCCGGGAATTCCCCGCACCCGTATCGGTGTCGGCCGACATCACGGATTCCCAATTTGGGAATTATTTGGGAATTGTTCGGGAATTATTTAGGAATTTGGGATTTGGGGAATATGCAAAAGGATTTAAGGAAGGCCATTTGGGAATTTGGGGATTTAGGGAATGAATTTGGGATTTGGGAAATTTGGGAAATTTGGGACTCTGGGAATTTCCCGCACCCGTATCGGTGTCGGCCGACATCGAGGATTCCTAATTTGGGAATCTGGGGATTCAGAAATTCGGGAATTTGGGGAGGGATTTAAGGAAAGCAGATTGGGAATTTGGGAATCTGGGAGCTTGGGAATCTGGGAATTTTGGTGAATTTCCGTGAATTATTCCCGGGAATTCCCCACACCCGTATCAGTGGCGGCCGACGTCGCAGATTCCCAAATTGAGAATTTGGAAATTTGGGAATTTGGGAAGGGATTTCGGGAATGAATTTGGGGAATTTGGGAATCTGGGAATTTCCGGGAATCTCCCCACCCATAGCGGTGGCAGCTGAAGTTGTGAATTCCCAATTTGGGAATCTGGGGAGGGATTTAAGGAATGAATTTGGGAATCTGGGAATTTCCGGGAATTTCCGGGAATTTCCCCACCTGTAGCGGTGGCGGCCGACGTCGCGGATTCCTAATTTGGAAATCTGGGGATTCAGAAATTCGGGAATTTGGGGAGGGATTTAAGGAAAGCAGATTGGGAATTTGGGAATCTGGGAGCTTGGGAATCTGGGAATTTTGGTGAATTTCCGTGAATTATTCCCGGGAATCCCCGCACCCGTATCAGTGGCGGCCGATGTCAGATTCCCAAATTGAGAATTTGGAAATTTGGGAATTTGGGAATTTAGGAAGGGATTTTGGGAATGAATTTGGGGAATTTGGGGAATTTGGGAATCTGGGAATTTCCGGGAATCTCCCCACCCATAGCGGTGGCAGCTGAAGTTGTGGATTCCCAATTTGGGAATCTGGGGATTTGGGGATTTGGGAATTTGGGGAGGGATTTAAGGAATGAATTTGGGAATCTGGGAATTTCCCCACCTGTAGCGGTGGTGGCCAATGTGTTGGATTCCCAATTTGGGAATCTGGAGATTCAGAAATTCGGGAATTTGGGGAGGGATTTAAGGAAAGCAGATTGGGAATTTGGGAATCTGGGAATTTCCGTGAATTCCCGTGAATTATTCCCGGGAATTTCCCGCACCCGTATCGGTGGCGGCCGACGTCGCGGATGAGGCGCTCGGACAGGTAGGCGCCGATGCGGTCGAGCTTCTCCGGGGCCGAGAGCGCGTAAAAGGTCAACTTCTCCATGTTCGTCTTCACCAGCCCATCCTGGGGGAAAAAATTCCCAAAAAATTCCTGAATTCCCGAGGAATTCCAGCTTCTCCATGTTCGTCTTCACCAGACCATCCTGGGGGAAAAAATTCCCAAAAAATTCCTGAATTCCCGAGGAATTCCAGCTTCTCCATGTTCGTCTTCACCAGACCATCCTGGGGGAAAAAATTCCCAAAAAATTCCTGAATTCCCGAGGAATTCCAGCTTCTCCATGTTCGTCTTCACCAAACCATCCTGGGGGAAAAAATTCCCAAATTATCCCCAAAAATTCCCAAATAATTCCTGAATTCCCATGGAATTGCAGCTTCTCCATGTTCGTCTTCACCAAACCATCTTAAAATGGAGAAAAAAATTCCCAAATTATCCCAAAAAAATCCCAAATTAATCCCAAATTCCTGAGGAATTCCAGCTTCTCCATGTTCGTCTTCACCAGACCATCCTGGAATGGAGAAAATTCCCAAATTATCCCAAAAAAATCCCAAATTAATCCCAAATTCCTGAGGAATTCCAGCTTCTCCATGTTCGTCTTCACCAGACCATCCTGGAATGGAGAAAATTCCAAAAAAATTCCCAAATTAATCCCGAATTCCCATGGAATTCCAGCTTCTCCATGGTTCGTCTTCACCAGACCATCCTAAAATGGGATAAAATAATCCCAAATTCCCAAATAATTCCCGAATTCCCGAGGAATTCCAGCTTCTCCATGTTCGTCTTCACCAGACCATCTTGGGGACAGAAAATTCCCAAATTATCCCAAAAAATTCCTAAATTCCCACTGAATTCCAGCTTCTCCATGTTCATCTTCACCAGCCCATCCTGCAATGGGAAAAAATTCCCCAAAAATTCCCAAATAATTCCCAAAAAATTCCCAAATAATTCCCCAAAAATTCCCAAATTCCCACAGAATTCCAGCTTCTCCATGTTCGTCTTCACCAGACCATCCTGGGGACAGAAAATTCCCAAATTATCCCAAAAAATTCCCAAATTCCCATGGAATTCCAGCTTCTCCATGTTGGTCTTCACCAGCCCATCCTGCAATGGGAAAAAATTCCCCAAAAATTCCCAAATAATTCCCCAAAAATTCCCAAATTCCCACAGAATTCCAGCTTCTCCATGTTCGTCTTCACCAGCCCATCCTGAGGGAAAAAATTCCCAAATTATCCCCAAAACATCCCAAATTAATCCCGAATTCCCGAGGAATTCCAGCTTCTCCATGTTCGTCTTCACCAGACCATCCTGGAATAAAAATAATCCAAAATTCCCAAAAAATTCCCCCAAAATCCGAATAATCCCCAAATTCCCACAGAATTTCAGCTTCCTCATGTTGGTCTTCAAAAACCCATCCTGGGGGAAAAACATCTCAAAAAATTCCCAAATTCCCAAATCCCAAACTCTCAAATTCCCAATTCTGAATCCCAAAATCAGAATTCCCTACCCCAAACCCCAAATCCCAGATCCCAAATTCCCAAATTCTAAATTCCTAAAAACCCCAATCCCAAACCCCCAAACCCTAAATCCAAAATTCTGAATCCCAAACCCCAAATTCCCAAACCTCAAAGCCCAAATCCCAATTTTTCAAATTCCAATCCCCAAACCCCAAATTTCCAAACCCCAAAATTCCCAAACTCCAAATTCTCAAATTCCCAAATCCCCAAAATCCAAAATCTGAAATTCTAAATCCCCAAATCCCAAATTTCCAAATCCTAAATCCCCAAAGGCCAAATCCCCAAATCTCAAATCCCCAATCCAAAAACCCAAATTCCCAATCCCGAATCCCAAAATTTCAGACCTCAAATCCCCCAAATCCCCCAACCCCCGAATTCCCAGTTCCAGATTCCCAAATCCCAAAATTCCCAATCCCAAATCCTGAATTCCCAAATCCCAAACCCAGAAACCCCAAATTCCGAAATCCTGAATCCCAAACCCTGAATTCCAAATTCCCAAAATCCCAAATCCCAAAACTCCCAAATTTCCAAATCCCAACCCCCAAATCCCAAATTTCCAATCCTGAATCCCAAACCTGAAATCCCAAATTCCCAAATCCCGAATTCCAAACCCCAAAACCCCAAATCCCAAACATCCCAAAAATCCCAACCCCCAAATCCTAAACCCCAAAATTCCCAATCCTGAAATCCCAAACCCCAACCCCCAAATTCCCAATTCCAAATTACAAAATTCCCAATCCCAAATCCTAAATTCCACTTTCCCAAATCCTGAATTCCAAATTCCCAAAATCCCAAACCCCAAATCCCCAATCCCAATTTCCCAAATTCTAAATTCCTAAAAATCCCAATCCCAAATCTCCAAATCCCAAATCCCCAAAATCTCAAACCTCAAACCCCCAATATCCCCCCAAAATCCCCAAATCCCAAAGAATTCCAGAATTTTCCCCGGAATTGCCGCACCAAACCCCAAACCCCAAACTCCAAATCCCAAATCCCAAACACCAAATCCCAAAAATCCTCCAAAAATCCCAAAATTCCCCCCAAATCCCAAAGAATTCCCGAATTTTCCCCGGAATTGCAGCACCAAACCCCAAATCTCAAACCCCAAACCACAAATCCGAAATTTATCCCAAACCCCAAACCCCAAACATCCCAAAAATCCTCCAAAAATCCCAAAAATCCTCCAAAAATCCCAAAGAATTCCCAAATTTTCCCCTGGAATTGCGGCACCAAACCCCAAATCCCAAATCCCAAACACCAAATCCCAAAAATCCTCCAAAAATCCCCCAAATTCCCTCCAAATCCCAAAGAATTCCTGAATTTCCCCTGGAATTGTGGCACTAAACCCCAAACCCCAAATCCCAAATCCGAAATTTATCCCAAACCTCCAAAATTGCCCCCAAATCCCAAAGAATTCCCAAATTTCCTCTGGAATTGCAGCACCAAACCCCAAATCCCAAAAATCCTCCAAAAATCCCAAAATTCCTTCCAAATCCCAAAAAATTCCCAAATTTCCCCTGGAATTGTGGGACTAAACCCCAAATCCCAAACCCCAAACATTCCAAAAATCCCCCAAAATCCCAAAGAATTCCGGAATTTTCCCCGGAATTGCAGCACCAAACCCCAAATCCCAAACCCCCAAGATCCTCCAAAAATTCCAAAAATCCTCCAAAAATCCCAAAAAATTCCCGAATTTCTCCCGGAATTGTGGCACCAAACCCCAAATCCCAAATACCAAATCCCCAAAATCCCAAAATTCCTTCCAAATCCCAAAGAATTCCTGAATTTCCCCCGGAATTGCAGCACCAACCCCCAAACCCCAAACCCCAAATCCCAAACATTCCAAAAATCCCCCAAAATCCCAAAGAATTCCCGAATTTCCCCCGGAATTGTGGCACCAAACCTCAAATCCCAAACCCCAAACCCCAAATCCCAAATCCCAAATCCGAAATTTATCCCAAACCCCCCAAATTCCCCCCAAATCCCAAAGAATTCCCAATTTTCACCGGAACTGCGGCACCAAACCCCAAATCCCAACCCCCAAACCCCCCAAATCCCCCCAAAATCCCAGAAATCCCCAAGAATTCCGGAATTTCCCCCGGAATTGTGGCACCAAACCCCAAATCCCAAACCCCAAATCCCAAAAATCCTCCAAAAATCCCAAAAATCCTCCAAAAATCCAAAAAAATTCCCAAATTTCCCCTGGAGTTGCGGCACCAAACCCCAAATCCCAAACCCCAAACCCCAAATCCCAAACATTCCAAAAATCCCCCAAAATCCCCGAAATCCCCCAAAATCCCAAAAAATTCCTGAATTTCCCCTGGAATTGCGGCACCAAACCCCAAATCTCAAACCCCAAATCCCAAATCCGAAATTTATCCCAAACCCCCACAATTCCCCCCAAATCCCAAAGAATTCCCGAATTTCCCCGGAATTGCGGCACCAAACCCCAAATCCCAAACCCCAAATCCCAAACATCCCAAAAATCCTCCAAAAATCCCAAAAAATTCCCGAATTTCTCCCGGAATTGCGGCACCAAACCCCAAATCCCAAACCCCAAATCCCAAACATCCCAAAAATCCTCCAAAAATCCCAAAAAATTCCCGAATTTCTCCCGGAATTGCGGCACCAAACCCCAAATCCCAAACCCCAAATCCCAAATCTGAAATTTATCCCAAACCTCCAAAATTGCCCCCAAATCCCAAAGAATTCCCGAATTTCCCCCGGAATTGCGGCACCAAACCCCAAATCCCCAAAAATCCCCCCAAAATCCCCAAATCCCAAAGAATTCCCGAATTTCCCCCGGAATTGCGGCACCAAATCCCAAACCCCAAACACCAAATCCCAAAAATCCTCCAAAAATCCCAAAAATCCTCCAAAATCCCAAAATTCCCCCCAAGTCCCAAAAAATTCCAGAATTTCCCCTGGAATTGTGGTACGAAACCTCAAATCCCAAATCCCAAATCCCAAATCCAAATCCCAAATCCAAAATTTATCCCAAACCCCCAAAATTCCCCCCATATCCCAAAGAATTCCGGAATTTTCCCCGGAATTGCGGCACCAAACCCCAAATCCCAAACCCCAAACCCCCCAAAAATCCCCCCAAAATCCCAGAAATCCCCAAGAATTCCGGAATTTCCCCGGAATTGCAGCACCAAACCCCAAACACCAAATCCCAAAAATCCTCCAAAAATCCCCAAAATTCCCCCCAAATCCCAAAGAATTCCCGAATTTCCCCTGGAATTGCGGCACTAAACCCCAAATCCCAAATCCCAAATCCGAAATTTATCCCAAACCCCCAAAATTGCCCCAAATCCCAAAGAATTCCCGAATTTCCCCCGGAATTGTGGCACCAAACCCCAAACCCCAAACCCCAAATCCGAAATTTATCCCAAACCCCCAAAATTGCCCCCAAATCCCAAAGAATTCCCGAATTTCCCCTGGAATTGCGGCACCAAACCCCAAATCCCAAACCCCAAACCCCCCAAAATCCCCCCAAAATCCCAGAAATCCCCAAGAATTCCGGAATTTTCCGGGAATTCCGTCACCTCGGGGTCCTCGGGGAAGATGTTGTCCACCAGGCGTTTGTAGCGGGGCCGGAGCGCGCCACAGCAACCGCACACACCTGGGAGAGGGGAAACATTCCGGGAAAACGGGAATGAATTCCATGGAAAAATGGGGAAAAACGGGGGAAAAATGGGGGAAAAACCGGGAATGAATTCCATGGAAAAATGGGGAAAATTGGGGAAAAAAACGGGAATAAATTCCATGGAAAAATGGGGAGAAATGGGGGGAAAACCGGGAATAAATTCCAGGGAAAAATGGGGAGAAATGGGGGAAAAACCGGGAATAAATTCCATGGAAAAATGGGGAGAAATGGGGGGAAAACCGGGAATAAATTCCATGGAAAAATGGGGAAAAATTGGGGGAAAAACCGGGAATAAATTCCAGGGAAAAATGGGGAGAAATTGGGGGAAAAACCGGGAATAAATTCCATGGAAAAATGGGGAAAAACGGGGGGAAAAATTGGGGGAAAAACCGGGAATAAATTCCAGGGAAAAATGGGGAAAAATGGGGGAAAATGGGGGAAAAACCGGGAATAAATTCCATGGAAAAATGGGGAAAAATTGGGGGAAAATGGGGGAAAAACCGGGAATAAATTCCATGGAAAAATGGGGAGAAATGGGGAAAAACCGGGAATAAATTCCAGGGAAAAATGGGGAGAAATGGGGAAAAATTGGGGGAAAAACCGGGAATAAATTCCATGGAAAAATGGGGAGAAATGGGGGGAAAATTGGGGGAAAAACCGGGAATAAATTCCAGGGAAAAATGGAGAGAAATGGGGAAAATTGGGGGAAAAACCGGGAATAAATTCCATGGGAAAATGGGGAAAAATGGGGGAAAATGGGGGAAAACCCGGGAATAAATTCCATGGAAAAATGGGGAAAAACGGGGGAAAAACCGGGAATAAATTCCATGGAAAAATGGGGAAAAATTGGGGGAAAAACCGGGAATAAATTCCATGGAAAAATGGGGAAAATTCCACGGGAAAACGGGAAAATTCCATGGAAAAACCGGGAAAAATTGGGAAAAATTGGGGATAGAGTTTGGAAAAACCGGGATAACTTCCTAAAATCCAGGATGAATCCTTTAAAACCTGGGATAAATCCTGGAAAATCTGGGTAAATCCTGGGAAAACCTGGATAAACCCCTAAAAATCGGGATGGAGCCTCGAAAATTGGAAAAGAGCCTTAAAAAAATTGGGATAAATCCTTAAAAACCGGGATGGATCCCTAAAAACCGGGAGAAATTCCTAAAAACCGGGATAGAGCCTGAAAAACTGGGACAGAGCCTGGAAAATTTGGATAATTCCATAAAAAATTGGGATGGATCCTTAAAAACCGGGATAAATTCCATAAAAATCGGGATAAACCCTAAGGAAACTGGGACAATTCCATAAAAATTGGGAGAAATCCTGGAAAAATGGGATAAAGGAATAAAAAGTGGGATAAAGGCTGGAAAAAACCGGGATAAATTCATAAAAACCGGGATAAACCCTGGGAAAACCGGGATAATTCCATATAACTGGGAGAAATCCTGGAAAAATTGGGATAAATTCATAAAAACCGGGATAATTCCTTTAAAACCTGGGATAGAGCCTGAAAAACTGGGATAATTCCTGGAAAAACCGGGATAAATTCTGGAAAACCGGGATAATTACATAAAAAACCGGATAAATCCTGGAAAACTGGGATAGAGCCTGGAAAAACTGGGATAGATCCCTAAAAATTGGGATAGAGCCTGGAAAAGTGGGATAATGATGTAAAAACCTGGATAAAGCTGGAAAACCGGGAGAAATTCATAAAACCTGGGATAAACCCTGGGAAAACTGGGATAGATCCTAAAAAATGGGATAGAGCCTGGAAAACCGGGATAGATCCTGGAAAATTGGGATAATTCCATAAAAACTGGGTTAAATTCATAAAAACTGGGATAAATCCTGGAAAAACTGGGACAAATGCCAGGGAAAACCGGGATAAACCCCGGGAAAACCGGGATAAATCCTGGAAATCTGGGATAATTCCATTAAAAATGGGACAGAGCCTGAAAAACTGGGATAAATCCTGGAAAAACTGGGATAAATCCTGGAAAAAACAGGATAAATCCTGGAAAAAACGGGATAGAGCCTCAAAATCTGGGATAAATTCATAAAACCTGGGACAAATCCTGGAAAAACTGGGATAAATCCTGGAAAATTGGGGAAATTCCTTTAAAAACCGGGATAGAGCCTGGGAAATGGGGATAAACCCTGGAAAAACCGGGATAAAACCTGGAAAACCGGGATAAAGTCATAAAAACCGGGATAAACCCTGGGAAAACCGGGATAATTCCATAAAAAGTGGGATAAAGGCTGGAAAAAACCGGGATAAATTCATAAAAACCGGGATAATTCCTTTAAAAACTGGGATAAATCCTGGAAAAACTGGGATAAATTCATTAAAACCGGGATAAATCCTGAAAATCTGGGATAGAGCCTGGAAAACTGGGATAGATCCTGGGAAAACCAGGATAAATCCATAAAAAATTGGGATGGAGCCTTAAAAACCGGGATAAAGCCTGGAAATCTGGGATAATTTCAGGAAAACTGGGATAGAGCCCGGAAAATTGGGATAAATTCATAAAAACCGGGATTAAATCCAGGAAAACCTGGAGCAAATCCTGGAAAAAGCCGGGATAAAGCCTGAAAAATCAGGAATAATCCTGGAAATCTGGGATAGAGCCCTGAAAACCAGGAAAAATCCTGGAAAATCCGGGATAAATTCTTAAAATCTGGGATAAATCCTGGGAAAACTGGGATGGAGCCTGGAAAA
>JAJEOU010002955.1:0-11632 GCA_021534815.1 Acrocephalus arundinaceus | reverse complement strand
CAGCATGTGCTTGCACTTCGAAATTTTTGACACAAGATGAGTGTTGCTCAAAAATACATTACAGCTCTCAAACACAACTCCAAGTCGCTTACCCCAGGAACAAAACATCTCTTCCACGCAAACTACCACCATAATCTTCTTATTATTCCTGCAGGAAATACTTACAAACACTTATATACTAAATCACTTTAACCTCTGTATCTCAAATTCCAGAGGAAAAAACACCTGAACACTAGGCCTGAACAACTCTGGAGTCCGGACTCTTTTAACATGAAACCGGGTGTACAGTAAATACCGTCCCCCGTAACCGAAGTACGCACACACCACAGTCACAGCGGGGAGTGGGCGGTTTTTATTAAGGGTTTTACACAACATGCAGCACTATCAAACGCTTTTAATCATGTGCACCACTTGCTTCATTTTTTCCCAGTGGTTTTCAGTCTCCTGAGAACGGAACCGCGGGTCCAAACTCCCACTCATTTCATGCTAATAGCACGTCTCAACAAACTCTCTCAACAAATTGCTCTCACAGTCAGGATACATTCACACAGCATAACAACCATAGACCAGGATTTGCCCTTACAACTGCTCTCCCCAAATTGCCAGCAAACTGAGCCCTCTATGCACAACAAATGGCAAAATCCCCTTCTTCCAGCAACCACAGCCCGAGCCCCTTTGGCTCGTACAACAGCTCAGCAGCTCTCTGTGCTGGCAACCAAATACAACTGAGCAGACACCAACTGCAATTTCAGCTTGCAAGCACACTGCAGAGGAACAAGTTGTGCGTTGGGACGTCTCCACGGTTACCAACAGCCTTTCCTGACCAGATATATGCCTTACTGATCACTGCTTAAAATGTTTCAATTTTTAAAAATATACCATTATGTCTGGAGTTTTTAGTAGTCAGGAGTTCTTGGCTGCTGCTGATGAACAGTCCAGGCAGGGAGCCCACTCTTCCAGGAATATCCCGGGGGTGCCCCAAGGGGGTCCTCTACCCATGCTGGTCTCACAGCCGAGCAAAGCCTCCTCCTGGCTGGGTCGCCAGAATGAATCTTTAAGAACTGATATGATCAGGGACAACTACCCTCTAACTAATAAAGTTAGAAAGTAGAATGTTTATTAACACCAGTGGGAGGCATGGCAGTCATCTCCAAAAGGCATGACCGCCCCGTACAAGGTTCTTTGTCCTCCATTATTTCCCAAGATCTTACATACAATACATGTGCATAACCCCAGCACCTCCCATCCCTGCTCTGTATTAAAATGAGGCTATTAAACCTTCATGTGTGTGCAAATTATTCTCTTGAATTGGGTCAGCGGTCTCAAATTGAGTCCGTGGTCTCAAAGGATGAAGTAAGAAGAAGTCTTCCTCAGGTCTCTGTGACCCTCTGGCACTACTCAAGGTCCCCTGCTTCATGATTGATTGATATAAAGTCCAGGTACTGATCATTCGTCCACTGCACTCAATCTTTTCTTACAACTGTTAACTTACTCCATTTCCTTCTATAAACAATATAACAATTAGCTCTAGCTTAAGCATCTAATAATCATTAACCTATCGTTGCTTATCTATCTTACACCCTGATCCATATAAATTACTTCTAACCCTTGGCTAAAATCTTAACTCTTTAAAATCATGATTCAGTGCCCCCCAAATTTTGGGGTTCTCCCTGAATGCCGGGGTGTCTCTGCACAGCCCCCCCCCCCCCCCCCCCCCCCCCCCCCCCCCCCCCCCCCCCCCCCCCACGCCAGGGTCATCTGTGTCCACATTGACTGGGAGGATGTGACAGTGGCCGTCATCTTCTCCCAGCCTGTCAGGGTGAGTGGGGACACCTGGGAATCCCCCAAAATTAGCTGGGTACCCCCAAAATCACCTGGATACACCCCAAAATCACCTGAGTACCTTCAAAATCACCTGGATGCATCTGGGTACTCCCCAAAACCACCTGGCTACCCATTGAAATCAATGGGGATTTAGGGTTAACAGATCTCTCTATTGAACCCAAAGGGGATTTTTAGGGACAAGAGGTCCACCCATTAAAACCAATGAGGTTTTTAGGGTCAAAAGGTCCAACCTCTTGATTCAATGAGGATTTAGGGACAACAAATCTACCCATTGAAACCAATGATGTTTAGGGACCACGGTCTAGCCATTGAAACCAATGGGATTTAGGGACATGGGTCTACCCATTTAAATCAATAGGGATTTTTTGGAGACCATGTCTATTAAGGGCAATGGGGATCTGGGGAAACCAGGTCTACCCATTCAAGGCACTGCAGATTTAGGGACATCAGATTTACTTTATTAAAGTCAAAGGGCATTTGGGGACACCAGGTCTACCCAGTAATGTGGGGAATTTAGAAAATTGGGTCCAGGTGTAATGGGAATTTAGGGACATCTGGTCCACCCACTGAAATAATGGGTTTTTTGGCCCACCAGGTTTACCCTTTAAGGACAATGGGGATTTAGGGACACCAGGTCTATCTGTTAAAAACAATAGGGATTTTAGGAACATCAGGTCTACCTATTATAGACCATGGGGATTGAGGGTTATCAGGTCTACTCACTGAAACCAATGGGCTCAGTAGGACATTGGGTCTACCCCTTAATGTGGGGAATTTAAGAAACCAGGTCCAGCCATTGATGTGAATGGGAATTTTGGACATCAGGTCTACTCATTAAGGTCAATGGAGATTTTTGGAACAGCAGGTCTAGCCATTGAAGTCAATAGAAATTTTTGGGACACCAGGTCTACCCATCCAAGGCAACAGAGTTTTACTTAAAACAAAGGGCTGGAGAATTTTTGGGATAGAATCCCACTGAAATTTTTGGAAGTTTTTCAGGGGAATCTTACCTTCCTTCACCCTTTCACAGGGGGCAGCATCCCAGCCTCCCCGTTCCTGAAGTTCCTGGTGGGAGCCAGGACCCGCAGCCAGTGGTGCCAGGCCGAGAAGTTGGAGAAGTCATGGCTCAGCAGGGCCCTGGCAAAGGCCAGCTTGGCCTGAGGGTCCTGCCCAGCCGCCAGTGCCTGCCGATGGTCCCAGGCATGGACTGGGAGGGCACCAGTAAAAACCAGTAAGCACTGGAGGCTGCCCCCGACCCCTGTGGCTTGAGGTGGCAGCTCCCAGTATAAACCAGTAAGGGTTAATGCACTCAAACCCATTCCCAGTATGGGATTTAAGGGCACCACATCTACCCTATTGAAGTCAAGGGGATTTGGGGACATCAGGTCTACCCATTAATAGCAGGTCTAAGGGCTCCCAGTATGATCTTAGGGCTCCCACTTTTACCAGGTTTTTACTGGTGTCCTCCCAGGATAAACCAGTAAGCACTGGGAGCCAACTCCAATTCCCTGAGCCCTGTGGGCGCAGCTCCCAGTATAAACCAGTAAGGTCAGCACAACCTGAAGTCGCTCCCTGTAGATCCCAGGCCCCATCCAGTATGAACCTGATAAAAGTGGGAGCCCCAAGACATCTCAATATAACCCAGTACATCCCAGTAGAACCCAGTATAAAACAATGCCCCCAGTATTCCATGCTGTACAAATGAGTATAAACCACTGAAAACCAGAATAACCCAGTATAACCAAGTAACTCCTAGCATCCCAACCATGTACAAACCAGTATAACTCAGTACAAACCAGTATAACCCAGTAACTCCCAGCACCACATCCCGGTATAAAACTAGTATATCCCAGTATAACCCAGTAAAACCCAATGCCCCCAAAACCCAATCCCAGTACAAACCAGTTTAACCCACAGTTGGTCACTAAGTCCTCCCCACCAGAAGGGGCACTCACTCATATGCTGCTCCCTCCCCCAGTATATCCCAGTATAACCCAGTGCCCCCAAAAACCCCATCCCAGTACAAACCAGTAAAACCCAGTGTAACCCAGTAACCCCTCCTGTGTTAAATCATGTGAAGGATGCTGCCAAAAGGGCATTTCAGATCATGCCCACTAAAGATCCTAGGCAGAGTTCTATCTCAATTAAACAATCCCCTTCTGAGCCTTTCCTAGATTTTATAGATAGACTTCATGCAGTGGTGGAAAACCAGAGAGAGGAGCAGGAGTTGCAACAGAAGATGATCCTGGAAGTGGCACAAAGCCACTTGGTGCCTGGAAGTGGCCCAAAGCAATGCCAGTGATGTCTGCCAGAGGATCATCTCCGGGCTTCTGGTTGCTCCACCTCCAACCCTGGACCTCCTCACTGAGACCTGCACAAGTGAGCCATAAGGGACCCAGATGAACAGCGGAAAGGGTCTGGGCTCAGAGGCCGGATTGCAGCACCAGCCACCATTCCAGCTGGACCACCAGTGGCTGGGAGGGTCAAAATTTCCAGTGTGGGTGGGAGGGATATGTGGTGGGCTTTTGTCCCTTTAAGAATAAAACATCACACACACTGGTGGGAGCAGTGGGGAGGGGAGAAAGGGAACATTCCAGTTCCAAAAAACGAGGGGAGGAGCATGGATTCTCCCATATGATGAGAAAAATGGGACAGGTCACCGGGTTTTCAGGGTTGTGGGGCAACCCAGTTCTGGGAAGGTGTGGGACCCTAAGGAACCCTCAGGGTTGGGAACAACCAAGAGGATATGGAAGCCATTTAGGCTTGAGTTAACAACAGGTGTGCCTTTCAACACACCGGACTGGCAAGTGGTCACCGTTGACCCTGGACACGTGACCAACCTACAGCAGACTGATAGTAAGTGCCTTGTTATCAGGGATTCTAAGCACACTCCTCTGAGATCAAGATTAGTCCAGCACTTTTGCCATCAGATCTGGAGCAACAGCTCTCTTGGCACATTGTGTCCATCCTCCCTCTTCCTACCAAAGGGCCGAGTCATTGCCCAGGCCATACCACTGCCCAAACTGCCCTAGGATGGTCTGGACCTTTGGGTCTATTGGACAGAAATGGTGGGAGAGAACAAACCCATAATTTGGTGTGGGCTCAAGAGGGAGGGGGATTTCATCCAACTGCAGGGAATGATGGACACAGGATCAGATGTGACAGTCATACCACCACACAAGTGGCCATCACATTGGGAGTTGCAACCCGTGGCTGGTAAGGTCACAGGTATGGGGGCAGACAATTGGCAAAACAATCCAAGAGCATTGTGCAAATTGAGGGACCAGATGGGCAATTGGCTTCTTTGCTTGTTCTACATTCCAAATTTACCTTTCCTCAGCACAGGTTCCAGTTTCCTCAGCACTCCCAGTATGAGCCCAGTCCCTGCCAGTAATTCCCCATTATGATCCCATTTGCCCCTAGCATGGTCCCAGTTGCTCCCAGTTTTTCCCAGTTGCTCCCACTTTTATCCAGTGTGTTCCAAGCTGCCCCTAGCACAGCCTCAGTAACTCCCAGTACAATCCCAAAATGAGCGCAGTATGATGCCAGTCTCTCCCAGCAGGGCCCCAGTCACTCACACTTGTGCCCAGTTGCCCCCAGCAGGGTTCCAGTTCCCCCCAGAACATTCCCAGTGACTCCCAATGTCGTCTCAGTTACCACCTGCATGGTCTCAGAAACTACCAGTACATCCCAGTTTCCCGGAACATTCTCAGAGTCATTGCCAGGCATTCCCAGTTACCCCAGCATGGTTCAATTGCCCCCAGTTTTATTCCTGTCACTGCCAGTACATCCTATTTTTCACCAGAATACATCCTGTCATTCCCAATCCCTCCCAGTTCCTCCCAGTTGCTCCCAGTGTATCCCCATGAGCTCTCAGCATGAGCCTGGTAGCTCCAAGTAACCCCCAGTAAGGGTCCATTAAAACCCACTATAATCCCAGTCTAATCCCAGTCACTCCCAGTATGATGCCCGTGGCCTCCAGTATGATCCCCCTTGCTCCCTGTCAATTCCAGCATGACCCTAGTAGCCTCCAGTATGATCCTCATGGCTCCCAGTCTCCCCCAGTATATCCCAGTAACTTCCACCATGCTCCCAGTCATTCCCAATTCCTCCCAGTTGCTTTCAGTGTGATTCCAGTTGCTCACAGCCACTCCCAGTCAATCTCAGTAGGAGTCCAGTAACCCTCAGTGTTATCCCAGGTGCTGCCAGATTAGTTCCAGTTGTTCCCAGTTCCTCCCAGTGGGGTTCCATTGTCCCCAGTATAGTCACAAGCACATCCAGTGTATCCGAGTTTCCTCAGGAAGGTTCTGGTTACCTCAGAATGTTCCCAGCCTTTTGCAGTTACTTCCAGTTGCCTCCTACATGATCCCAGTTTCGGGCAGTTTCCCAAAGTGTGGTCCCAGTTTCCCGGGTTGTAGTCTCAGTCCCCTCAGCATGGTTCCAGTCATTTCCAGTTAATGCCAGCTGCTCTCAATGTCTCCACATTTTCCTCCCAACAGTAGCTTTCAGTAACCCCAGTCAGGATCTGTTCACACCCATTGTAATCCCAGTGGCTCCCAGGATGAACCCTGGAGGACCCAGTAAGCCCCCAGTATGGTTCCAGTCACCCCCAGTATAACCCTAGTCACTTCCAGATACTCCCAGTATTAATCCAGTCATGCCCTGAGTGACTGCCTGTAACTCCCAGTTTCAGCCCAGTTGCTTCCAGTCACCTCCAGCGTGGTTCCAGTAACAGCCAGCACCTTTCCAGTCACTCCCAGTCTGGTTCCAGTAGGATCCCAGTATGACCCCAGCATGAGAACAGCTGCTCCCATTTACCCCCACTGAAGTTTCAGTCTCTCCCAGTGTACCCAGTTGTACCAGCATGTTCCCAGTCACTCCCAGTTGTTCTCAGCTGCTTCCAGCCTGATTCCAGTTGCTCACAGCCACTCCCAGTCACCCACAGTGCAGTCCCAGTTGCTGCCAGTATGATCCACTATGAGCCCAGTTTCCCACAGCATGGGCCCAGCCTCTCCCATTGTGATCCCAGTAGGATCTCAGCTGCCCCCAGGCACCTTGCAGAGCCCCAGCCATGCTGTTTGCCCCCAGCCTGCCCACGGCCAGCCTGGGGCTGCTCCCGGGGCTTTTCTGTGCTCAGCATTGGCCTGGGCAAAGTGTTCTGGAGAGAGCCTGGGCAAGGAGCCTGCAGCCCCCAGGCCCTGGCCTGAGGCGTCAGCACTGCCTTAGCAGTGCCCATGGCCTATCCCTGCTGCAGCCCCGGCACTGCCACCCCCAGCACTGTGCCCGGCCCCGAGAGCACTCAGGCCCTACAGCAACACCAGGGCCAGCAGGGCAGCGGGCAGGGCCACGGCAGCAGCACTGGCAACACCAAGGGCTGCTGCTGCTGCTGGGCACAGCTGCTGTGCCAGCACTGATCTGCCCCCAGCTCTGCACACAGACATTGCTGCTGCAGCTGCAGGAAGGGAACCAAAGGGGGATCTCTGCAGAAACTCTTGGTAAAGGAAATCCTTCAGTGTTCTAAAGTCACCAAAGTGCAAACCTCTATTGACACAATCTGTGGCCACAGGGATGGTGGAAGAAACAAAATGAAGAAATGGCAAGAAAAATGAAATTTATTTGTAAACAAGATTTAAAAAAAAAACCCACAAAGAAATAAAACCTCCAAATAACAAACATGAAATATCAAGAATGGCATTTATTACAAGTGATTTGCAGAAATTGGCTAGTAGTTTTAATGTTTCCTTAACCATCCAGTCATGAGTCTCCACACTGCAGCCTTGAGCTCCTGGTTCCTCAGGCTGTAGATGAGGGGGTTCACGGCTGGAGGCACCACCGAGTACAGAACTGACAGGGCCAGATCCAGGGATGGGGAGGAGATGGAGGGGGGCTTCAGGTAGGCAAACATGCCAGTGCTGATGAAGAGAGAGACCACAGCCAAGTGAGAGAGGCAGGTGAAAAAGGCTTTGTGCCGTCCCTGCTCAGAGGGGATCCTCAGCACAGCCCTGAAGATCTGCACATAGGAGAAAACATGAACATAAAACAACACAAGTGATAAACAGACAAACAGCAATGATCCAAGTTCTCTGAGTTTGGAGTTGGAGCAGGAGAGCTTTAGGATTTGGGCACTTCACAGAAGAACTGGCCCAGGCATTTCCATGGCACAGGGCAGGAAAATGTATTGGCCGTTTGCATGAGAGCATTGAGAAAGGCACTGGCCCAGGCAGCTGCTGCCATGTGGGCACAAGCTCTGCTGCCCAGGAGGGTCCCGTAGTGCAGGGGTTTGCAGATGGACACGTAGCGGTCGTAGCACATGATGGTCAGAAGGAAATACTCGGCTGAGATGAAGACCAGAAAAGAAAAGAGCTGTGCAGCACATCCTGTGTAGGAGATGTTCCTGGTGTCCCAGAGGGAATTGTGCATGGCTTTGGGGACAGTGGTGCAGATGGAGCCCAGGTCGGTGAGGGCCAGGTTGAGCAGGAAGAAAAACATGGGGCTGTGCAGGAGGTGGCCGCAGGCTACGGCGCTGATGATGAGGCCGTTGCCCAGGAGGGCAGCCAGGGAGATGCCCAGGAAGAGGCAGAAGTGCAGGAGCTGCAGCTGCCGCGTGTCTGCCAATGCCAGCAGGAGGAAGTGGCTGATGGAGCTGCTGTTGGACATTTGCAGAGTCTTGACATGAAAATCTGTATGAAAAAGTAATAATGGAATAGCTCAGTTTGGAGAGGACTTTCAATATCCCAGCAACAGCTTGGTGGATTTTCCCCCCACTGCCTGCCCAGGGGCTCTGCTGCCTGCAGCTGTCCCTGCCTGCAGCTGGCTTCCCTGTGCCCAGGGCTGGCCCTGCCAGTGCTGCCAGAGCCCAGCCCAACCCTGGGGCTCAGCTCTGCCCTGCAGACCCCTCCCAGCTCAGGCACTGCCCAGGGCCAGCTCTGGCTTCTGCAGGCTGTTGATGGCAGCGTCAGAGCAACCCTGAGGAGTCTGGAAAAGTGGACACTGGTGATGCCTGCAAGGGACCCTGTGCTGATTTCTGTCACTGCCTGATTTTTTAGGATCTGAAAGAAAACCATTATTTTTTCTCAACCTGAACTGGAAGATGAATAGCTATTTGCAATATCAATGCCAGGCAACCACGAGCATTAGATTAAAAAAGGAGATTTTTTTCCTTTTATGCAGCCCCTGCCTTGCTGTGCTCCCTGTAATAATCTACATGGAAATGTTCTGCAGTAAATCTCATGCTGGGAGCAGTACTGAACAATGCAGCATCCTCACCACACAAGGAAAAAAATTCTGAACATTACCAGCTGTCTCCTTCCACCCAGATCTTGTCCCCCAGTGCTGGCAGCAGCTCCCCGGGCTGGCTGAGAGCTGTCCCTGGCAGCAGCAGAGTCCCTGGGCCAGCACAGCGCCCTGGGCTGCAGGACCCTGCTCTGCACCACAGCCCTGGGCACCCCTGGCTGCTCTACACAAGAGATCATCAGAGAATGTACTCCACAGTCTGTAGGCATTGGGGATGTTGCAGCTTGAGGAGATCCCTGCAGGAGCTGCAGCTGCATTGTCCTGCAGCCAGAGGTTCCTGTGCCAAGGGCTGGCAGTGATTCTCCCCCAGTCCCTTCTCAGCACCTTCCCAGCCCTGAGTGATTGAAGCTCTCTGTGCCTGTGTGCTGTGCCCGGGGTGGCTGCAGGCAGTGCCCCAGCCCTGCTGGGCTGGCAGAAAAGCTGCTCATTCAGAGAAATCTGTTTTTAAGCTCTTCTTGGTTACCAGGAGCTGCCGCTGTGCCAGGTGTCTCAGCTCACAGCACAGACACAGCACAAGGACTTTAATGACCCTCTCGGGGCTTTGGTTCTCTTTGCGTCAGACTCAGTCCCTCAGAGAGTAATCAAAAACTTCTCCAGAACTCAAAATGAGATTCAAAATCCAAAATTTCTGGAAGTTTTAATTGGTCCCACTGAGGGACACGACACAGAAAGTGTCCCCAGGCCCCAGGCAGAGCAGAGAACTGCAGGCAGTGATGACAGATGGGGACAAAGAGAAGCCAAGTCTGGGTGCCCTGGGCCACAGCAGCCTCTGTGCCACCAAGGACATTGAGGAGACACCTAGGGCTGGGAGGGGACCCCTTGTCCTGAGGCCCTGGGGCCTCCTGGCACAGCCCCAGCAAGGCTGGGCACTGTCAGCCCCTTGTCCTGCCCTCAGCATCCCCCTTTCATGCCAGTGGCCTCCAGGATGTGCTGGAAGGAGTCCCTGGGGAAGGAGCCTTGGTCAGCAATGGCCCTGGGGGGCTCCTTCATGCTGCCAGGAACTGCAGGTTTTTCCAAGGACTTTGGGTTTGGCTTTTGCCTTGGAGTCTCTGAGAGGTTTGTGCAATCCTGGCCTCCAATTCTCTGCTTTAATGAGTCCCTTGAGAGGCTTTGTCAGTAACAACACTCAGTGGGGCTCATTAATGCTTCAAGGTACTTCAGTTATTTTATGGTACTTTGTTTTTTCTTTTTCAAACTGACTTTTGGAAAAGTTTGTGCTGTCATGGCACCCAATTATCTGCTTTAACGCGTCCCTTGGGATTGTTAGCCAGTAACAACACTCAGCAGGATTCATTAATACTTCAAGGTACTCAGGGTTTGTTTAAGTACTTCTTTTTGCCACTGAGTCTCTGAGAAGTTTTTGTGCAATCCTGGCCTCCAATTATCTGCTTTAATGAGTCCCTTGAGAGCTTTGCATTGACACATAGTGGGGCTCAGTAATGCTTTGAGATACTCAAGATTTTTCAGATACTTTGTATTTTCCTTTGGATTTTCCATCCCACGCTGACTCTCTGAAAAGATTTTGTGCAATTCTGGCCTCCAGTTCTCGCCTCTACAGAGCTCCTGACGAGCCTGTGTTGGGGATTGACCATAGTGGGACCCATTAATGCTTTGACACACTTTGGGTGTTTCCTCTGACTTTGACCCCTGGCAAGGTTTGTGCAATCTCCTCTCAGGCCCTGAAGTTCCAGGGCTCAGCACCAAATGCACCACGGGGCTCATTAGGATCAAGCAAGTGCTGACAAACCATGGCTGTGCCTTGATTTCCCTCTGATCTGGTGCAGTTCACTAGAAGGTAGTTTTTCCTAACGTTATGGGGAAATATTTCAAATAAACCAAAATTTCTATTTTCAAGGGTGTATTTTTCTCTTCAGAGAAGAGAAGACTGCAGCATTTAGTGATTGATATTGTTCAAGGGTCTCTCCTCAGGACGTCTGGCCTGCTCAGAGAAGCTGTGCCTTGAGTCTGACCCAGTCTGGACAACCTTGCTCCACATTCCCTAACCTCATCCTGTCTCTCCTCACTCTCCTGGGACCTGCTTTGCTTGGAGAACTGGCTGCACTCTGGCAAAGAGGGGTTTTCTTCCTTTATTAGCAATCTTAAACTCTTGAGTTTTAGATAATCTCAAGTGCTAATTGGCAAAAAACAGATATGATCATGGTCAGAGACTCTCTAACTAGTTTAAGTTACAAAGTGTTATGTTTATTAACACCAGCAGGTTGCACAGGAGTCGTCTCTGAAAGGCGTGACCGCCCCGTACAAGGTTCTTTGCCCTCTATTTATTTCCCAAGATCTTACATGCAATACATGTGCATAACACCAGCACCTCCCATCCCCGCTCTGTATTAAATGAGGCTATCAGTCCTTCATGTATGCACAATTCTTCTCTTGAATTGGGTCAGTGGTCTCAAAGGATGAAGTCAGGAGAGTCTTCATCAGGTCTCTGTGACCCTCTGGCAGAATCCAAGGTCCCCTGCTTTGTGATTGATTGATA
>JAJEOU010002556.1:0-15449 GCA_021534815.1 Acrocephalus arundinaceus | reverse complement strand
TGGGAGCTGCTGCAGGGCAGGGATGTGGCCCTAGGGCAGGGCTGGGTTTCCCTGCTGCCCCAGCCCAGGCCCAGCACAAGGCAGCTCCCTGGGGCCAGGCTCTGCTGCAGGGCTGAGCAGCCGGGGCTGCAGCCAGGGGTTCCCAGGGCTGTGGTGCAGAGCAGGGTCCTGCAGCCCAGGGCGCTGTGCTGGCCCAGGGACTCTGCTGCCTGCCAGGGACAGCTCTCAGCCGGCCCGGGGAGCTGCTGCCAGCGCTGGGGAGAAGCTGTGGGGGGAAGGAGCCACCCTGAGCAGGGCAGCTGCTGCTGCTGCTGCTGCTGCTGCTGCTGAGAGGGGCTGTGTGGGGCAGGGCTGCTCCCAGCTCCACACCAGCCTGGGCACAGCTGCGGAGGACACTTGCCAAAAGAAGGTAAGCCTGGCATTGCTGTAAAGATCAGGAGCTTTCCTGAGAGTGTTTTCAATTTCCTGCTTGGAGAAGGATGGGAAAGTTGGGGTGATGACAAAAAGATTTTTGCTTTTTTAAACATTTTTCATATATTTGTAGCTCTGTTAACTACTTTTATATAGTATAAAACCTATAATTCCTCATTAACTCAATTCAGCTACTATTACATACTTATATATGTATAATCCTAAATTAACACTAGTACATTTTCTGCCCTTTCTCATAGATTTTAGAACAATAGGCTGACATTTTAAATGCATTCATGAAATACTGTATAGTCTTATTATCAGGAAGAGGACCTACAAGAAGAACATTTTGGTTTTTAACCAGAGTGTGAGCACTGGGGCAAAGAGGGGCAATAAGTGGGGCAAAGAAGCCCCTGGACCAATTTCAATGAGTGTCCCCAGGGGTGTGTAACTGGGAAAACTGAGTTACATTTTGGATGTTCTTGTTATATATCCTAATCATTCAGCCTTAAACAATTTGTTTAAATTAGGGGCCAGGTATTCCCCATCCCCACTGGGACACCTGGAAGCTTCCAATAAAGGTCTGGTTTAAGCATCACTTTTCTAAAGGTGTTACAAGGCTTTTTTTCTCTATTTATTATAGGTAACAGGTAGATGAAAGAAGCAGAACAGGATTTGTAATCACAGAACATTCTGAGTTTAAAGGAACACACAGGATCATCAAAGTACTGTCTCAACATTTACAGAGACTCTGCCGCCTGTCTCTGCCCTGCCCTCCCAGGCACAGCACCACCACATCTGCTCTTGTTTCTGCACTGCCCTGATCCTGTCCCTGTCATCTGGTGCTCTCAGGGGGGCTCTGGCCTTTGCAGCAGCTGAGTCAGGCACTGCCCTTGGCATTCCTGCCAGGCACCTGTGGCCATGGCAATGGGGTGTCCAAGCTTCCCTGGGACCTGTGGGGCTGTGGGCAAAGCAGTCCATGGGAAAGGGGAATGAGCTGAGCCCCCTCCCTGAGATCCCATCATGGGCACACCCGGGGATCTCCTTGCTGTGTCCTTCCAAGCTCTGAGCTGCCCTCCTGGCTGCAAATCTGTGCCAGAGCCCCTGGGAGTTCCCTGAATGTGCCACGGGGAAGTGCAGAGATGCCAGAGCTGAGGAAATGCTGCTGGGTTTGCCAAGGGAGCCGGGAGTGTCCTTGGCAGAAGGGGGTGCTGAGACCTTGCCCAGAGCCCTTTGGAGAGGGGAGACATTGAGGGATCCCTGTGCTCTGGGCAGGGTCTGGTTTATCCCAGGGTGACAGGGGAGTGTGATGTGCTCTGATTGCAGCCAAAGCTGCAACCCAGGGCAGTTGGGAACCAGCCCATCCAGCACCTCACTGTGCCCTGAGCCACAAGGAATCCTTTGCCTCTCACATCACTCAGTGGCAAACTGTGAGTGCAGCAGGAATGCTGGGGATTTCTGATCTCAGAGAAACAGGAATGATGTGTGGGCAGAAAAACAATTCCTAAAATTTACTCTGGCCATATTTTTTTTTTAGACTTTGGTTTACAGATGCTTCTAGGCCTTTTTTATTAGGAGTGATTCCCCTGACAAATCCTGAAAATCCAGCCTTGTCCCTCTACTACATGACCACAAACCCAGGGCAGCAGGGCAGGGATGGCTCCTGGAGAGCCCCCACACACAGGCCTGGCTGCTCCTGGCACACTCAGACAGCACAACTGGAGCTCAGGCAGGGACCTGGGGGAAGGTTTTCCCAGAGCAGGAACAAGGGTGGGTGAGTCACAGTGGGACAGTCTACAGGGAATAGCCCAGGTTTGGCTCAGTGCAGCCTCTGCTGACTTGTCCCTTCCTTTATCCATGAACAGGTGCCCATGGCCAGCCAGAGCAAATGTCCAACAGCAGCTCCATCAGCCACTTCCTCCTGCTGCCATTGGCAGACACGCGGCAGCTGCAGCTCCTGCACTTCTGCCTCTTCCTGGGCATCTCCCTGGCTGCCCTCCTGGGCAACGGCCTCATCATCAGCGCCGTAGCCTGCGGCCACCTCCTGCACAGCCCCATGTTCTTCTTCCTGCTCAACCTGGCCCTACCGACCTGGGCTCATCTGCACCACTGTCCCCAAAGCCATGCACAATTCCCTCTGGGACACCGGAACATCGCCTACGCAGGATGTGTTGCTCAAATGTTTTTCTTTACGTTCTCATGTCAGCAGAATATTATTTCCTGACCGTGATGTGCTACGACCGCTACGTGTCCATCTGCAAACCCCTGCACTATGGGACCCTCCTGGGCAGCAGAGCTTGTGCCCACATGGCAGCAGCTGCCTGGGCCAGTGCCTTTCTCAATGCTCTCGTGAACACGGCCAATACATTTTCCCTGCCCCTGTGCCATGGAAATGCCCTGGGCCAGTTCTTCTGTGAAATCCCACACATCCTCAAACTCTCCTGCTCCAAATCCTACCTCAGGGAACTGGGCTTCTTGTTTTTTCCATTTCTTTAGCATTTGGTTGTTTTGTGTTCATAGTTTTCTCCTATGTGCAGATCTTCAGGGTTGTGCTGAGGATTCCCTCTGAACAGGGACGGCACAAAGCATTTTCCACCTGCCTCCCTCACCTTGCCGTGGTCTCTCTCTTCATCAGCACTGTCCTGTTTGCCTACCTGAAGCCCCCCTCCATCTCCTCCCCATCCTTGGATCTGGCCCTGTCAGTTCTGTACTCGGTGGTGCCTCCAGCCCTGAACCCCCTCATCTACAGCCTGAGGAACCAGGAGCTCAAGGCTGCAGTGTGGAGACTGATGAAGAGATTCTTAGAGAACCATTAAACTGCTGGCCAATTTCTGCAAATCACTTGAAATAAAAGCCATGTTTGATACTTCATGTTTGTTTTAATTTGAAGGTTCTTTTTCTTTGTTTTACTTTTTTGAACTTGTCCACAAAGTAATGTCGTTTCTCATTTTGTTTCTCTCTACCTTCCCTGTTGCCACAGACTGTCTCAATAAGGGCCTGCTCTCTTGGTGAATTTAAGGGAACTCAAGGATTTCCCAGCTAAATCTTCTGCAGAGATGCCCCTTTGGTTCCCTTCTCTGCAGCTGCAGCAGCAATGTCTGTGTGCAGAGCTGGGGGCAGATCAGTGCTGGCACAGCAGCTGTGCTCAGCAGCAGCAGCAGCCCTTGGTGTTGCCAGTGCTGCTGCCGTGGCCCTGCCCCGCTGCCCTGCTGGCCCTGGTGTTGCTGTAGGGCCTGAGTGCTCTCGGGGCCGGGCACAGTGCTGGGGGTGGCAGTGCCGGGGCTGCAGCAGGGACAGGCCATGGGCACTGCTGGGGCAGCGCTGACGCCTCAGGCCAGGGCCTGGGGGCTGCAGGCTCCTTGCCCAGGCTCTCTCCAGAACACTTTGCCCAGGCCAATGCTGAGCACAGAAAAGCCCCGGGAGCAGCCCCAGGCTGGCTGTGGGCAGGCTGGGGGCAAACAGCATGGCTGGGGCTCTGCAAGGTCCCTGGATGCAACTGGGATCCTACTGGGATCACAATGGGAGAGGCTTGGCCCATGTTGTGGGACACTGGGATCATGCTGGATCATACTGGATCATACTGGATCATACTGGCAGCAACTGGGACTGCACTGAGGGTGACTGGGAGTGGCTGTAAACAACTGGAATCAGGCTGCAAGCAGCTGAGGAAAACTGGCAGTCACTGGGAACATGCTGGGAGCAACTGGGATACACTGGGACAGACTGAAACCAAAGTGGGGGTAAATGGGGGCAGCTTTGGCCATGGTTGGGTCATACTGGGATCCTACTCAAACCAAACTGGGAGTGACTGGAACCAAACTGGGGGTGACTGGGTCCTCCTGGGTTCATCCTGGGAGCCCCTGGGATTACAATGGGGGTGAACAGATCCTGACTGGGAGTTACTGGGAGCTACGGTTGGGAGGAAAGTGTGGACACATTGGGAGCAGCTGGGATCAACTGGAAGGGACTGGAACCAGGCTGTGGGGTGTACTGAAACGACATGTGGGGAAACTGGGATCATAATGGGAGCAACTGAGACCACACTTTGGGCAACTGCCAGAAACTGGCATCATGCTGGAGGCAACTGGGAGGAACTGGGAAAGACTGGGATCATTTTGGGGTAACTACAACCTTACTGGGGCAACTGGGATATACTGGAAGTGCCAGAAACTATACTGGGGACAATGGAATCACAGTGGGAGGAACTGGGAACAACTGGAACTCTTCTGGCAGCAGCTGGGATAACACTGAGGGTGACTTGACTCCTACTGGGATTGACTGGGAGTGGCTGTGAGCAACTGGAATCACACTGAAAGCAACTGGGAGGAACTGGGAATGACTGGGAGCATGCTGGGAGTGACTGGGATATACTGGGAGAGACTGGGAGCTATGAGGATCATACTGGAGGCTACTGGGGTCATACTGGTATTTACAGGGAGAAACTGATGTCACACTGCCGGCCACTTAATCATACTGGGTGTTACTGGAATCAGACTGGTATTAGAGTGATGTGATTGGACCCTGACTTGGCCTTACTGGGAGCTACCAGGCCCATGCTGAGAGCCTCCTGGGGATATACTGGGACGAACTGGGAAAAACTGGGAATGATAGGATGCATGCTGGTGACAACTGGGATGTACTGGCAGTGACTGGGATAAAACTTGGGGCAACTGAACCATGCTGGGGTAACTGGGCGTGCCTGGCAATGACTACGAGAGTGTTCTGGGCAACTGGGATATACTGGGAGTGTCTGAGATCATGCAGGTGGTTACTATGACCATACTGGGAGTCACTGGGAATGTGCTGGGGGGAACTGAAACCACTCTGGGGGAAACTGGGGATAAGTGTGAGTGACTGGGGCCCTGATGGGCGAGACTGGGACTATACGAGGGGAAACTGGGAGAATTGGAACACACTGGATGAAAGTGGGAGCAAGTAGGAAAAACTGGGACTGTGCTGGGGGCAAATTGCATCATAACAGGGAATGACTGGGAGTGACTGGGTTCATACCGGGAGCAACAGGGATAATGGAGGGAGTGCGTGGAAGTGACAGGGGTCATACTTGGACTGACTGGGCTCACACTGGGAGCAGCCACTACCAGCACCGGGAGCCCCGAAACCCTTTCCTGGGCCTCCTGCCCCTCCAGCCCCAGCACACCAACAGAGTGCCGACAATCCCAAGGGTTTCCCTGTCTCGGGGTCCTTGCTTTGGGGTTCTGGGGATCTCCTCTCTCATGGGTCATGCTCAGTGAAGCTGTGGCTCTCCCAGGGCTCCCTAAACCCGATGTTCCCCCACCCCCACCAGTCCTGTGTGGTCCCCACGTGGCCCTGGCAGAGATCGAAGGGCCTGGCCTGTAAGCCCAACCCCCACCACAGGAGGACACACATCCCACCCACCCCACCAGGGAGGGATGGGCTGGGTGCTGAGAAAGGCAGGAATAGGAGTCCAGGAGTCCCAAGGTTAAAGAAAATGGTGGGCCTGGGAGAGGTGGGATGGCCAGGAAAAGGGTTTGGGGGTCCCAGTGCCAGAAGTGGCTGCTCCCAGTATCAGCCCAGTTGCCCTCCCATGTGGTTCCAGTTTCCTCGGCACTCCCATTATGAGCCCAGTCACTGCCAGGCCTTCCCCATTATGATGCAGTTTGCCCCCAGCATGGTCGAGGTTGCCCCCACTTTCATCCACTTGCTCCCAGTTTCCCCTTCCATGGTCCCAGTCACCCCCAGTATGATGCCAGTCTCTCCCAGCACGGTCCCAGTCATGCCCAGTTGCCCACAGTGTAGACCAGTCACTCCAACCTGCTCACAGCAGTTCCCAGCATGGTCCCACCTCTCCCCAGTGTGCCAATTTGAAAACAAAACCAACAGGAGATCCCAAGTAAGAACTGTTCCATGACCCATTTCTCATAACTCTGGGGGATATCTTCTGTTAATGGGCCAGCTGTTCAAACCAGGTGGGGCAGTGTTCTTTATCTCTTCCACCACCAATCCTCCCTCCAGGGAGATATCTTCTGTTAATGGGCCATTGAGTCTCACTGCATGACTGATCAAATTCCATCATCCCATTGTGAGGAAGAAAGACCCACCCTGTGCCAGGAAGGTGGACAGAGTTTCAGCCGTGGCTCTGAGCTGGTGGTCCATGAGCAGCTTCACGATGGAGAGAAGCCTACAAATGCTCGGAGGTTGGGAAGAGATTTAGCCAGAGCAACACCCTGTCCATCACCAGATGATCCACACCAAGGAGAGGCCCTTCGAGTGTTGGGACTGTGGGAAGAGGTTTCAGACCAGCTCCCACCTCATTAACCACGAACGCATGCACACTGGGGAGAGGCCCTATGAGTGTCCCCAGTGTGGGAAGAGGTTTCAGACCAGCTCAGATCTCCTCAAGCACCGGCGCATTCACACAGAGGAGAGGCCCTTCCGCTGCCCTGACTGCGGGAAGGGCTTCAAGCAGAACTTCCACCTCATCAGGCACCGGTGCATCCACACTGGGGAGAGGCCCTACGAGTGTCCCCAGTGTGGGAAGAGCTTCAGCCAGAGTTCCCACCTGATCTGCCACCAGAGGATCCACGCCAGGGAACAGCCCCACAGGTATGAGCAATGTGGAAAGAGCTTCAGCTGATGCTCCCACTTGATCCACCACCAGAGGATCCACAACAGGCAATGGCCCTACGAGTGTCCCGAGGGTGGGAAGAAGTTTCAGACCAGCTCAGATGTCCTTGAACACCAGCAGATTCACACAGAGGAGAGCCCCTCCCGCTGCCCCCACTGTGGGATGGGCTTCAAGCAAAATTCCCACCTCATCACTCACCAGTGTATCCGCACTGGGGAGAGGCCCTACAAGTGTGGGGAACGAGGGATGAGCTTCAGCAGAAGCTCCCACCTGATCCACCATTGGAGGATCCAAACCAGGGAATGGCCTCACGAGTGTCCCGCTTGTGGGAAGAGCTTGTCCAGGAGCTCTCCCTTTAACAGACACCAACAGAGCCACCAGTAATGGAAGCCCTGTGAGTGTCCTGACTGTGGGACGAGCTTCCTACACTGCTCCAACATCATCCGGCTTCAGAGGACCCACATTGGGCAGAGACCTGATGACCCAAATTCCCAGTGATCTGTGTTGGGAAGACACTGGGCTGGTGGTCTTTTGGGTTAGTGGTCCCTAATATTCTTTTGATTCATCTTTATCCCTTTAAAACTGAGACAGTTGGGGTAAAAATCAACATATTCATCAAAGGAATCCAAAGCCTCACTTTTTTACTAGTGTTTGGAGGGAATCTGGGATTCAGGAGATACTTGGGACGATGTGGCGGTTTAGGTGGTATTTGGTGTAGTTTTCTCCATTTCTTGGCTCTCAAAGAAGCAAGAGGATTCAATCTGTCACCTCAAACACACTCAATGCCACTGAAAACTACTCAATCCCACCCCAAAATGACTAAATTTCACAGCCCCTTAGGGTGGAATGGGGTTGGAAGGGGATTGGGTGAAGTGTGCTGAAAATCAGGAGGGGCGAGATGGGCATTGGGAGAAGCAGAACGGGTGAGATGGGGTTTGGGAGGTGTGAAATGGGGAAAATTCAGCTTGGGAAGGGGGTGTTGATGTCCAGCAGGGATTGGGACTGGGGAGGTGGGGTGGGGTCTGGAATACGACAGCCAAAGTTTGGGGATGATGAAGGGAGGAGGAACGCACTACTGAGTGGTTTTTTTGGATATTCCACATTTCTGAAGAGATTTTGGGGTATCCCACATCTCTGAGGTGGTTTTGGGGCACTCCCCAACTCTTGTGGCGGTTCCTGAGGGCAGCTCCATGGAGCCCCATTTCCAGGGGTGGTTGCCTTGGGCACAAGCTCAGAGCTGCAGCCAGAGTCTGTTGCCTCAGTGCTGGAGAGCAGAGAAATGATGAATGGCCCCAGACATCTGCAGGGTGTGTTTGGGGGGCAGGACAAGTTCTGCGTAGGTGGGGCGGTCACTGCCCCACCCCCAGCCACTGCAGCCTCTGGTCCAGCCCCAAAGTGGCTGCCAAGCCCCTGGCACCCCAAAAACCCCACCTGTGAGAGGGACCAGAGCAGGTGAGGCTGTGACATGGGTGTGACATTGACACATCCCACGGCCCCAGAGCTCACAGCAGCTGAAATGGCGCTGGATCCAAGGGTGACTGTGGATCTCTCTCTGTGTCCTCTCCTGACTTCCTCTTCTCAAAATCTTGAGAACCTGAAATTGTGCAGGTTTGAGTTGGCTCAGTTAGTGCTTTGTCAAGTGATTTACTGTAATTCCATGTTGCTTTAAGATTTCCCAAGTACCTTATTCTCTAAGTTTGCAAGTAAAAGTTTGTTCTCCACCCTCCTGAGAAGTTTGTTGTTTTCTCCCATGTGCCACCTGAGGGGATTGAGGTACCTCAAGTCCCTTTCCAAGATCGGCCCAGGGAGCTTGGGGCCAGCAGCAGGAACTGCAATGCTGAGGAGGCCTGGGCTGGCTGGAGGAAGCAGAAAGGCCAAGCCCTGAGCCCAGGCCTGGCACAGCAGGGCCTGTCCCTCACGGGTGGCTCGGGGCTGTTTGTGGGGCAGTGGGATGGGAGGGGCAGCAAGGACAAATGTCACCAAACTGCAACCCCTGCCAGCCTCCTCAGGGAGGGGCCAGGGAGGACCAAAGTGCAGCCCCTGAAAGGAAAGTTCCTTCAGTGGGGCCTCCAGAGGCGCTGCCAGAGCCCAGGGGACAAAGGCCTGGGTGCCTGTGGCCCTGCCAGCCGTGCCCAGCCCTTGGCCATGTGTCCTGCAGGCTGTGCCCCCTGTGCGTGCTGCTGCTGTGCCCTGGCCGGCTGCACACGCCCATCTGGCTGTGCCCCCAGCATTTCTCAGCCCAGCATTTCTGTGCCCTCCCTGGGCTCCCTGCACCCAGCGCTGCCGGCTCCTGGCACACAGAGCCAGGCCATGGCCCAGGCTCACACTGGGACACCTCCTGCACCAAAATTCTACCCTGGCAGGGACTTTTCTTTCTCCTCACCTCCAGGCTGAACCTTCCAAGCTGCACTTTGGGGAGGTTTCCTTCTCTTGCCACTGCCAAGGAAAGTTCTGTCTCCTGCTGTTCACAAACAGAGAAGAGCTGCTGGGGGATGTGGTGGTCAGAGGCTCTTGGGGATACAGTGACCATGAAATGACTGAGTTTTTAAATATGCTGCGAAAGAAGGAGGGGCATCAACAAAACTTCCACACTGGACATACAGAGAGCAGACTTCAGCCTATTCAGGATGCTGATTTGGGGAGTAATGAAACAGGTACTGATTTTTTTAAGGGAAACAGGCCTTAAGAATAAGGGTGTCTAGGAAGGATGAACACACTTCAAGAATGAAATCTTGAAGGAGCAGGAACAACTTGCCGTCTGTGACAAAGTCTGATCAAATAAAAGAATGACTGGCCTGGCTGGGCATGGAATTTTGCAGGAACTCAGGGGAAAAAAGAGGGGCATCACCTTTGAGAGAAGGTCAGGCAACTCAGGAAATTTTTAAGCATGTTGTTAGGTCATGCAAAAATAATTAGAGAAGTGAAAGCCAATTAAGACTTAACTTGACTGCTTCTGTGAAGGAAAATAAAAATGATTTTATCAATACATTGATGGCAAAAGAGGGGTAACAACAGCCTCCATTCTTTATTGGGGGGGATATGGTTACCAAAGATGAGGTACTGAACCCCTTCTTTGCCTCAGTTTTCAGCAATAAGACAGGTTGTGCTCAGGACAAGTGTTCTCCTGATCTAGGAGATGGGTCAGGGAGCAGAAGAGCCCCCCTGTAATCCAGGGGGAAGCAGCTGGTGACCTGCTGAGCCACTCAGGTGCTCACAGGGGTCTCTGGGACCAGATGGGATCCATCCTAGGGGATGAGGGAGCTGGTGGATGAGCTCCCCAAGCTGCTCTCCATCATTTCTCATCAGTCCTGGCTCACTGGGGAGCTCCCAGAGGCCTGGAGGTGCCAATGTGAGCCCAGCCCCCAGAAGGGCTGCAAGGAGGATCTGGGGAACTCCAGGCCTGTCAGCCTGACCTCAGTGCCGGGCAAGGTTATGGAACAGATCACCTTGAGTGCCATCACAAAGCAACCACAGAATGGTTGAAGGATTCAGCCAGCCAGTGTGGATTTCAGTATCTGCATTGATGATCTGGTAAGAGGATTGAGTCCATCATCAGCAAATTTACAGGTGACACCAACCTGGCTGGGAGTGTTGATGTGCTGGAGGGCAGGAGAGCTCTGCACAGGGCCCTGGACAGGCTGGATCCAGTGCCCAAATCCAACAATGTCAGATTTAACACGTCCAAGTGCTGGGTCCTGCACTTCGGCCACAAAACCCCTGCAGCACTACAGGCTGGGGACAGAGTGGCTGGACAGCAGCCAGGCAGAAAGAGACCTGCAGGGACTGATGGACAGCAGGCTGGACATGAGGCAGCAGTGTGCCCAGGTGGCCAAGAAGGCCAATGGCTCCTGGCCTGGATCAGGAACAGTGTGGCCAGCAGGAGCAGGGCAGTGATTCTTCCCCTGTGCTCGCACTGGTTGGGCAGCACCTGGAGTGCTGTGTCCAGTTCTGGGCGCCCCAATTTAGGAAGGACATGGAGGGGCTGGAGCGTGTCCAGAGAAGGGCAACAAGGCTGCTGAGGGGCCTTGAACACAAGTCCTGTGAGGAGTGGCTGAGGGAGCTGGGGTTGTTTATCCTGGAGAAGAGGAGGCTCAGGGGAGACAAGGCAGTGTCAAGCCACAGGTTGGACTTGGTGATGTCCAAGGACTTTTCCAACATCGCTATTCTGGGATTCTCTGAAACCACCCTTGCAGCAGTTGCAGCATGAGCCTTGGGAATCCTCCTCTGAAGCTCCAGCAGTCCAGGTCCCGCAGCTTCTCCTCACAGCCCCCAAGCCCATCCTGTCAGTCCTGCAGAGCCTCTGTAGCTCCTCCTCATAGCCCACAACAGGGAGCCCCACAGCCAAACACATCAGCCCAGATGGGCCCCCCTGGCCTGGGGTGCCTCTGGCAAGGGAGCAGCACGAGGCACTGCAGGAGCCTGCAGATAATTCCTGAAGAACTTGGAGGATGATCCTGCTCCCCAAGGGACGTTCCCATGGTGCCAAGTCAGGAACTGAAATGGGGAGTGGGGCCAGAGAAGAAAGGACAACCAGGGATGGGCTGTTTGCAGGGGAGGGAAAAGGGGTGGAAAGAGGAAGAAATTTGTAGCAGGAAGAGTAAAGAAGCAAGTAGAAGCAAAGGAAATGCTAGGGCAGTTTGGAGGTGGCTGCCAGGCAGCCCTGGCTCTGAGCAACAATGTCTGCAGTGGCACAGGAAAATCCCAGCTGATGGGAACAAACTTTCTGTGTGACTGCAGCGGCAACCACAAACCTGAGGGGTTTCCCTGCTGTCCCCCAGCCCTTGCTGGCCCCAGAGGCTGATGGCATTTGTGCTCCCTCAGCTTCATCTCCCCACACCAACACCATGGGGGTGCTGACGCCTGCTCTGGGCAGTGCAAACAGGGGCTCCTGAGGCAGTGCTACCATGTCTGTGCCTGCAAGGATGTGGCACCTGTGTGAGCTGGGGGAGAGGCCAGGGCTGCAGAGGGGGGATGTTGTTGGCAGGTGCATGAGGACGCTGTGGGACGCTGCCCTGGGGTGTCCAGCGCAGTGGGGATGGATCAGCCCCTGCTCTACTGCTCCTTCCCCTTGTCTCCCCCAGGCCCTTGCAGAGCCCCAGCCATGCTGTTTGCCCCAGCCTGCCCACGGCCAGCCTGGGGCTGCTCCCGGGGCTTTTCTGTGCTCAGCATTGGCCTGGGCAAAGTGTTCTGGAGAGAGCCTGGGCAAGGAGCCTGCAGCCCCAGGCCCTGGCCTGAGGCGTCAGCGCTGCCCCAGCAGTGCCCATGGCCTGTCCCTGCTGCAGCCCCGGCACTGCCACCCCCAGCACTGTGCCCGGCCCGAGAGCACTCAGGCCCTACAGCAACACCAGGGCCAGCAGGGCAGCGGGGCAGGGCCACGGCAGCAGCACTGGCAACACCAAGGGCTGCTGCTGCTGCTGCTGGGCACAGCTGCTGTGCCAGCACTGATCTGCCTCCAGCTCTGCACACAGACATTGCTGCTGCAGCTGCAGAGAAGGGAACCACAGGGGATCTCTGCAGAAAACTTGGCTGGGAGATCCTTGAGTTCCTTAAAGCCACCAGGAGTGCAGCCCCTCATTGACACAGTCTGTGGCCACAGGGAAGTGGAGAGAAAAAAATGAGAAATGGCACAAACAATGACCTTTCTTTGTGAAGAATTAAAAATAAAACAGAGTAAAAACCCCACACTGAACCAACAAGATCTAACAAGATGCCTTTTATTACTAGTGATTTGCAGTAATTGTCAGCAGTTAATGTTTCTAAACCAGCCATCATCAGTGTCCACACTGCAGCCTTGAGCTCCTGGTTCCTCAGGCTGTAGATGAGGGGGTTCAGGGCTGGAGGCACCACCGAGTACAGAACTGACAGGGCCACATCCAGGGATGGGGAGGAGATGGAGGGGGGCTTCAGGTAGGAAAATACTGCAGTGCTATGAACAGAGAGACCACGGCCAGGTGAGGGAGGCAGGTGGAAAAGGCTTTGTGCCGTCCTTGCTCTGAGGGGATCCTCAGCACAGCCCTGAAGATCTGCACATAGGAGAAAACTATGAACACAAAACAGCCAAGTGTAAAGAACATTAACTGCAATGAGTCCAAGTTCCCTGAGTAGGATTTGGAGCAGGATAGCTTAAGGATCTGTGGGATTTCACAGAAGAATGGCCCAGGGCATTGCCATGGCACAGGGCAGAGAAAATGTATTGCTGTGTGCATGAGAGATTGAGAAAGCACTGGCCCAGGCAGCTGCTGCCATGTGGGCACAAGCTCTGCTGCCCAGGAGGGTCCCGTAGTGCAGGGGTTTGCAGATGGACACGTAGCGGTCGTAGCACATGATGGTCAGGAGGGAAACTCTGCTATTATAAAAAGGAAAGAAAAAGACTTGAGCAGCACATCCTGCATAGGAGATGTTCCTTGTGTCCAGAGGGAATTGTGCATGGCTTTGGGGACAGTGGTGCAGATGCAGCCCAGGTCGGTGAGGGCCAGGTTGAGCAGGAAGAAGAACATGGGGCTGTGCAGGAGGTGGCCGCAGGCTACGGCGCTGATGATGAGGCCGTTGCCCAGGAGGGCAGCCAGGGAGATGCCCAGGAAGAGGCAGAAGTGCAGGAGCTGCAGCTGCCGTGTGTCTGCCAATGGCAGCAGGAGGAAGTGGCTGATGGAGCTGCTGTTGGACATTGCTGTCTCTGGGCATTGGGTACTGCCATGGAAAAAGGAAGGGGGAGTTAGAGGAGATAGCTGTATCCAAAATCAAAGCCATTTCCCATACACCCACCCCTGGAACACACAGACACACTTTTGTGTTTAAGAGTTCTGGGGTTTTCTTTTAAATTCCTGCATATCTCTCATGGTATAATTTGATATCAAGCCTCCACATTTCTGCCACCCCAGAGAGGAGAGAGCACGTTCTGTGAGGCAAAGTGATGAGTGGAGAGTCAGGGGACATCCTTTCTAATTCTGACCATTTTGGAATTTCTTCTGGGCTTTAGCCTTTCTCAGGTGGAGGGTGATCACTTTCTCATGTTTCCCTAAAAATCACGAGGTACTGCTGATAGCAGATGGATCCACCACAGCCCAGCTCCACATTTCTATCCAAGGACTCACATTGCTCATTTCACCACCCCAACAGCATTTTCAGTATCACAACCCCTCTGCCTTTCCCCATGGGTCTTTCAGATAACACAAAGATGCTCCAGGACAGGTTTGCACCTGCATTGAAGCTCCCAGCTTGCACTGAAATCTCAGGGACACTCCCAAGTGTCCTTAGGATGGCATTGGACTAAGGGAGATGCAGCTCCTGCCCTGGCTGCACTGACAGCATTGCCCACAGCCGGGCACTGGGGACAGCGTCACCCTGAGCCAGCTGTGCCCCCTGCCAGAGCCCCCCAGTGCCGGGCAGCTGCTCCCAGCCCTGTGCTCTGCAGAGGGAACTGGGCCCGGGGCTGCACAGCTGCCCCACGGCTCTGCTGCAGCTCTGCCTGCACAGGAGGGGCTGCACGCCTTGGAGCCCCGGCCCTGAGGGCAGAGGCTTGGCTGGGGGACAGGAGGGAGGGGACTTGGTCAGAGGGAGGGGCTGCACTGCAGGGGCTCCTATGGAGATCTCTGAACTCTCCCTGCCACAACATTTCTGGCTTTGTTTCTCTCATTGCCTCATCTTCTCTCTGCTTCCTGCAGATTTTCCTCCTGCAGGTGTTTCCCAGTGCCTGAGCTCTCCCTGCCAGCACTCCCAGAGCCCAAATCTCTGTGCACTCTCCTTGGCCCTACAGAACCCTGCCTGTTTGCAGGGCACTGGCTGGGGGCAGGTTCTGTTTGCAGCCTGGAGAAAGGACAGCTCGGACTAAGCCTGATCACTAAGAGCTGAGATGGCCCTGGGAGTTCAAAATTAAAGATGCCTTTATGAATTGTGCTCCCTCTACCCAGTATCTAATATTAAGAAATAATAGATAATATTTAGATAATAGATAATTAGATAATAATAATAGTCTTAAGAAATAGTCTTAAGAATAGTCTTAAGAAATGTCCTCATTTTAAAATAAATCCTATTCTTGGAAATATTTTGAGAGTGGGCAGAAGCTCAGTGTGTCAGAGCTTCATGAGCATTTCATCTCCCTGCACCAGAAATTCTCAGAGAGTTGTACTCACAGAGTCTGTAGGCATTGGGATGTTGCAGCTTGACGAGATCACTGCAGGAGCTGCAGCTGCATTGTCCTGCAGCCAGAGGTTCCTGTGCCAAGGGCTGGCAGTGATTCTCCCCCAGTCCCTTCTCAGCTCCTTCCCAGCCCGGAGTGATTGAAGCTCTCTGTGCCTCTGTGCTGTGCCCGGGGTGGCTGCAGGCAGTGCCCCAGCCCTGCTGGGCTGGCAGAAAAGCTGCTCATCAAGAGAAATGTGTTTTAAGCTCTTCTTGCTTGCCAGGAGCTGCCGCTGTGCCAGGTGTCTCAGCTCAC
>JAJEOU010002156.1:0-24594 GCA_021534815.1 Acrocephalus arundinaceus | reverse complement strand
GGATGTGCTGGAAGGAGTCCCTGGGGAAGGAGCCTTGGTCAGCAATGGCCCTGGGGGGCTCCTTCATGCTGCCAGGGACTGCAGGTTTTTCCAAGGACTTTGGGGTTTGGCTTTTGCCTTGGAGTCTCTGAGAGGTTTGTGCAATCCTGGCCTCCAATTATCTCCTTTAATGAGTCCCTTGAGAGCTTTGCACTGACACACAGTGGGGCTCAGTAATGCTTTGAGATACTCAAGATTTTTAAGATACTTTGGATTTTCCTTTGGATTTTCCATCCCACGCTGAGTCTCTGAGAGGTTTTTGTGCAATCCTGGCCTCCAGTTCTCTCCCCTACAGACCTCATGAGGAGCCTGTGTTGGGGATTGACCATAGTGGGACCCATTAATACTTCGAGACACTTTGGGTGTTTCCTCTGACTTTCACTCCTGGAAAGGTTTGTGCAATCTCCTCTCAGGCCCTGAGGTTCCAGGGCTCAGCACCAAATGCACCACGGGGTTCATTAGGATCAAGCAAGTCCTGAGAAACCATGGCTGTGCCTTGATTTCACTCTGGTCTGGTGCAGTTCACTAGAAAGTCTTTTTCCTAGCATTATGGAGAAATATTTCAAAGAGCTTTTAATAAACCCACATTCCTATTTTCGAGGGTGTATTTTTCTTTTCAGAGAAGAGATGACTGCAACATTCAGGGATTGATGTTGATCCAGGGTCTCTCCTCAGGTTGTCTGGCCTGGTCAGAGAAGCTGTGCCTTGAGGTCTGACCCAGTGTGGACAACCTTGCTCCACATTCCCCAACCCCATCCTGTCTTTCCTCACTCACCTGGGACCTGCTTTGCTCAGAAAACTGGCTGCATTCAGCCAAAAGAGGGGTTTTTCTTCTTTTATTTGAGCAATCTAAAATTTCAGTGTTTCAGACAATATCTTCGAGTATGAATCATTAAAAACAGATATGATCATGGTCAGAGACTCCCTAACTAGTTTAAGTTACAAAGTGTTATGTTTATTAACACCAGCAGGTTGCACGGGAGTCGTCTCTGAAAGGTGTGACCGCCCCGTACAAGGTTCTTTGCCCTCTATTTATTTCCCAAGATCTTACATACAATGCATGTGCATAACCCCAGCACCTCCCATCCCCGCTCTGTATTAAATGAGGCTATCAGTCCTTCATGTGTGTGCAATTCTTCTCTTGAATTGGGTCAGTGGTCTCAATGATAAAGTCAGGAGAGTCTTCCTCAGGTCTCTGTGACCCTCTGGCACAATCCAAGGTCCCCTGCTTTGTAATTGATTGATATAAAGTCCACGTGCTGCTCATTGTTCTTACTGGTTTCAGTCTGTTCTTATAAAGGTTCACTTACTGCATTTCCTTCTATAAACAAACTCATAATGGCAAACAATACAACAACCAGCTCTAGTTAAGGCATCTAATAATCATTATCTTATCATTTGCTTATCTACTTTACACCCTGATCCATATAAATTACTTCCATTGCTTAGCTAAATCTTTACTCTTTAAAATCATAATTTATTCAGGGTGCCCCCTGAATGTCGGGGTGTTCCCAGCACAGCCTCCCCCACCGAGGGTCATCCGTGTCCACGTTCACCAGGAGGAATCGATGGTGGCCGTCATCTTTTCCTGGCCTGTCAGGGTGAGTGGGGACACCTGGGAACCCCCAAAATCACCTGGCTACTTCCAAACTCAATTGAATAACCCCCCAAAATCACCTGGGTATCCCCAAAAAATTACCTGAATACACCTGGATATCTCCCCAGATCACTTTGGTACCCCCAAGAAATCACCTGGATCTTCCCTGGAATCACCTGGGTACACCTGAGTATCCCCCCAAGTCTCCTGGATACCCCTGAAAAATCACCTGGATCCCCCCAAAAATCACCTGGGACTGCCAAAAATTACCTGGATACCTCAAAAATCACCTGGGTACAACTGGGTACCTTAAAACCCACCTGGGTATCCTCAAAATCACCTGGGTACTCCTAAAAAATCACCTGGATACACCTGGGTACTGTCGTGGGTCAGGCAGCCAAAAAATGTGTATTCTATTTCATCTGATGTAAAAGCAGATATTTCTTTATCTCTTGTAACTCCAGGGGAGGGGGGCAGATGCCTTCTGATAATGGCCCAGCTGTTAAAACCAGGTGTGTCAGTGTTTCTTATCTCCTTCACCACCTGTCCATCCTCCAGGGAGATATCATCTGCTAATGGGCCATTAAGGCTCATCAAGGACATGACACATTACATCATCCCATTGTGAGATGCTCCACCCAGTGTGTGGGGGCCAACCATTCCTACCTGGATAAAAACTGAGACTCAGGAACAGCAGGCATCTGTTTTTTTCCACCAAAGGAAGACCAGACCCATCTCTCCACCACTGGACTTTTCCTACTCCATTATCTGTACCCCACAGAACCTCACCTAGGATTTATTTAGACTGATTCCAACACCCTTACCAACAGAGTGTCAGGTCATATCCCTGACTCTGTCAGGATTTTTTCCAGGACTTCAGTCTTGCTTGCTTGTCTTTGTACTACTACACTTGTATTTGTTGTTGTTGTTTTTGTTGTTGTAATTCCTATTAAAGAACTGTTACCCCTATTCCCATATCTTTGCCTGAAAGCCCCTAATTGCAAAATTATAATAATATGGAGCAGAGGTGGGTAACATTTTTCATTCCAAGGGAAGCTCCAGCTCTCCCTGGCAGACAACTGTCTTTCAAAACAAAGACAGCTGCTTTAAGAGCCCCTGCTCTTGTTGGGTCCTGCTATAACTGCCCTTAAAAGGGCAACTCCACTCCCGTTGATTCCTGTACAGAGCCCTGGGGGCGTTTGGGGGTCCCAGGTGGGGTTTGGGGGTCCTGGGAGGGTTTGGGGGTCCCAGAAGGGTTTGGGGATGTCAAGAGGGGTTTGTAGGTCCCAGGAGGGTTCAGGGGTACCTGGACGATGCTGATGATGGTTATGTGGGCCCCATGCTGGTTGTAAACATGCATGAGGGGTTCCTGGGGAGGGTTTTGGAGATCCCGGGGGTTTCTGGGGTCATGGTGCAGTTTTGGAGGTTCCCAAGGATTTATCAGGGGTCCTAAAGGGAGGGATTAGGTGATCCCAGGGGGATCCCGGGGCTGCTTTTGGGTACCTGCTGGTGACAGACATGAGGACTCCATGCCAGGTATAAACCTTCTCAAGGGGGTCTGACAGGGGTTTTGGGAGGTCCTGTGGGAATTTTTATGTCCTGAGGGGGTTTGGGGAGGGAGTCTGTATGGCTTTTTGCATTCTTGGGAAGTTTTTTGAGGGTCCCAGGATGTTTTTGTGATCCTGGGGAGGTTGAGGTGTCCCAGAAAGATTTGAGGATTCCTGGAAGGTTTTGGGGATACTTGGGCCATGCTGGTGACAGAACTGGGGACCCCGTGCCAGGTCTGACCCTTCTCACTGTGCACGGGCAGTGTCAGCGTGTTCAGGGAGATCCTGGAGGCCTGAGGGGTCACCCCAAATCCCAGGGGACCCCAAATGCTCAGGCACCCCCTGAACTCCCCTCACTGCTGCATCTGCTGCAGGCAGGGGGGCACCAGCACTCGGCCCCTCCGCCCACAATCACAGGGGGACAGAAACAGGGGAGGGGCCGAGTGCTGGTGCCCCCCTGCCTGCCGCAGATGGAAAGGTCAGGGGGGACCCCAAAGTCATGGGAAAGGGACATAGGGGACTCCCAACAATCCCTGTGGATGGATGAGGGGGGACCCAAAAGGAATTTGGGGGGACTGGGTGGGTCATTGAAGGGCCCTCAGGAGTCTTGTGGGGGGTTAGGACAGCAAAGAACAGGGCAAGCGCCAGGAGGGGTTTGGGGGAGAAGAGGATTGGAGTTTCCATGGCAGTGGGATGGGGATGAGATCTGCCCATGGAATTCCATGGGAATGGGATGGCTCTGAGATCCATCTAGAGAATTCCCATGGGAATGGGACAGCAGTGGGATCCATCTAGAGAGGCCCCACAGAAATCCCCATATTCCCAAATTTTGCCCTCCAAAATCCCACATTTCCAAATCCCACATTCCCATGGGAATTCTACCCTCCCCACCTTTACTCTCCAGCACTTCCCACCCATATCTGACCTATTTCCAGAGACATTCCAGGCAGGTGTGCCCCAGGGGATTTGTTCATTCCTCAGCCTCCATCTCATCCTGTTCCCAGCGCCTCTTGGTGACCTGGGCAGCGCCGTCGGCCACCAGGAATCCCCCAGATCCCGGCTGGAAGGAGAGGGATTCCTGCCCATAAGCAGAGCTGATCCGATCTGCGGACGCTCCCGTGGGACAGGAGGTCACAGCCAGAAACCTCCTGCAGGGTATGGAGATCTGGGGAGGGATTGGACCCACGGAGACTCTCGGAATTGTGTCCCAGTCCCACGGAGCCCCATTCCAGCCCCACCAAGCCCAAGAGTCTGATGGAGACCCACAGAGCCTCATCCCAGCCCGTTGGATCAGCATGGATGCACATCCCAGCGCCCCAGATCCCGGCCCAGCCCCACGGATCCCCACTGCAGTCCCACGGGTGCCATGGCAGCCCCACAGATCCCCCAGCCCCGGCTCCCCGCCCTGAGCCCCGCTCTGGCTGTGCCGCTCCTGCAGCATCTGCAGCTTCCTGCTGGCCCCGTGCCGGTGCCGCTCCTTGTGCCGGCTCCGGCCATCCCAATATCCCGGCTCGGCTCCGGCCGCCATCCCCGGCGGCTGCGGCTCCGCCCGGCCCCGCTGGCTGTGGCGGCGCTGGAAGGGGATCCCATCCAGGGATCCCATGGACAGGAACTGGGGGAACCCCGGGCCGGGCTCCAACAGCGCCACGAGCAGGGACCGCAGGGAGAGGAGAACTGGGGGGACACGGAGATTTGGGGTCTGGGGGGTCACAGGTGAAGAAATGGGGAACAGGGAGAGCTGGGATAGCAGGGAAGGGGGTTTGGGGGTTCCAGGATTAAGAAAAGGGAGGGTGGGGGTGGGTAGATGTGGGATAGGTGGGGTTAAGTGGGTTCCTGTAGTTAGGAAAGGGAGCTCCAAGGGTCCCCGGTGTCCCCAATCCCTTTTAAAGGTGGGAAATCCTGGGATGTCTGGGAATAGTGGTCCCGAGTGTCCTCAGCGATTAGGGAAGGATGGCCTGGGTGCTGGGAAGGGCAGGAATAGGTTTGCAGGGGGCAAATGGGTCAAGCAAAAAGGGGCTCTGGGGGAAGGGAGAGGCGGGATAGCCGGGAAAGGGGTGCAGGGGTTGTTTGTGCTGGATAAGGGGCGCAGATGGAACCCATGCTCGGGAATGGGGGTTTGGGGTGCTCCGGAATGGGCGATCAAAGAATCCCAGTGCCAACACGGAGCCCCTGAGCCCTGGCAGCATTTTGGGGGGGTGTCCAGTGGCAGCTCTATGGGCAGGAGGGGCAGGATCCGGGAAATGTACCAGGTTGGACTGGGACAGGCTGGGATGGACTGGGACACCAGCATACACCGGGATATGCTGGCATACACTGGTGTCCCGGTTTGGAACAGATTAGGGGGAGAACCCCTAAGACAAAACCTCCACCACCCCTCCCCCACTCCCAGACCTGGGTTCGGGAGGGAAGAAAAACTCCTTGGAGGGAAAGTGGAAAAACCTATTTTATTAACAACACTCCCCACACAAAAGGAAAAACAAAGAAGGAAACAGATACTGTGTGGGAAGAGGCGCAGATCTTCTGTGTCGAGCCCTGGAAATTCCCGAACTTCCTCAGGTCAGGCGAGGTCAGGTCAGTCCAGAGCCGGTCCTAATCTTCGGGAAGGGGAAAGAAAAAAGGAAGAGGAAAAAAAAACCTAGAAAAGAATAGCGATAGTCGCAAGCACGCCAAGCAGAGAAAAGCCAGCTGCTAGCCAAAAGCGAAAGTAAGGGAGCCCGCAGCCGTTTCCCCCCCCTCCGCCCCAGCGAGGACCCGCCTATCAGCCACAGTCCTCACCGAGGGGGAAGAGAAACAACCGCTAGACAAAACAGAGCCCCACGATGTAGGATATAGAGTAGAAGTTGCCTGCCAACCCAGGACATTCCACCCCTTATCCTACATCGTGGACACACAACAAAACTTCATTCCACTTACTCAGACTTCCAACACTTACACATTTCCATCTGTCCTACTTGCTCAGATCCTTGACACTTACACGTCTCCTTTGTTCCATATCTGACTGATTTAACGCACATATGAATCTTACCCCACATTCAGATCTCCCTGAGGTACACATCATGTTGTTCCATCTTCCTGCATTATCCACCATGTATAGCCCGGTCCTTGAGCAGAGACAACTCCACGGATGGGTTTGCCTGTACTCGAGGCAGGGTTGATCCATACTGTCTTTCCCAACAAACCTCTAACATGGGCCACTGGGGCTTTATCTCCATCTACTATATTAAGGAGTTGAGACTGGGCAGGACCTGCTCGGTTGGTGGAACCTCGGGTGTTAACTAACCAGGTGGCCTTTGCTAAGTGCTGCTTCCAGTTTTTTAGGGATCCCCCACCCAATGCTTTCAGGGTGGTTTTTAACAACCCATTGTATCTCTCTACTTTACCTGCAGCTGGTGCATGGTATGGGATATGATATACCCACTCAATGCCATGTTCCCTAGCCCAGGCTTTAATAAGATTATTTTTGAAATGAGTCCCATTGTCTGACTCAATTCTCTCGGGAGTACCGTGCCTCCAAAGGACCTGCTTTTCAAGGCCCAGGATGGTGTTGCGGGCTGTAGCATGGGACACAGGGTAGGTTTCCAACCATCCAGTGGTGGCTTCTACCATGGTCAGCACATGGCGCTTGCCCTGGCAGGTTTGAGGCAGTGTGATATAATCAATCTGCCAGGCCTCCCCATACTTGTACTTAGACCACCGCCCCCCATACCAGAGGGGCTTCATCCGCTTGGCTTGCTTGATGGCAGCGCACGTCTCACAGTCTCGGATAACTTGAGAGATGCTGTCCATGGTTAGATCCACCCCTCGGTCTCGTGCCCACTTGTAGGTGGCATCTCGACCTTGGTGACCTGAGGCATCATGGGCCCATCGTGGTAGGAATAACTCTCCCTTGTGCTCCCAGTCAAGGTCCATCTTCAACTCCCTATCTTTGCAGCTCGATGTACCTGCTGATTGTTTTGCTGCTCTTCATTAGCTCTCCTCCTGGGGACATGGGCATCCACATGGCGGATCTTCACAGGTAAGTTTTCTAACCGCGCAGTGATATCTTTCCACTCTTCAGCAGCCCAGATTGGTTTCCCTCTGCGCTGCCAGTTCGCCTCTTTCCACCTCTTCAGCCATCCCCACAGAGCATTGGCTATCATCCAAGAATCAGTATACAGGCAGAGCCTTGGCCACTTCTCTCTCTTTGCAATATCTAGGGCCAGTTGAATGGCTTTGAGTTCAGCAAATTGACTGGATCCACCCTCTCCTTCAGTGACTTCTGCGACCTTTCGTGTGGGGCTCCATACAGCTGCTTTCCATCTCCGACTCATCCCTATGACACGGCAGGAACCGTCGGTGAATAAAGCGTAACGTGCTTCCTCTGCCGGCAGCTGGTTGTATGGTGGAGCTTCCTCAACCTGGGTCACTGGTTCTTGTTCTTCATCTGCAACGTTGAAACTTTCACCTTCGGGCCAGTTTGTAATTATTTCCAAAATTCCAGGGCAATTGAGCATCCCAACTCGGGCGTGGTGTGTAATGAGGGCAATCCACTTGCTCCAGGTAGTACTGGTGGCGTGGTGGGTGGAGGGAACCTCTCCATTAAACATCCATCCTAGCACCAGTAGTCGGGGTGCCAGGAGGAGTTGTGCTTCCGTACCAATCACCTCCGAAGCAGCTTGGATTCCCTCATAGGCGGCCAAGATTTCCTTTTCCGTTGGGGTGTAATTATCTTCAGACCCCCTGTAGCTCCGACTCCAGAATCCCAGTGGTCAGCCTCGGGTCTCACCAGGTACCTTTTGCCAAAGGCTCCAGGACAGACCCTGGCTCCCGGCTGCAGAGTAGAGTACGTTCTTTACATCTGGTCCCGTCCTGACTGGGACAAGGGCTACCGCATGAGCAATCTCCTGTTTGATCTGGGTGAAAGCTTGTTGCTGCTCAGGGCCCCAATAGAAGTCATTTTTCTTACGGGTAACCAGATAAAGGGGCTCACAATCTGACTGTACTGAGGAATATGCATCCTCCAGAAACCTATGGCACCCAAGAAGGTTTTCATTTCAGTTGGGGAGGACATAGCTGTGATTTTATTAATGACATCCGTAGGGATCTGACGCCATCCATCCTGCCACTTCACTCCTAGAAACTGGATCTCCCGAGCAGGTCCCTTAACTTTACTTTTCTTAACCGCAAAGCCGGCTTCCAGGAGAATTTGGGTGATTTTCTCCCCTTTCTCGAACACTTCCGCTGCTGTGTCTCCCCACACAATGGTATCATCAATATATTGTAGATGTTCTGGAGCCTTATCCTTTTCTAGTGTGGCTTGAATCAGTCCATGACATATGGTAGGACTGTGTTTCCACCCCTGGGGCAGTCTGTTCCAGGTGTACTGCACTCCCCTCCATGTAAAGGCAAACTGAGGCCTGCATTCTACTGCTAGAGGAATAGAGAAAAATGCGTTAGCGATATCAATAGTGGTGTACCACTTTGCTGCCTTGGACTCCAGCTCGTACTGCAATTCCAGCATATCTGGCATGGCCGCGCTCAAAGGTGGAGTCACTTCATTCAAGGCACGATAGTCCACAGTCAGTCTCCATTCTCCTTCAGATTTCCGCACCGGCCAGATGGGGCTGTTGAAGGGTGAGTGGGTTTTGCTGACCACCCCTTGGCCCTCCAGCTCTCGAATCATCTTGTGAATGGGGATCACGGCATCTCGAGTTGTCCTATATTGCTGACAATGCACTACTGAAGTAGCAATCGGTACCATCTGTTCTTCTCCCTTCAAATGTCCTGCTGTGATCGGGTTCTCGGACAGTCCAGGCAAGGTATTCAATTGCCGAATACTTTCTGCCATCACCGTTGCTATTCCGAAGGCCACCTGAACCCTTTCGGGTCTTTAAATACCCACTACAGAGGTAATGTATGCCCAGATGCATGGGGCCTCTGGGCCAGTCGCGATAGGGTGCTTCTTCCATTCATTCCTAGTCAGGCTCACATCTGTCTCCACCAACGTATAGGCCTGTGATCCCCCAGTCACACCAGCAAGGGAAACCGATTCTGCCCCTACATATCTTGATGGGATCAGTGTACACTGCGAGCCAGTATCAACCAAAGCCTCATAGTGTCGTGGTTTCAATATGCCAGGCCAACGAACCCACACAGTCCAAAAAACATGATTTTCCCAAACATCTACCTGGCCAGAGGCAGGGCCCCTCTAAGCATGATTTTCCTTCTTTCCTTGGGTATATGTCTTAGAGGTTCCTTCAAGGGGATCGGACATGTCATCATCGTCATCATACCTAGCTCCTGGCTGCGAACAACTGGAGCCGCCTTTGTTTAGTGGGAGCTCCTCTTTGAACTCTACCTTCCTTCAAGTCACATACCCGTTGTGCCAGAGCAGCAGTGGGTTTTCCATCCCATCTCCTCATGTTTCTCCAGATTCGCGCAGGAAGAACCACAACTTGGCTCGTGGGGTGTATCTCCTCTCCCCATCAAAGGAGTGCCTGTGTTGAAGACCAGGGCCTCTAATTTGCACGGCCGAGATTTGGAGGAAGTCCTCCTTAATCTCTTCCCTGAGCTTCTTATGATTCTCCTCTATCTTGTCCTCTAGTTTCTGCAGTCGTGTTTCCACGACTGCATGGGTTGGGCCTGTACAGCATCAGCATATGCTCGAAGCTTTTTGCCATATCAAGCACAGTCTCATGTATCTCCTCCCGCTTCATTATTGCTGGAGATGAAGCGTATTCAGTTGGCCCGAGCCGTACAAGTTTTCGCCACATCACAGGAGAGCATGGTACCAAGTCTGGGTTCTTAATGTTTAAGTCATCCGAGAAGATGATCTCCGCCACTGCCATTTCCCTTAAACGTTGAATCTCTTGTTCTATGGTCTTCCACTGGGTCTGCTGCAGGTAGAGATCATCTGCACACAGATACCTTTGTGCCACACTTCTCAGGACCCGTTCCCAGAGACTGCAGGGGGTAGCCTCCCTCATCATTCCTTGGTCAATAACTGGATCATGGGACAGGGAGCCCAAATGCCTTGCTTCAGTACCATCCAAAATTGTAACCTCACCTGCAACATCCCAAAGATGACCAACCAACTAATTATAGACTCATCTGGCCGTCGAGTGTAATCCTTTCTTAGGCCTCGAAGGTCCTTCAGTGAAAAGGACTCGATAGTGGCTCCTGATCTTGTACCAGCGTCTGATTGGGTGTCGTCGGGAGGCCCCGAGGGTCCTTCATCTGCATCATCCTCCACTGGTCGATCAGTTTTGTGTGTTCTCTTTGCCCCGGCAACTGCCAGTGTCTTAGACTCCCTGTCTGGTTCAGCTGTTGGCCTGGAGCTCGGAATGGTAACTAGTTTATCTCCCTGTTCTCTTCCTTCTATCTGCTGCCCTTCAGTGTCTAGCAGAGTACGACAAACATATGCCAGGGCCCAGCTCACTGCAATAACCCTTTTCTCCTTAGTATCACCCTGGCACGTCTCCTTCAAGTACTTTGCCACCTCGGCTGGGTTCTGAATTTGTTCAGACGGGAAGTCCCAGGCTATAGGATCAGAGAATTCTTTTAAAATTTGGCCCATATCTTCCCATTTCCCACTCCACTCAAGATTCTCTTACTTGGCTTTGCCCCTACATCAGAAATCTCATTAGCCCCTTTGGAAATCTCAGCTTTCATCTTATATAAATTGCAGACAGTATAGATGAAACTTACTAAATTAAATGCCAGGAAGATGGTTTCTTTAACACTCAGGGGAAACTGAACATTTCCTAATAACTCAAAAGAAAACAAAGAAAGCAGAGGCCGAACAAACTCTTCCCCTGCTTCCGCCCCAGCAAACTGAGTGCACAACCACAAGAGTGAACCATATACTATGGGAGTAGATTCGAGCATCTTAACAACCCTCCTATAAAACATCACCACCAAGCCCAGTCCAAAAAATATTCTGGTTAGTGCCCCACGGCTACACAAACTACGTATTAGAACAGTACCAGAGCTATTTCTGGGTGAGGAAATAACCCCAGACACCACAAAGGTATTAAGACTTCAAGAAACCCCAGGGACCAGAAATATTGGCAGACTTTCACCCGAAAAACATTATAAGTCCAGAAAAACCCATCCCAGCACACCCACAAAACAATTAGAATCACCAATACTATTATTTAGGTTTTTCCACTTTTCTCTGGCCTCGTTTCCCGGCCAATGCACCAAGAAATGTCCCAGTTTGGAACAGATTAGGGGGAGAACCCCTAAGACAAACCCCCACCACCCCTCCCCCACTCCCAGACCTGGGTTCAGGAGGGAAGAAAAACTCCTTGGAGGGAAAGTGGAAAAACCTATTTATTAACCACTCCCCACAGAAAAAGGAAAAAAGAAAACAGGTACTGTGCGGAAAGAGGTGCCGAGCTTCTGTGTCGGGCCCTAGAAATTCCCGAACTTCCTCAGGTCAGGTCAGTCCAGAGCGGTCCTAATCTTCGGGAAGGGGAAAGAAAAAAGGAAAGGGAAAAACAAGCAAAGAATATCGAGAATAGCAAGCAAACAGCAAGCACGCCAAAGCAGGTAGCAAGCAGAGCAAGCTGCCATCCAAAAGTGAAAGTAAAAGCCCGCAGCTGCTCCCCCCACCCCCCCCCAGCGAGGGCCCGCCCATCAGCCACAGTCCTCACCGAAGGGGAGAGAAAACAACTGCCAGACACAATAGAGCCCCACGATGTAGGATATAGAGTAGAAATCGCCTGTCAACCCAGGACAGGTGGTCTTCTCCTCTGTGTGGGCTGAGGCATAAATTGACACATGAACATATTTGAACCTTCCAAACTGGCGTGACATCTGTCTGCCACACCTCACAACTGCCAAGCCCTCTAGGGTTGACCCCTAATCCAGCGAGGGTAAGAAAACTTTTGGCAGCTTGGGCATGTGTCTATGTTTGCCTTGGCTTGGTCCACCTTAGGTGGAATTGGCGCAGCAGGCCTGGGACATTCTGATGGAATTGCTGATGGCTGAGTTTGGCCTGCTGGAAAATGTTAGGTTGGCCACCCAGCTGCACAGGAGCGGCTGGGGCATCTGCTCTGTGGTTACCCTCTGTGCTGAAACCAGGAAGATCAGTGTGTGATCTCACATGCATAACGGAGTAAGGATGCTCTCTGTGGGACACTGGGTGTGTCAGCTCTGAGAGCAGCTTGAAAATGGCCAAATTTGAGACATCTTTGAGAACTGCATTCTCTGCTCTGGACACTACCCCTGCTACATATGCCAAATCAGTAATCAAAATAATAGATTCTGAAAACTTCTCAAAAGCCCCGACGACTGCAGCCAACTCAGCACCTGAGGTGAACCTTTGACTCCCTTGATGTCAGCCTCCCACTGCTGAGTCTGAGGGTCCTTCCAAGTCACCACTGACTCGTGTGACACTCTGATGCGTCAGTAAAAACTGTCAAAGCTCTGAGAGGTTTGCGGCTCTGTTTCTCTTTTGGAATCAAATTAAATTCCAAATGAAATTATTTGTGTCCCAGGCAATGAATTGAAATTTTCCCTGCATAGCTATCAGAGCAAACTGTAAAATCTTGTTCTCACGGAGCAACTGCTCCAAAGCCTCCTTTGTTCACCTTCCAGCTGACAATTGATTGGCACAGGAATGCATCCAAACTCACACCCTGCAGCAGTCACATCCTGATCCTTGCTTTGCTGATCAGCTGAGCCATCAGCTCCTGTGGTTTATGATACTTTTGGACAGCTGATGACCTAGGAACACCCACTCTGTGATCAAGAGGGGATCATTCTGGTTCTTGTCCCACTGAAAAATCAGCCCATGCAAGTGTGGCAATTTTCTCAAAATGATGACATTAAATGGAAGTTCTGGCTGACAGCGATGGGCCTGCTGGCTGGACATTGCCAATTGAACCCTCTCCAATGCCTGCTGAGCCTCCTGAGTCAGAGCCCTTGAGAATCCAGCTCCTCTCCCTCCTTTAACAAATTGAGAGAGGGGCTGGGTCCTCCATAGTAAGCCCAAGCCAGGGCCTGACCCAATTCAAAGATCCACACAGCTGCTGGAGATCCTTCAAAGTCTCAGGTCTCTCACTGATTACCAACTTCTGGGGTGTTCTGGTCTGGTTGGCAATCTCAAGCCCCTAAGTACTTCCAAGGTGGCAGTCTCTGCCCTTTTTCCTGCTGAAACTCAAATCCTGCAGGGGCCAAAGCAGTGATAGTCTCATCCAGAATTTGTGTAAGTCCATTGTCACTGGGGGCACACACAAGCACTCATCCATAAATGAAGGATGACGGCCTCTCCAGCCTTGGCACACACCGGGGACAGTATTTTGGCCATACCACTGGCAAATACTTGGTGAGTTCTTTAACCCTTGCAGCAAAACTCTCCAGTGGTGACGCTTCATGGGTGCCTCCCTGCTGATGGAAGGCACAGAGAATGCAAACTGCGGGCATTGGCTGGATCTAGGGGAATCCAGAAAAAAACAATCTTTTTATCAATGACAGATGAATTCCAATTTTGGGGGAGCATTGAAGGGGCTGGCATACCCGGCCGAAGAGCCTCCATGCCGTCAATGACCTCATTAATTTTTGCAAATTGTGGAGGAGGTGCTACCTTCCCTTCACCAGCTTTTTGATGACAAAATCCAGAGAATTCCAGGGACTGTTAGTTTCCACAATGTGGCCTTTAGCCAATTGCTCCTCCACAGTTTTTTGAGTGCCTTCAATTTTGTTTGTTCAGTGGCCACTGATCCTCCCAAACTGGGGTATCGTCAACCAAATAAGTTTTTTGAAGGGGTGCTCCTCAGTGGAGACAATTGAAAATCTTTTGGGTTTTTTGGGATTTCTAGTTTAATTTCCCGCTGGGACATGGTGTCTCTTCCCCACAAGGTAAATTTGGAATCCAGAAAAAGCAAAGAAGTCAATTGCCCATCTGGTCCCTCAATTTCACAATGCTCTTGGATTGTTTTCCAATTGTGTGCCCCCTATACCTGCAACCTTACCACCATGGGTTGCAACTCCCATGTGATGGCCACTTGTGTGGTGGGGTATGACTGTCACATCTGATCCTGTGTCCATCATTCTCTGCAGTTGGATGAAATCCCCCTCCCTCTCGAGCCACACCAAATTATGGGTTTGTTCTCTCCCACATTTCTGTCCAATTGACCAAAAGGTCCAGACATCCTAGGGCAGTTTGGGCAGTGGTATGGCCTGGGCAATGACTCGGCCCTTTGGTAGGAAGAGGGAGGATGGACACAACGTGCCAAGAGAGCTCGTTGCTCTAGATCTGATGGCAAAAGTGCTGGACTAATCTTGATCTCAGAGGGAGTGTGCTTAGAATCCTGATAACAAGGCACTTACTATCAGTCTGCTGTAGGTTGGTCACCTGTCCAGGGTCAACAGTGACCCTTGCCAGTCGGTGTGTTGAAAGGCACACCTGTTGTTAACTCAAGCCTAAATGGCTTCCATATCCTCTTGGTTGTTCCAACCCTGAGGGTTCCTTAGGGTCCCACACTTCCCAGAATTGGGGTTGCCCCACAACCCCACAACCCAGTGACCTGTCCCATTTTTCTCATCCCACACTCCTCCCCTTGTTTTTTGGAACTGGAATGTTCCCTTTCTCTCCTCCCCCACTGCTCCCACCAGTGTCTGTATGTTTTATTCTTAAAGGACAAAAGCACATCAATGTCCCTCCTCCCACATGGAAACATTTGACCTCCCAGCCTCTGGTGGTCCAGCTGGAATGGTGGCTGGTGCTGCAATCCGCCTCTGAGCCCAGACCCTTTCCGCTGTTCATCTGGGTCCCTTATGGCTCACTTGGTGCAGGTCTCAGTGAGGAGTCCAGGGTTGGAGGTGAAGCAACCAGAAGCCGGAGATGATCCTCTTGCAACATCACTGGCATTGCTTTGTGCCACTTCCGGCACCAAGTGGCTTTGTGCATTTCAGATCATCTTCTGTTGCAACTCCTGGTCCTCTATCTGGTTTTCCACCACTGCATGAAGTCTATCTATAAAATCTAGGAAAGGCTCAGAAGGGGATTGTTTAATTGAGATAGAACTCTGCCTAGGATCTTTAGTGGGCATGATCTGAAATGCCCTTTTGGCAGCATCCTTTATGTGATTTAACAGAGGAGGGGTTATGGGTTACACTGGGTTTTACTGGTTTGTACTGGGATGGGGTGCTGGGGGTTAACTGGGTTATATTGAGTTATACTGGGAGAGGGAGCAGCATATGAGTGAGAACCCCCTTTTGATGAGAAGGACCTGGTAGCCGACTGTGGGTTGTACTGGGATATACTGGAATGGGATGCTGGGAGCTGCTGTGTTATACTGGTCTGTACTGGGTTATACTAGTTTGCACTGGTTTATTCTCATTTGTACAGGAATGGCATGTTGGGGGCATTGGTTTATACTGGGTTATATTGGGATGTACTGGATTATATTGGGATGTACTTGTTTATACTGGGATGGGGCTTGGGACCTGCTGGGAGTGACTTCAGGTTGTGCTGGCCGTACTGGTTTATACTGGGAGCTGCCCCAACATGGCTCAGGGAATTGGGGGTGGCTCCCAGTGCTTACTGGTTTATACTGGTGCCCTCCCAGTATAAACCTGGTAAAAGTGGGAACCCCAAGACCATACTGGGAGCCCTTAGACCCACCTTTCATGGGTAGACATGATGTCCCTAAATCCCCATTGGCTTGAATGGGTAGACCTGATGTCCCAAAATCTCCATTGACTTCAATAGTGTAGGCCTGGTGCCCCTAAAGCCCATACTGAGAATGGGTTTGGGTGCATTAACTGTTACTGGTTTATACTGGTAGCTGCCACCTCAGGTTGCATGGGCTCAGGGGCAGCTTCCAGGGCTTACCAGTTTATACTGGTGCCCTCCCAGTCCACACCTGGGACCACCGGGAGGCACTGGTGGCCTGGCAGAACCCAAGGCCAAGCTGGCCTTTGCCAGGGCCCTGCTGAGCTGTTCCTTCTCCAACTTCTCAGTCTGGCACCACTGGCTGTGGATCTTGGTTCCCACCAGGAACTGCAGGAAGGGTGAGGCTGGGATGCTGCCCCTCAAAAGGCTGAAGGAAGGTAAAAGATTCCCCTGGAAAAATTCCAAGAATTTCAGTGTGATCCTATCCCAAAAATTCTCCAGCCCTTTCTTTGAAGTTGAGCTTTGTTGGGTTGGATGGTGTCCAAAAATTCCCATTGACTTCAATGGGTAGACCTGATGTCCTTACAGTCGTTAATGGATAGACCTGGTGTCCCCAGATCACCATTTCCATTGATGGGCAGACCTGTTTTCCTGAAATCCCCATTCATTTCCATGGGCAGACCTGGTGTCCTAAATCCCCCAATTGACTTTAATGGAGGTAGACCTGATGGCCCAAATATCTCATTCACATCAATGGCTGGACCTGATTTCCTAAACTCCCCACATTAAGGGGTAGACCCGGTGTCCCACTGAGCCCATTGGTTTCAGTAGGTAGACCTGATGACCCCAAATCCCCTTTGTCCCTAATGGGTACACCTGATGTTCCTAAAATCCCGATTGTTTTTAATGGATAGACCTGGTGTCCCTAAATCCCCATTGTCCCTAATGGCTAGACCTGATTTCTCTAAATTCTCGTTAATGGCTAGACCCAATTTTCTAAATTCCCCACATTAGTGGGTTGACCTGGTGTCCCAAAATTCTGTTTGACATAAATAAGGTAAATCTGATGTCCCTAAGTCTCCATTGCTTGAATGGGTAGACATGGTTTTCCCAAATCCCATTGCCCTTAATAGACATGGTTTCCAAAAAATCCCTCTTGATTTTGTTGGGTAGGCCCATGTCCCTAAATCCCTAAACCCATTGTCCTTAAATATCATTGGTTTCAATGGGTAGATTTGTTATCCCTAAATCCTCATTGGATCAAGAGGTAGACCTGTTGACTCTAAAAATCCCATTGATTTCAATGAGTAGATCTGGTGTCCCTAAAAATCCCATCGCTTTAGATGGGTACACCTGGGTGCCCCCATTCAGATCTCAGGGTGTCCCTTGGCTGCCCCCTGAGATTTTGGGGTGCCCCCTTTGCCCTCTCCAGAGCTGGAGTTGCTGCAGAATGCCATCTTCACTGACCCACAGACCAAAGTGCCTGGGTGTACCTGCACTGCATCCTCTCCTGAGGTAACTCGGGGCTCCCTCCATCCCCAGGGCCCTCCCCTGGAGTTTTGGGATGCCTCCTCAATGTTGGGGTGTCCCCTGAATGTTGGGGTGTCCCCCACAGCTCCCCTGCCGCTGAGGGTCATCTGAGTCCACATTGACTGGGAGGACGTGACAGTGGCCATCATCTTCTCCAGCCCATCAGGGTGAGTGGGTATCTGTGGGAACTTCAAAAAATCACCTGAATTCCCCTTTCCCTAAATCACCCTGGTACTCCCCAAAACCACCTGGATACACCTAGATACTCCTCCAAATCACCTCAATACACACAACAATTTTTTTGAGAACCCCTCAAAAGTGTTATGGGTACACCTGGGTACCCTAAAAATCTTTGGGCCCCACCAAACTGGTGGCTGTGAAACCATTGCTTTGATTGGGTTGACCTGGTGTTCCTAAATCCGTACTGACTTGTATGGCTTCCAGTGCTTCTAGTAATGCCCAGGGCTCCCAGTTCCCCCCTGCCAGCCACTCCCAGGGCTCCCAGTAACACCAGTGCCCCCCCTTAGCCACCTCCAGTGCTCCCAGGAATAGCTCCCAGTTTGATTAGTTTGCCTTCCAGTGCTCCCAGTAACCCCTCACAGTGCTCCCAGTTTGCTCAGTTTCCCTCTTTCTCCCTCCAGTGCTTCCAGTTCCTCCCAAAGCTTCCCCTTAGCCTTTCCCAATGCTCCCAGTTTAACCAGTAACCCTTCCCGATCAAGTCCTATTAATGGACAGATCTGGTGTCCCTAAATCCCCATTGACTTCAATTGGGTAGACCTGGTTTCCTGTGATAGTTGGACTAGGAGAAAATGAACAATAAAACAGGCCTGAACTTTCAAACTTACAAAGAGAGTTTATTCACACACTCTAAAGAATAAAGGGGAAAAAAAGAAATTGAAACTTCAAAACACTTCCTTTCTCCACAAACTGCTCACTTTCCCATAATCAACACAGAGAGACAAAACTATGATTTTCAGTCAGTTTCAACTTTTTAAACCTAATCTTTCATCACCTTGAGAGAGGAGTCTCTCTGGAGTCCATGAAGGCATTCACCACAAGAAACAGTCTGGTGGCTCCCAATGTCACAAACCTGCAACTGCCTGGAATTTTGCAGATTGTGCCATCTCACCCATGAGCAGCCTTTTTCTTGGCTACTCATGGGCCTCTCAGTGTATTTGGGGTATTTGTTTAAGAATGCTTTTTTTTAGTATTTCACAAAATTCTCTTCTTCTATCTTTAAAATCATCTCTCTCTCAAGACACCTCCTTTTACTAGAGCTAAAGAGCCAAATCTGTGTCTCAGACAGCTGAGATCTCTTTTTATCTCAGGAGCTGGGGAATTACTCTACAACATTCTCAATGAAATCTCAATTACATCAGTCTATTACCTTCAGCTAGAACAGCATTGCCCAAAACAGCATCAATAGATTACAAGGAATAGTCCATTTCTCTGTGGTTTACATCTAGAGAAGTCCAGTCAAAATGTCCACTTCCTCAATCCTTTCTTCCAGATAACTTTTATCAGTTCTTTTGCTGACTGTATCATGCTGTCTCTCTACATTTTAAATCACTCTGATCTTCTTCTCTCCCTCGGGGAAAGGGTTGGAGTTCTGAAAGCTTCACTTTCCAGAAAAGGGTTAAATCTGCCCAAGGTCTTTCTCTCTCTCTCTGCAGCTCACAGATGTCAGAATGCAAGGCCCCACTGGTGATGAGGGTGCAGGGGGGAACAGGCTCAGGAATGGCTGATGGATCACTTCCCCCACCCCTGCTCAGATCCAAGCAACCCAGACTCGCTTCTTGGGCCCAGGGTGTGGTGGGGGAGAGATCTTCTCCTCCCCTGGGCCAGTGGCACCAAGCAAACCAGGGGCCCAGGCCATGGCCGGCCAGGGCCCACCACAGTGGCTCTGGGCTGCAGCTTTCTCTCTCTTTCCCTCCTGCAGAGGCTGGCAGGAGAAGGAGCCCCCGGCACAGGCCAGGCTCGGTGGACCGGCGGGGCACAGGCCCGGCCACCAAGGGGCAGCGGGGCCTGGCCCGGGGTCCCCTGCTGCCTAGGGAGTGTTACCTGTGGTCCTTGACTGGAAGGAGAGAGGGAGTTTCACCTGTTCTCCTTGATATTTACACCCTGTACATCCACGGAGAAGTAACTACTTTCAATTGGTTTTTCCTGAACTTCCAGAAACTCACTTGCTGATCAAAAAACCACAGCATGGGAACTGATTAAAAAAGATGCATGAAAATTTTTGTAAGTTAGACTGTGTGCATAAGTAAAGTGTATATGTGCCTTACTAACTTTCTGTAAAACTTTTGCCAATTATATTGACGTTAATTGCTTTGCACCAATGAATACAATGAGTTATTGTGATGTAGTCAATGACTTAAGATTACGTTTTGTTAAGAGTATAAAAACTAGAGAACATGCAGAATAAAAACTTCTTCCATTTGGATCCTGATCACGTGTGTGTGTGTATGTCACATCCGACCTAACAGTAACAGCCAGGGCAGAGCTGTCCAGTTGCCCTCAGCTCTGGGCACTGCGGGTTCACCTGTGGGGGAAAAAAAAAATTTGGGGCATTTTCCCACCAAAAATTGGAATTTCCAACCCTGAAATTGGTGCTTTTAACCCCCAAATATTTGGTGGTCTACCCATTGAAATCAATGGCAAGGAAAGGACATAAGGTCTACTCATTTAAAAGAATGAAAAAAAGACATCAGGTCTACCCATTGAAATCAATGGATGGAAAAGGACATTTCAGGTCTACCCCTTTTAAAGTCAATGGGGATTTTGCACCACCAGGTCTAACCATTAATAGGGCTTGATTGGGAAGGGTTACTGGTTAAACTGGGAGCACAGGGAAGGGCTAAGGGAGCTCTAGAGGAGGAACTGGAAGCACTGGGAGGGAGTTGAAAGCACTGGGAGGGAGGAACAGGGGAAACTGAGCAAACTGGGAGCACTGGAGGGGTTCTGGGAGCACTGGGAGTTTAGGGACACCAGGGCTACCCCTTCAAGTCAATGGGATAAATGGGACACCGTGTCTGCCCAGTCAAAGCAGTGGGGATTCACGACCACCAGTTTGGGCAGGGTTCCAAGAATTTTTTGGGGTACCAAGGTGTATCCAGGTAATTTTTGAGGAGATTCAGGTGATTTCTGGGGGTACCCAGGTGATTTCTGGGGGTATCGAGGTGATTTTTGACTGTACCCAGTGATTTTGGGGAGAATCCAGGAGATTTTTAGGGTACCCACATGCACCCCAGTGATTTTGGAGGTATTAATGTGATTTGTGGGGGGTACCCATGTGTATCCAGATGATTTTTGGCATTCACAGGCGATCTTTGGGGGCTGCATGAGATTTTGAAGGGCACCTAGGTGATTTTTGGCATTCCCGGGAGATTTTTGAGGGTACCCAGGCAATTCTTGGGATTCCCAAGTGTATCCAGTTGGCTTTTGGGGTGTATCCAGGTGTTTTTTTGAGGGGACACAGGTGATCTGTGGAAGTACCCAGGTGCATCCAGTGACTTTTTGGGGGTACTCAAGTGATTTTTGGGGGTAGCCAGGTGATTTTGGGGGTACCAAAATGTATCCAGGTGATTTGGGGGTTTCCAGGTGTCTCCACTCACCCTGACAAGCCAGGGGAAGATGATGGCCACCACCGCGTCCTCCCAGTCAATGTGGACACAGATGACCCTCGGTGGGGGGGGCTGTGCAGGGACACCCCGACATTCAGGGGGCACCTCAACATTCAGGGTCACTGAATCATGATTGTAAAGAGTTAGGATTTTAGCTAAGGAGTAGAAGTAATTTATATGGACCAGGGCATTAGATAAGGAAACAATAGGTTAAAGATTGTTAGATGCTTAGGCTAGAGCTGATTGTTGTGTTGTTTGCCATCATGAGCTTATTTATAGAAGGAAATGCAGTAAGTGAAGTGTTAGAAGAACAGATTGAAACCAGTAGAACAATGACCAGCACCTGGACTTTATATCAATCAATCACAAAGCAGGGGACCTTGGATTGTGCCAGAGGATCACAGAGACCTGATGAAGATTCTCCTGACTTCATCCTTTGAGACCACTGACCCAATTCAAGAGAAGAATTGTGCACACGTGAAGGACTAATAGCCTCATTTTAATACAGAGTGGGGATGGGATGCTGGGGTTATGCACATGTATTGTATGTAAGATCTTGGGAAATAAATGGCAAAGAACCTTGGATGATGCAGTCACGCCTTTCAGAGATGACTCCCGTGCCATCTGCTGGGGTAATAAAAATTCCACTTTCTGACTTTAACTAGTTGGAGGGTCATTGTCCATGATCATATCTGTTTTTAACGATTCCCACTTGAGGAGACGGTCTGAAACTCTGCAGTTTTAGATTGATAAAAAAGGAAGAAAACCCCTCCTTGCATGAGTGCAGCCAGTTGTCTGAGCAAAGCAGGTCCCAGGTGAGTGACGAGACACAGGATGGGGTTGGGGAAAGTGCAGCAAGATGTCCACACTGGGTCAGACCTCAAGGCACAGCTTCTCTGAGCAGGCCAGACCTCCTGAGGAGAGACTTTGGGTCAATATCAATCCTGAATGCATCAATCACCTCTGCTCAAAAGAAAACAGTATTAAAATACACCCTTTAAAATATTTCCGAGATCTTTCAAATATTTCTCCATAACTCTAGGAAAAAAACTTACTAATGAACAGCACCAGACCAGAGAGAAATCAAGGCACAGCCATGGTTTGTCAGGACTTGCTTAATCCCAATGAGTCCTGTGGTGCATTTGCTGCTGAGCACTGGAGCCTCTGGGCCTAAGAGAAGATTGCAAAAACCTTTCCAGAAGTCCAAGTCAGAGGAAACACCCAAAGTGTCTCTCGGTACTCATGGGTCCCACTGATGTCCATGCCCAACACAGGCCCCTCATGGACTTCTTGGAGGAGAGAGGTAGAGGCCAGGATTACAAAAAAACCCTCTCAGACACTCAGTGGCACAAAAGGTACTTAAATTACCCCTGAGTACCTTGAAGTATGAATAAGCCCTACTGAGTGTTGTTACGAGCTAAAAATCTCAAGGGACTCATTAATGCTGATAATTGGAGGCCATGATTGAAGAATTCAGTCAGTCAGCGTCAAAAACCCCTTTTTTTAAAAACTTTGAGTACCCTGCAGCAATAATGAGACCCACTGAGTGTTTTTACTTATAAAGCCTCTCATGGGACTAATTAAAGCAGAGAATTGGAGGACATGATTGCAAAAATCTCTCAGAGACTCCAAGGCAAGCGCCAAACCCAAAGGCCTTGGAAAAACCTGCAGTCCCTGGCAGCATGAAGGAGCCCCCCAGGGCCATTGCTGACCAAGGCTCCTTCCCCAGGGACTCCTTCCAGCACATCCTGGAGGCCACTGGCATGGGAGGGGGATGCTGAGGGCAGCACAAGGGGCTGACAGTGCCCAGCCTTGCTGGGGCTGTGCCAGGAGGCCCCAGGGCCTCAGGACAAGGTGTCTCCTCAGTGTCCTTGGTGGCACAGAGGCTGCTGTGGCCCAGGGCACCAAGACTTGGCTTCTCTTTGTCCCCACCTGTCATCACTGCCTGCAGTTCTCTGCTCTGCCTGGGGCCTGGGGACACTTTCTGTGTCGTGTCCCTCAGTGGGACCCATTAAAACTTCCAGAAACTTTGGAGTTGGCTTCTGCCTTGGAGTTCTGAGAGGTTTCTTCAGTTCCTCTCAGGGACTGATGTTCAGGGCCTCAGCACAAAGCCCTGAGAGGGTCATTAAAGTCCTTGTGCTGTGTCTGTGCTGATGAGCAGGGCTGGGGTCCTGGCAACGAAGCGGATCCTGGCAACCAGAAAGAGCTTAAAAACACATTTCTCTGGATGAGCAGCTCTTTTGCCAGCCCAGCAGGGCTGGGGCACTGCATGCAGCCACCCCGGGCACAGCACACAGGCACACAGGGCTTCAGCTCAGCCTGGGCTGGCAGCACAGAGCAGAGCTCACTCAGGGCTCACTGCAGGAGAAATCCTCCCAGGCTTGCAAACAGTCACTCTCTGGCTGGGGGAAGAGAAGCTGCAGCTCCTGCAGGGATCTCCTGAAGCTGCCACATCCCACAGCTTGGAGCACCTTCCAGGAGCACTGTGGGAGCTGCTGCAGGGCAGGGATGTGGCCCTAGGGCAGGGCTGGGTTTCCCTGCTGCCCCAGGCCAGGCCCAGCACAAGGCAGCTCCCTGGGGCCAGGCTCTGCTGCAGGGCTGAGCAGCCGGGGCTGCAGCCAGGGGTGCCCAGGGCTGTGGTGCAGAGCAGGGTCCTGCAGCCCAGGGCGCTGTGCTGGCCCAGGGACTCTGCTGCCTGCCAGGGACAGCTCTCAGCCGGCCCGGGGAGCTGCTGCCAGCGCTGGGGAGAAGCTGTGGGGGGAAGGAGCCACCCTGAGCAGCTGCTGCTGCTGCTGCTGCTGCTGCTGCTGCTGCTGCTGCTGCTGCTGCTGCTGCTGAGAGGGGCTGTGTGGGGCAGGGCTGCTCCCAGCTCCACACCAGCCTGGGCACAGCTGCGGAGGACACTTGCCAAAAGAAGGTAAGCCTGGCATTGCTGTAAAGATCAGGAGCTTTCCTGAGAGTGTTTTCAATTTCCTGCTTGGAAAAGGATGGGAAAGTTGGGTGATGACAAAAGATTTTTCCTTTTTATACATTTTTCATATTTGTAGTTCTTTAACTACTATTATATAGTTATAAACTATAATCCTTTATTTCTCTATTCAACTACTTTACATACATATAACTATAATCCTTAATTAACTCTAGTATTTTCCTACCCTTTCTATTCAATTTTAGAACAATAGCAGACCAAAATACATTCCTGAAATACTGTATGTATTATTATCAGGAAGAGGCTAAAGAAGAACATTTTGGTTTTTATTCAGTGTGAGCAGTCATAAAAAAAGGGCAAAGAAGCCCTTGGACAACTGCAATGGGTTACCCAGGGGTGTGTAACTCGGGCAACTGAATCTCCTATTGCATATTCCTGTTAAATATCCTAATTAAGAAACCTAAAAAATTCTTGAAATAGGGGCTGCGTATGCCCCATGCACTCTGGGACACCTGGAAGCTCCAATAAAGTTGGTTCACACTTTACTGTTCTGACACTTTAAAAAGGTTTTTTTCTCTTTTGATTGTAGGCAACAGGAGGATGAGAGAAGCAGAACAGGAATTGTAATCACAGAACCACAGAACATTCTGAGTTGAAAGGAAAACACAGGATCATCAAAGTAATGTCTCAACATTTATAGAGACTCTCTGCCAGCTGTCTCTGCC
>JAJEOU010000039.1:0-16305 GCA_021534815.1 Acrocephalus arundinaceus | reverse complement strand
AAACATTCCCTTGTCTATACTCCCCCCATTATTTCCACAGATCTACGAATTTTGCCTTGACCTAGGAGTGGCAAGCAGGGAAACCATTCGCGGGTTACCGGTGATGTGAGAACTTGTTGTCACCAAAGTTGTCCGCACATCAGTCCTAGAATAAATGATCAGATAACTATTCGATTCTGGGACTACTCTAACCAGTCATAAACTGGAAGGTCCTTCTAAGAAACCAGAACAGAAAATTCGGCGACCATTACCCACCCAGAAGTAGAAGAGTCACCTTAATTGCATAGTAGACAGTTCTCAAAAAACCGTGTGTCTGCTGTGTGCTAATTCGACCCACGCATCAGAGCGTGCCCTGCTAATTCGACAGCTTCCGAAGCGTACATCAGTTCCTAGGTGGTAAAAGGAAATAAGTTGTCGTCTCAAAGAAAGTTAGTTAGCATGCTGTACCCTTGCCTCGAACAAGCTGGCATTTTCAGAAATTTATTGCAAATCAATCGATCTTTTACAGCAAGTGGAGGAGAAGAAGTCAGGATCACCATGGAACTCGTTTACTCTAAATTAATCAGCTGGAAACCTTGCGCTAAATCTGCGATGTTCACCGCTTTTCTGCTCATATCCCTCTTTATTTGCAGAGATCCCACACAATTTCCCGTGGAGACCTCAAGGTGGAATAAAGGGAAAATCCTTCCGTAGTTACTCGTTTGATCCGAGGAGTTGTGTAATATTTCGTGGCGATCGGCCAGAGATAAAGAGTTTGAAGATCCCTGCATCGAGCCAAACATAGGGGGTGTTATAGCATATCCCAAGGACATCGTGGCTCTTGTGAATCCTTGGCAGATGCAGAAATGATAGTGATGACACAGCACCGGGATGCATGTGGGGAATTCAAAACCCTACTCAGGGTTATTCTGAGTATCGAGAAACGCGGGAAGACCGAAAGCCGCCGCGAGGACAGAGGACGGATCTGCCGCTTTCCACTAAATCTACTCAAACAAAGAGGCGGTATCCTTAAAGAAAGAAAGGCAATCAAAAGCCTCAGCTGATTTCATTTAGGGCGTCCCCCGGAACGTATTGTCCCCTAGGCAGCATACTAGATCCGCAAATGGCATCGCATCAACATGTACACCACGATCTTATATATTTTGGCTCTTTCTTCTGGCAACCCTTTCCACATCTACTGTTCAAGCAGGCGATGCCTCGTTTGCCGAGCCTCGTACGCTCCGTGCTTGACAACCTCAGAGCCCACGGATTGAGTTAGCCGAGCACACTACTCCTCCGCCGTCCCCGCACTCAACAAACATATTGCGTGATGTTAGCATTCTACGCCAGACAGCCTGACGTCGAGGCAGCTGAGATCCGCAGCCCGCGACATACGTTTGACCTGCACCAGATGTTGTTATGCACTACCTGTATTTGCACAGCCTCTGAAATGCACCCACTTAACCCAGACCTGCTGGAGTGGTGTAAGTTCGCTGGAGTCCAGACTCTCAACTTCAGGAAGATCTGTCAATGCCAGTTAGTGTTGTATACTCCAGGCAAGATACGATATTGGCTAAGTAGCGCCGCCTTCACTCGCGTGACAAATCTTGTGATCCTACGTGTGCATTTGAGTGTAGGCCTTACTCCCGTCATCCGCCCTGATTCCTCAGTTTCAAAATCCTGAGACCTGCTTCCTATCTGTCTTAAGGAACAAAATTATGATATCGCTTAGATCATATCTACTGATATCTTATATCCCATGAGTCTATTACAATGTGCTATACTATAAGTCTTACCTCCTGATCATGACGATCCTATCTGAGATTTAATCTATTTATCTATCCGAGTTGCTTCCAATCCTATTCGTATCTATTTAAAAACTTTATTGTGTTTATCTATTTATTTGATTATCTATTTAATCTACTACATTATCTATTCTTTTAATCTACTTACTAATTTAGCGTTAATCTGTTTATCCTATTTATCTATTTATCCAATCCTTTGCTCCTTAATCAGGCTATACTCACTATCCTGATTGTATCGACATTGATTCTACTCTAATGTATTAGTTAATCTATTAATCTAAATCTTACTTTGTCATCCTATAACCTAGTCTCATTTTATTGATTAATTTGATTATTATTAATTACTTGCATTTATCTATTAATTCTCTTATCCCATACTTATCAGTTGAGCTGTTTCGATCTATTATCGTTTATCTATTTGTTATCTTGAGTCACTCTAGTTTATCTATCTCTCTGTTCTGTGGGCTCGATATTTGAGCCTTAAAATTTCAGGGCTCTACCATTGCAGCTCTTTTCTCAAGGGAAAACTCACACCAGTTCTTCCCTTAAACTCTTTTTCCTTTCCTTAAGAACGCATTTTAAGTGGGCGGTGATTCTTTCCATACACCAAGATCTTCCCCAGCTACTCTGCATGTCCGATGATTCTATACCAATGAAAGATGTACCTTAGAGTAGGTGCACGTCCCGTACGATACACAAATGGACTACTTGTTCGCTGGTTAACGACAATGCATAGAAAGAAGCAAAAGTATCTTAAATAAACCTTTCTGAGGTACCGGTTCTACCCATGTTGTTCCTGAAAATGGAGTCAAACTATTCTTATTCGGCTGCTACGTATCATCTTGGGTTTATCTTTTATCTTTTATTCTCATCTATTTATCTCATCTCTATATTTCTGTCGGATAGTACAGGACATATATCAGTATAAAACTTACAGAATAATTAATTGTTTAAAAACACTCCATGATCATCGAGTCTGTCATATAATCATGGAATGAGTTTTGGGTGTGAAGGGACGTGAAAGCTCTTCCAGTTTCCGCGGGCAGGACACCTCCACTGTCCGGGTGTCCAGCCTGGCCTTGGGCACTGCCAGGGATCCTAGGGGCGGCCACGCAAATCTGGGATTCCACCCAGAGATTTCAACCCTCCCAGCAGGAATATCCTCCCCAATCCCAACCAATTCCTATACACAAAGAAAAATCAGCTTTAGTAAAGATGTTTCTCCCTCTTCAGCTGTATATAAATCAAAGACCTTGACTGCACATATACTGCTTTAACTACAGATCTGCATTAATATTTCCTATCAATTCGCCAACGAGGATTATTTTTCTTTGTCCCTGGCTGTTCGTTTTTGAAGCCATTCCTGTTCCTGCTCCATTCTTTGTTCCCCAGCCCCTTCCAGGGAATCCCGAGAATTGGTTTGGGCGAGAGGACCTAAATCTCATCTGTGAACCTCCTGCATGGCAGGACCCCCCGGGCGCCAGTCCGAGCCTGAACTACGGATGCCAGGCGGAACAGGAAATCCGGCATTCCGCCCAGGCGTACCAAAACATAACACCGAGGCACGGCTGGCGGGCGGGTCGGTCGGACGTGTCTACCCACCCTGGCGGGGCATTGTGGGTCGGCGACTAGGCGGCGAGGAGATGTCTGGCGTTGGGGAGAATTGAGGATTGGGGGGTAGCGCGTCCCCGCCGCGCGACAACAGGAGTTTTGCAGGGTGGGTCTATCCCAGGGCGCTGCTCGGCCTGCTGTGGCCCCGAACGATCTGGTAGCTGGATCGGCCCACGGATAGATGTAGACCGCCGCGGGACCAATAACGAGGTTCCTACGGGAGCCTGCGAGCTAAGGCGGCGACCCGATGCCGCCCCGCCATGTACACCCGCCGGCACAGACACAGGCCCTACCAGGGCGCTTGTTCCCGGCACGGTAATCTGGTTATCCTGCTCTCCTGCCGGCAGACAACAGGTCTACCCACGGGGGCTTTGCTGCGTAGCGCGTCCCCCCCCGCTGGACAACTGCTTCTACCCAGGGGTTTTTTGGCGTCCTTTAGACAATCCCGGCCCGCGGATAATAGTCTACCCAGGAGCTCACCTAGGGAACGGTGCCGCCCCGGACAAACAGGCTACCACGGCTTGTAGGCAGTCCTGGCGCGGACACTTGCTCCCAGGACTGCAACAGTACCGGTCGCGCGACACAGGTCTACCCCACGGCTGGGTAGCCGTCCGCCGATTGCGGACAACATGTCACCAGCGCGCGGCCTCGCGCCGTATACCAGACTACAACGTCCGCGCGGACAGGTTACCGACTACCGAAGGACCGAGGCCGGCCCGACACCGTACCCCGCCGTGTGTTCCGCGTGAACCAGTGTCGGGTTTCTGCTGCGTCCCCCGTCCGCGCAAAGTGTTCCTTAATAATCCCCTTGGCTCTATTTCGCTATCTTTTTTCTGTTTCCCACCTAAGCCATGCTAGGCAATTTCTTCCCAATCTTTAATTTCAACCCTTTCTTGCTCAGTTTAAAACCATCCCCCTGTCCTGTCACTCCAGCTACATTCTATAACCCACAGGCACAGAAAATTTTGAAATAAAAAATAATATTAAATATGCGTAGACTTACGATTTGGAAAGAAATTGGAGCAGAGGTAGCAGGAGGGGAAGTCCCTCCATGTCATGGTTAGAAATATTTTAATTTTTTGTTAAGAAAATATAGAACACTGCCCTCGTCACCTTAGACTGCTTTTCGGGGTGAAGAAGAGAGTGTTAAAAGGTTTCATTTTGATCCTAATTTTTTTCTTTTCCATTGTGCATTAATAAATCACCTGTTTTATCCTAAGTTAAGCCTGTTTTGCCTCCTGTTCTTCAAATCATATTTTGCAGAAAAAAAAGAATTTTAGACCTTTAAATCTGGCAAACAAAATTCAGTGAACATGAAACCACTACCACCCACCATGGCCAGGATCCACCCCAAGCACTTATTCCACATTCCAAAAATGTGATGGCCTCCTTTCTCTCCTTTTTGTTTTCTTGCCATTGGGGTCAATTTCTTTCTCTTTTACAAGGCTCGACTCCTATTTGGCACCCAGTGGCTCCCAGGAGGATGGGGCAGAGCTGAGCTGAACTACCGATTTTTTCGGAGCTTCAGCACCACTTCTCCCCGTTGGCTGCTGCATCCCGCGGTACGATTGACCGTGACGTGCTGATATTTGTGCTCGTGCAAACAGATCCAAGTCTGTCGAACCAGAGTGCCGTTCCAGCAGCCGTCTCCTCGGCGCGTCACCAGTGGGTGTTGGGATTGCCAGACGTCCTCTTTTTCCTCCTGCTTCCCTCACTCCAAAATCAAGCTTGCTGGCGCGAGCAGCGGGCTATAAAGCAGGAGGTCACTTGTTTTGATGGTCGTTTAATTAGTAGGAGCAACCATTCTGACTTGGCACAATATTGACTTCAAATCGTTGGACCATCCACAACAGCAACTGCATCTCACGGGATCTTTGGCGTTCAGGCACGGTCCCATAACGACCCTCTCTGAGGAATCTGCACAACTGTGGACTGCTTGGAAATTACATTGGTTGGTCATTTGTCCGAATTACCATGATCCCCTACAGGTACTTATAAAACAGCCCTAGTGAGTAGCAAAGCCCACATGTCTTTGCAGAGGACACGCAATTTCATGGAATCATGGTGCCGAGAGACAAATGTCGCTGCCAGCTTCACGCCTCCTCTCACCAACGCATCGCTTTACCAAATACTTTTTTCTTCTATGGGAAGAGCAAATATTTGTGTCCAACATTCTCCTTCCCTTGAAACCTCCAGGTGTCTTCGAGCCACTCCTGTAAATCCTTCCGCCCATGGCTCCCGAAGTCACCTCAGGACAAATTATTTCCTTCCCCTTTCCTACCTCCGTGAGGTTCGGGTTGCCTGCATTGCCTCTCTCCCTTGTGCACCGCGTGACAGGTTTACTGGCGATAAACGATTCTATCCTCAGCCCAGGGAACTGCTCTCTCTGCTGCTCCCTGGGATTGCTGAAAACACAATTTTAAATTATTAAACCATCCATTTCCACGCTGGCCGGTGTCCCTTGGTCATTGCGCACCTGTTCTGGGCCCTGCTTTGCCTCGCATGGTTGAGCCCAACACAGAGGTTTTTCACATCCGGATTTTGGAGGGATCTTTACCCCCCTGGCGTCCACCTAGTTCCAACGCCACATCTCCTGCCAAATGCCCTTTGTGTTCTTCCCCCAGCTCTGCGAGCAGTTCAAGTCCTGACAAGGCCCAGCCTGGCCGTTCCATGCGCTTTTCCCTCTGACCATAACGTTAATTGAATTTGGGGTTGTGATGAGAGATCATCCAAATACTTATCACATGACAGACAGGCCCAGACCTCTGTCAGCACAAATCTTTACAGAATGTTTGTTTGTACAACAACCTATTCCTGCTCAGAAGGCTTCTGGTAGAGTAAATAATTTGTGGCAAATTTTGGACGAGGGTGGTAAGAAATAATTTATTACAGGTCTTTTTTTTGCCTCGTGATGGAAGTGGAAGAGGGACACAGCATGGCAAAAACGATTGGTGGAGAGGCATTGAGTGCCGGAAAAACAGTAGGAGTTGCGAGCCTATTTGGGACCGATGATGCCTTGGCCTGACAACCGCACCAGTGCTGGTGTGTACAGGACACGGTTTCAGTTAGGTTGGTACTAAAGACCGAATGTTCGACTGACACTCGACAGTCGCCCCTTCTGCGTGCCGGGGGCGGGACCCGAGTCACTCCGGATGCTTCAGGTACGCCGCCGCCAGCCGGCGTGGAGCATAGGTCCCCCACGCGGAATGAGAAAACTTTTTGTGAAGGTTCAAAGAACCAGCGATCTCGTAGCTGCCAGAACCCTTTTGATCGGTGGGTCTCTCTGAAGTCCTGCAGTGGCTGGGAAAGAGCCGGGGGTGTAGGAACTACTGCTGCCCGAAGCGTATGATAAAAAGATTTCTTTGTGGTTCTGTGGAGGGGCGCTCCAGCAACAAATGGGGAGTCCGAACCAGTTTTGGAGGCCTGCCCATCAGGAGTGGGCACAACCCTGGGTTACCTCCTTGTAGGGTGCAGGGCGCGTGGCTTTTTTGGAGAAGAAACAAGGCCCTGGAGACTAAAGGATGTCTGGTTTCACTGATAGGGGCCCCAGCAGTTTTAGATACCCTGAGCTCCTTTAATCTCCTACATAAAGTGAATCATCCTTGAATTGGTGTTTCTTTGAGGGCCTGTTTTTCAAACACCCGACAACACAACCAAGAAATCAACTCCCCCCTAACCATGCCTGGAAATCCAACACAACCCCACCGAACCAGAAGGAATTGGAGCTGCCTGCCCCACGAGACACGAGCACAGAGGTTTTCTAGCCAGGGAGGAGAGGCACCGGCTATGATTAACGCGTCTGATAAAATGTTTCTCTCCTCAGATCCACAGGGCCTGCCTGGGAGCAAATGAGCCCACGGGGAGTCTCTCTACAGCCACTCAGCCTAAAACTTAATGGGTTCCACTGTCTCTCTATCCAAAGACATGATTTTGATTTCCTCTTGGATTCAGACTGTGCCAGTCCAGCTGAGATTGGAAGGAAGAGCCAAAGGCTGTCGTACTGTCAGTCTTGATGCAGATGATTGATTGTGACCTGGGACTGCAGAAGGGTTCCGGGTGTCAGCTGAGCTTTGACACCCGAGCCACGTGCTGGGAGCGGCCGACACGTCGCACCACAGGTTTACCTATGCCACTCACACGTTGCCTTTGTTGGGGTTTCTGCTTTCTTGCGTTACCTCGCAATAATTGTTATCGCTTCAGTTCGATCTCAATCTATCGTTTAGATCTTCCCTCGTTGGTCCAGCGGCTTGGCCAGTTGGGGTAAACGCTGCTCGGTGATTAAATGTTGCGGTCCCTCGCGAGCCCCATCTGCTTGTGGGTGTTATGAAATTTGTGTCCGCCCGGGTCCCGTGGCCGGGTCGCTTTCCTGCGGCCCCGTCTCACCTCGCCCCGCCCTTTGTCCCCGGTTGTTCTTCTGTGTTGGCCCTGTCGGTGCAGACAGTATGTCGGTAATCCTCCCAGCCGGTAGTAAAGTACTCCGTGGATGTCCATTTTTTGTCCCCGGGCCTGGACTCCCGCGTCCTTTCGGTTACAAAAGTTCCTATGGGACTAGACGCAACCTCGTCCCTCGGGATCGCGCTGGTGGCGGGCGATCTAACTTGAGTGGATTCGTTTTCTGGTCACGTTTTATAATTGTTTCTGTTTTTGGTATCGCGAGCTAATGCTGCAGGTCGATTAGGCGTTCGCGCGTTTCGCAGTATGGTGGATAGTTGGGAATCCTGGTGCCGCGCCGTGTCGCTTATTGTTCTGCCATTTAATGGTATTCGACTGGTGTGCCTTGTTGTGACGGGGTTAGGGTTCTCTCTGGGGGTGTCGTTACGGACTTCGACTTTGGTGGAGCCCTAAGCGTTAGAACAAAATGACAGGGTAGTATGCCAACTTGTGTTATCACCAATGCTTCTTGTAGTTATATCAGCTACTACTTGTGGTATATGTTACAGTACCTACTTTGAAAAGCATCTATTCAAGCCTGTGTTAGAAGGAAGAAGAAAGGATTTTCAATTTGATTCAGTACCACATGAAATTTCCTGTTTCGCTAATGAATTAGGCTAATTCTGTTTAGTCGCAGGACCCAACACTTATTCTTTTGGAGTACCATATGATTTATATAATTACCTGTCCCCTACCATGTTCTATTGTTGCTATTCCGCCTTGAGAGAAGTCGGAAGTTGTAAATTTATCGCACACGCCTTGGCTATTCCTTCCGATTTCTACAGCTTTTGTTATTATTGCCTGTCTAATTTGCCGAATAGCAACAAATCCGTAACTGTCTGGCTCGGTCACTTGTGGTACCGCTTCGGTCTCTACGGCTCTATGATAAGTCTTTTCTTTGTTTCTCCCGACGGTATTTCACTGGCACTAATGGGTGCGTTGGTGGGGTTCCGGTTCCGGTTCGTCTGCGCTCCGTGACCTGCCCGCATCGGCTGACCTAAGTCCTTTTGATCTGTCTTCTTTTCGTTTTTTTCAGCAATTATTACTCGTTTATTTTCCAAACATTGGTCATTCTGGACATGTGGCCAATGCCCCAGGCGTGTGCCCCCCCTGCAGCGGCAGGCCCCCAAATTAACTTTGCTTCTGCGGTTTTGCCGAGCTTCAGAGCAGTAACATCATAAAAAATTTCCTTTTTATCGCCTGAATTTTCCTCAGTCGGCTCTTCCCCAAGCCCCATGCAGCGATCCTCGTAGCTAGACCACTCGACTCAAAAAGGGTTCTGGGGGCTAAGGAACCTCCTGGATTCCTTGAACCTTCAAGATTTTCCTCATTTCCCACCTGCCTCCCATTATTTTTTACCTGGCCATGTCCAAATGCCAAAATCTGCTGCTTTTCAGATTTCTCTCCACGAGCCTCAAGTGCGTCCTTGTGTAGAAATCCCAGGAATATTCCAGGCCCCTTGGAGCAGAGATCCCCAATTTTATCTCTCCACACCCTTTGTGCAACTCCAGCCCAGAGAGTTGAAGTTAAGACGAGGTTTAAAGGGCAGCTCAGGATTAAACTCATCCCTTCCTTGTCTGATCCAGACAGAATTTCAAGGAAAGCTGGTTGGTTTTGTTTGGAATGAATCTTTTCTTCGAGGGAGTTTTTTAATCGGTGCATTGTCTGTGTTACCTTCAGGCTCTGAGCTTGAAGGAGGAAAGGAATTTCCTGGGCCTCGTACAGTAACTTGTAATAAGGAACAAATAACTGTGTGTTTTTTCAAGGCTTCAAGAAATTAAAAAAAATCATTAGGGAGGATTTTATTGACAATGGAGCTGTGGTTTTGTCAAGGGAAAAAAGATAACACCTTAATAGTGTGCACATTTTCAGATATTTTGTGCAAAGAAACAAATTATAGATTTGTGCCTGAATGCTAATTCTGTGTTTAATTATGGATATAAATCCTGTGCATGTTTATGCAGGCCAAGCTGTGAAAAATCCATTCCCTGCTGACAGGAATTGAAAGAAATTATGGGAAAAAAAAATGAGATCTGCTCAGGTGGAGTGACTTGAATAAAACCTGAAGTATCATTCAGATAAATAAAGTGTCCAATACCTTAAATCATGTAATGTTGTGATTGAATTCATACAGAAATCTGTTATTTTATGGCCAAAACTCTGATAAATTGGTGTGATTGGGTAAATTTGCCTCTCACTTGCAGGGTAAATATTGCTTTAGTGGCTCACAAAACCAACCACTTGTAGGTCTTTAAGCAGTTTAGGGCCACTTTTCAAACAAGTAAATGCTGCTGTATTGACAGAATTACAGAGAATTGCTTTGAACAGAAAACCCCAAATATCCCAAACTCCATTTCCCAATGGCTTTAACTCGCTGTTCCTCCCTATTATCTACCAGTTAATAATTAAAAATTCATAGCAAAACAAATAAAGGACTAAAACAAAAAAAGTGCAGTACCTTGTTGGAAGAAATGCAGCAGAAAAGCAGAAATGAGGAGGATTTTCATGCTCTGGGTTGTGCTGGACTCCTTGGGGTGGGAATGTGGCGTTCCCAGCATGGCCCTGCCCGGGAGCTGCTCCGGGCTCTGAGTGAGAGGCAGGGACGGGTTCAGCTTTATTCCTGCTCCTGCAGGAGGAAGTGTTTGCTCAAGGTGTTGCACAACACCCAAGTCACAGAGAGTTACAGCAAGGGGAGTTCCTGCCGCTCGGGTCGTGCCCTGAACGTCGGGATGGGCATCGGTCGCTGCTTTGGGTTCGCTTCCCTAAAAACGAGGAAAAGAGAATGAATGACATCAATAAATCAATAAATCACTAAATCAATAAACATGGAGATTGGAGCTGTCACTGAATTACAGAACGGATGTGCTGCTCTAATTCCGTCTCTTCGCGGTCTGGCGGATAAAAGCTGAAATAAAACCAGCGGAACGCCAAGGAAAGGGAGAACTCCTGGGAAATTTGGGGTAAAGCAGGTCAGCAGGGCTGGGGTGAAGCTGAGCTTTAATTCTGGGTATTGACCCCTGAATCTGCTGCGTGAATCACTGACAGGATAAACACCAAGCAGAGCCTTCGCTGCCCTGTCACCCCTGTTAGTAATGTTTGCTTGGGGCTCAGGTGATTAAATAGAGGAGGCAGAGCAGGGAATGATCCAGGTGAGCTCTGTCCAATAATATTCCAAAATCCTCTGCCAGAAAATGACTCCATTGACTCAGTCAGCTGTAATAAAGGAGCAATAAAATTGCTCAGTGTCAATATGGAGCTGCCTTAAAGGAGGTGAACTTTTCATGGGTTAAAATAAGGGTTACAGAGCACAGAGAACTGGAATGAATCATCTGGGTATGAATTTGTATTCATATGTGGCAGTGTCAGCAATACACACAGCACAGCAATTTGTATCTTCATAATTTATGTTAATTTATAAATGAGTAAATAGATCTATATAAATCTACAGGGGGATTTTACTGCCATTACCCCTCTCATATAAGCATTAATAAATAATTGCTTTTCTACTGAAAAGTTCTGAACTTTTGAACATTGTAACTTTCCCCTTAGATTTTTGCTGGATTTCCAGACGTTCTGGGACAGATTGGGAGCTGCAAACAGCAATACACACTGCACAGTAATTTATATCTTCATAATTTATGTTAATTTATAAATGAGTAAATAGATCAGTATAAACCTACAGGGGAATTTTACTGCCATTACCCCTCTCATATAAGCATGAGTAAATTCTAAATTTTAAATTATTAAATTCTAGTAAATTTTCAACTCTGTTGAAAAGTTCTGTTTTTTAAGGCAAACTTTCCCCTCAGATTTTTGCCGGATCTCCAGACGTTCTAGGACAGATTGGGAGCTGCAAACAGCAACACACACTGCACAGCAATTTATATCTTCATAATTTATGCTAATTTATAAATGAGTAAATAGATCTATATAAATCTACAGGAGAATTTTACTGCCATTACCCTTCTCATATAAGCATTAGTGAATTCTAAATAAATTAGAATTTTAAATTAGTAAATTCTAGTAAATTTTCAACTCTGTTGAAAAGTTCTGATTTTTTGAACATTTTAACTTTCCCCTTAGATTTTTGCAGGATCTCCAGACATTCTTGGACAGATTGGGAGCTGCAAACAGCAACACACAGTGCACAGCAATTTATATCTTCATAATTTATGTTAATTTATAAATGAGTAAATAGATCTATATAAATCTACAGGGGAATTTTACTGCCATTACCCTTCTCATATAAGCATTAGTAAATTCTAAATAAATTAGAATTTTAAATTATTAAATTCTAGTAAATTTTCAACTCTGTTGAAAAGTTCTGATTTTTTGAACATTTTTAAGGCAAACTTTCCCCTCAGATTTTTGCCAGATCTCCAGACGTTCTGGGACAGATTGGGAGCTGCAAACAGCAATACACACAGCCCAGCAATTTGTATCTTCATAATTTATGTTAATTTATAAATGAGTAAATAGATCTATATAAATCTACAGGGGAATTTTACTGCCATTACCCTTCTCATACAAACATCAGTAAATAACTGCTTCTCTGTTGAAAAACTCTGATTTTTTGAACATTGTAACTTTCCCCTTAGATTTTTGCCAGATCTGCAGACATTCTGGGACAGATTGGGAGCTGCAAACAGCAACACACACTGCACAGCAATTTATATCTTCATAATTTATGTTCATTTATAAATGAGTAAATAGATCTATATAAACCTAAAGGGGGATTTTACTGCCATTACCCTTCTCATATAAGCATTAGTAAATTCTAAATAAATTAGAATTTTAAATTAGTAAATTCTAGTAAATTTTCAACCCTGTTGAAAAGTTCTGATTTTTTGAACATTTTAACTTTCCCCTTAAATTTTTGCTGGATCTCCTGACATTCTTGGACAGATTGGGAGCTGCAAACAGCAACGCACACAGCACAGCAATTTATATCTTCATAATTTATGTTCATTTATAAATGAGTAAATTGATTTATATAAACCTACAGAGGAATTTTACTGCCACTACCCCTCTCATACAAACATTAGTAAATAACTGCTTCTCTGTTGAAAAACTCTGATTTTTTGAACATTTTAACTTTCCCCTTAGATTTTTGCAGGATCTCCAGACGTTCTGGGACAGATTGGGAGCTGCAAACAGATGGGTCTGGGCTTTCATTAAGTGTAGGATGGTGCTAATTGATAACAATTTTTTGGCAGCTGCTTGTTTGGGATGCTTCAGTCAAATATTTCAACTGATGTTGCCATCCCAGGTTAGGAAAGAGGCCTCCAGGGAAAGAATTCGTGAAAGATTTGGACATCTCCCTGCCCAGGTGCTCAAAATCAGACAGGAGCTGTGTCATTAAATCTAGGTCGGTGCTTTTTAAATTTTGCTGAAATGAAGAGTGGACAAATCAGTGTTTTAAATGTTCTATGACTAAAAATAAGCCGGGCATTCTTGGACTTCATCCTCCCCTCGCCAAAAAAAATAAATAATTAAGAGGAATAACTGTGAACAACTGGTTTTAAAAACAAGTGGCTGCTGGCCAAGCATTGATCTCAGCTCATTCTCTGTGCATGACGCACGTGAAAATGATGTGTGACCCCTTCCATCTCCCAGAGTTAATGCCTTTAGTAAGCTGTGCCTTCCAGCAGGATGGAAGGGAGAGTTCCATCCCAACAAAGGGCAGGAAGGAGGGAATGTGAGGTGATGAAGGACTTGGGGAGACTTGAAAGGGAATGGGATGTAATTTCCTTTGGTGCCCGGAGAAGCTTTTGATGTTCCTGCCCTCGCTTCAGCGATTCCCGAATAATCTGATCGTGGCTTCTTCCCCTGGAGGTGCTCACAGAGGTGTTCCAGAGGTCTCAGCTGGTTTGGGATTTTTTGAATCCACCAAAGGACTGGGCAAAGTCCAACTGAGCAGTTTTCATGTTCCTAGAGGGGTAGAATTGGATGGCAAGTTTGTCTCAATTCTTGGTAAATGAATATTGGTGTTTCTAACAGATTTCTCTCTTAATTAAAAGAAAGAAGCAGCAAAGGGTGAATTTCACCCCTACATCAAGGATCTGCACAAGTCCTGCCTGGACTGAAAGTAAAAGGAGAGCTGTATGTGAAGTGCTTGGCAGAGTTCAGGAAAAATCCAGGTGTGAATCACTTCTCTGCTTCTGCCTTGTCCTGAAGCTCATGCTGAGCCAGGATTGGAAAGGTCCTGAAGCACCAAACAGGGATTTTAGGGAGCAAACAAAGTCTCCTCCAGTGTTCACCCTGAACCCCTGAGACAGAGCTGAGCAGCTGAGGGCCAGGATTGTGCCTGGTTCTTTTCCTGGTTCTGTGCCTGATTCTGTGCCTTCTTCTGTTCCTGGTTCTATTTTTGGTTCTGTGCCTGGTTCTGTGCCTGGCTCTGTGCCTGGTTTCATTCCTGGTTCTGTGCCTGCTTCTGTGCCTGGTTCTGTGTTTCCAACGTGGAAAGCCTGGACACATATCAAATGTCAAATTTGGAATGACACTGTTCTATTCTGCTTCTGTGTCTGGTTCCATTCCTGGTTCCATTCCTGGTTCTGTGCCTGCTTCTGTTCCTGGCTCTGTGCCTGGTTCTGTGTCTGGTTCTGTTCCTGCCTCTGTGCCTGGTACTATTCCTGGTTCTGTTCCTGGTTCTGTGTCTGGTTCTGTGCCTGGTTCTGTGTTTCCAACGTGGAAAGCCTGGACACATATCAAATGTCAAATTTGGAGTGACACTGTTCTATTCCTGCTTCTGTGCCTGGTTCCATTCCTGGTTCTGTTCCTGGTTCTTTTCCTGATTCTGTGCCTGCTTCTGTTCCTGGCTCTGTACCTGGTTCTGTTCCTCATGCTGTTCGGTTCTGTGCCTGGTTCTGTGCCTGGTTCTGTGTCTGGTTCTGTGCCTGGTTCTTTGTATCCAATGTGGAAAGCCTGGACACATATCAAATGTCAAATTTGGAGTGACACTGTTCTGTTCCTGGTTCTGTGCCTGGTTTCATTCCTGGTTCTGTGCTTGCTTCTCTTCTGGTTCTGTGCCTGGCTCTGTGCCCAGTTCTGTTCCTGATTCTGTGCCTGGTTCTTGTCCTGCTTCTGTGCCTGGTTCCATTCCTGGTTCTGTGTTTCCAATGTGGGAAGCCCGGACACACATCAAATGCCAAATTTGGAGTGACACTGTTCGGTGCCTGGTTCTGTTCCTGGTTCTGTTCCTGGTTCAGCTGCCCCCATCCACCCCAGCACAGCTCAGCAGCTCTGCCCCACCACCACATCCTGTTCCCCTGGGAGCCAGGGAAGGGATGTGGGATTGCACATCCAGCCAGGGCTCCATTTCATCACTGCTCAGTCACCTGCCTTCCCCCTGCCTCCCTTCCCTCCTCCCGGGCGCCATCCCAAGCCCTCCTGCAGGTTATTTTTCTCAGGAATACAAATCAAAGCATGCGGCTTCACCTCTGTGCCCCAGCCCTTTGCTCCCCTTGGCTCCTCCATCTATTCCCAGCTGCATTCCAGTGTCCCCACAACCTGCCTCTCCCTGGAGCCTCATCCCTTCCTCTCCACTCCAGAGTGATCCAAAACCCACTGGAATCAACAGAACACTTTCTGTGGCCTTCCAGGACCTGGATCCGCTCTTGGACAAGCTCTACTCCTCATTAAAACCTCTTCTTTACATAAAGCTTCTCCTTGTGCTTGCCTCTGTTGTCTCACACATTCCCAAAGTGAATAATCCTCCTTTTCCTCAAACACCAGCCTTCAATATTTTACTTTCTGAGGTTTTGTTGGAGGAAATGATCCAATTGCTTTAGACCTGAGTGTTTGGAAAGGTTCCCTTCCTTCCAGCTGCTCATTACCTGCTCCTCAGCTTAAGTGCAGCTCTGGCTCTGTTTGTACTACCAGGCTTTAATGTAAAGTAAATATAATATTTTCTCACTGAAATGATGATTGAAACGACCTCGGTAAGCGCCAGCTGAGTTGTTTTTGCGGTGTGTTTAATCAGGTCACACTCTGTCATCTGAGCCTGACTAATGAAACCTCATCACAAATATTTTACATCTCAGCAGCATTTCTTTGCTCTGAGAAGATCATAGACATATTTGGTGTTACAAGTTGTGTGGCTTCCTTCCTTCCTTCCCTTTTCTTTGAAACGGATGGCCAAAAATCAGTTACTTCATCTTCCCCCTTCGTTAGCTGCATTTTGCTTAATTATCCTACCCCAGGGTGATGGAGGCTTCTAAAAGATCTCTTCCAAGCATTGCGGGCTGCAGGGAGTTAATTGAAGGCACGGGACCTTGTCATGCATTTCTCAAGAACCATGAACTTCTTGTAAGTTCTTAACTCGATTAAAGTGATTTTTTTTTGATGGTTAATTCTCCTCAGAACACACCTGCAGCCCCGTTCCTGGCCGTGGCTGCTGTTGTGTAATTGTGTGCACAAGTCCGAGCTGTTTAATGTTCTCCACGGCACGAGTGACAAAGCAGATCATTGTGAATTAAGG
>JAJEOU010002659.1:22663-88855 GCA_021534815.1 Acrocephalus arundinaceus | reverse complement strand
AATGACATTTTTCATGTGAATCAATTCTTGTGTATTTGTCGATCAGCAGTGCAGCTGTCAATCTGCAAGAAATTACAATTGTCAGCTGTGCTGGTGTTTTGTGATTGGTGCTGCCCAGAGCAATGAGCAGATGGAAATGCTGGACGATTTGGGCCATGAAAATCTCCAGCCATGCCCACCACATGCCCCATTTGCACTCAGGCTGGCCCAGGAAAGCGCAGATTTGGGATGGCAGCAGAGCCACACGTTGGCTCAGAACTCGCTGCAAAGGCCTGCTGAGAAAAGTGCGGGACTGCACGGAGCGTCCAACTCCAACCAGAGCCACCCAGGGAGGACAATCCACCCCCATGGCACGGGCAGCTCTTTAGCAAGCGCTCCAAGTGTCCCTCTGAAGGTCATCCTGGAGCCCAGAAGCCAACAGGGATCTCTTGGAACCCTGGGCACTGAGAGTTTCAGACTTGCTGTGCTGACAGGCACTGACCCCAAGGAAACTGCATTTGATCTGAGGCCTTGGAAAAGGCTTCCAAAATTGAATGATAGCACTGGGATTATGGGTGTGTGGTTTGAGTAGAAGTGTGTGATATCACATGGTGGAAAACTTAGAGTTTAAGGTTTTAGTATTAGTGATTATCTATCTATCTATCTATTATCTATCTATCTATCTAAAGGGGGTTTTAGGGCATAAGCTAAGTCCTTTTTCACCTTCTTCTTCATGGGTTTGGGTAAGAAAATCTACATTGTGGAACAGCTGTTTTGTTATTTGGTTAAAAGTGAAAATAATTTAGGTTTCATTTCATAATTGGACAGTTTGTTCTTCAAAGACCTTGGAAAGAGATAGAGACAGAGCCATTTTCTACTTTGTTAGCTAGAACTCACAGCTTGTGAGACTGTAACGTAGATGAGAATTAAGAAACATCTGAGTCCGAACATGAAATCTGTCTCTCGAGCATTTAATCCCGGCTCTAAGAGAAAAAGAAGACAAAACACCACAGGGACCCTGAGCCAGCTCTGCTGCCTTTGGCAGCACTTTGGCAAATGAGCTGCAGTAAGGGGGAGGCAACAGTGACTGTGACTGCTGCAGGCTGGGGGTGCAGGAAGGGCCATGGACACTTGTGCTGAGATGCTCCAAAACCCAGAAGGATGCTGGAGAACTGGGAAGCACCAAGTTCTCACAGCCACTCCAAGGATGGAAGCCCTTGGTGTGAAGTTCCCTGGAGGAACTGGCAGGGAGTTGCTGCAGGGATCAGCAGTAGCAGAATGCAGCAGGATCTGCTCCTTGTCCTGGCTCTGTGTGCAGGTCACAGGCTGTGATGGCCCCTGCTCCCACAGAGCCCGTGCCCATGGAGGCTGCAGGGGAAAAGCAATCCCATGGCAAAGAGAGGCTTTGCACTTGAAGTCCAGTGCTCTTGTGTTTGGGCTTGAATGGCTCTCATGCCAAAGCACAGCAGGTAAGAAGGGCTTGGGGAGGCAGAGCCTTTAGAGGAAAGAGAGATCAGGCACTCACATGCCTGAAACTCCTTCACCTACAATAAACCTTTTATAGTATTTATATAATCTATATAAAATATATGTAATAATATAAATATAGTATAATAAATATAATGTAATAAACCTGTGATAACCCAATCTGCTTGCTGTGTACTGATACACTTTGTAGCAGTGAACATTATAGGTAACGCCAGATTCTTATTTAGCATCATGGCACGCTGCTGCTTCATTGCAGAACTGCCTCAGTGTGGAGAAAATCAGCCTAATTTATTGTCAGTTTAAGTAGATGCAGTGAGAAGCAGTGATACGAATTCAAAGAGATTTTCTAACCTCGTCATCCACAGGGAATTTTGTGCTGCCTTTTCTTCATTGTATGCACAACATTTTTGAGTCGTTCTGTATCCTTCAGGGAGGTATCCACTAGTGACCGAAAAAGAAAAGGGGCATTATGGCACTCATTCTCTTTTAACACATATTTGCACTAAGCTGTAGCTTACACTAAGAAACTTAGTAACTTAGTACACTTAGATTTTCTTTAGTCATGTACTGTGGAATAAATGGCAGAGGAGCAGGCACTATCCAAGCTGCAAGAACAGCATGTTCTTGTCTTAACATTGTGTACAAGAAAGCACCACAATCTGAATGATTCACCTCTTAGGTAAAACCAGAATGGTTCATGGTGTAAAACTAGCAGGTGATGGAAATAACCAATGTCCCTGGGCTGGGGCAGAAGCCTGGGAGTCCAACGCTTGGAAAAAGAGAGCTGGCAAAGGCAGCCCAAGCTGCAGGCAGGCATTGGCTCAAGGCAAGAGGGAGCTTGTGTTGCGTTTTATCTCCTTTTGCCAGTCAGGATTAAATGCTCGAGACAATGTTTTGTGTTCGGACTCAGATGTTTATTGATTATTATCTATATTACACTCCCACAAATAGTGAGTTCTACAACACTTCCAGCTAACAAATCAAAAATGGACCCCTATCTCTTTCTCTACAAGGTATTTTAAGGATGAATTGTCCAATTAAGAAAGGACACCTAAATTATTTTTACTTTTAACCAATAACCAATCACCTTTGGCCCACCATGAGGATTTTTCTACCCAAGTACAAAATACCACCCAAACCCATGAAGAAGGTGAAAAAGAAGGACCAAGCCTATGCCCTAAAACCTCCATCTTTCTATATATATATGTTACTATATTCTAAACCCTTAAACTCTAAGTTTTCCTCATGTGACATTGTACACTTCTATTCCAACTACACATCCATAATCCCAGTTTTGGAAGCCTTCTCCATGGCCTCAGGTCAAATGCAGTGTTTTCTTGGGTGCCAGTGCCTGTCAGCAGAGCAAGTCTGAAATTCTCAGTGCCCAGGGTTCCAACAACAACTGTCAAGTTTGAGCAGGCCAGCTGAGGAACAAGAGAGGCTGCTGCTTGCTGTAAAAGTCGTTTATGAAGTGGCTGGATCAGTCTCACAAAGCTCCGAGTGTTACAGGCCGTGCCATCGTGCAAAATGCCTTCCTGCATAGAGTCCCCATGTGCCAAGCAGAAGCAGCAGCAGCACCCCTGATACAATGCACTCTATTCATAAATCATCCAGGCAGCCACAAACACGATGCTATTCCTGTCTTTTTGACCTATCCTGGTCTAACACAGTTGGGCGACAATGGTCATCATTTCTTACACAAGGCCTACACCCTGTCTATTCTGTCTAGCAATGTTAGCAATGCTATGTTATATTTATGTTATGTCTAGGACTTAGTTAACTTTGTACAAGGTAATGCTGCTGAAATTTAAACTGGATTTTAGGGCTTTTCTATCAACCATACAGTCTCTTATTTGCAAAAGGCACTTAAGGCGTATTTTTACTCACCTAAAACTAAAACTTACATCCCCACTTCATGTCTGTGTGACTTGATGTATCACAGTTTCTCTGAGAGTTTCAAACCAAGCCCTGCATTCTTTTCTGCCTCTAAGCCTGTGTGCACGGGGTCCTGGGAGATTTCTGTCTGGTTTCCATCAGGACTGGGAAACGACTCCGTGGGTCCGTTCTCTCCTTGTTCCCAGGTCTCCACACGGTGCAGGTGGTTTCCAGCTGTGACCTCCTTTCCAACAGAGAATCCATGGATCCCACCAGTACAGCTATGACAGGTGGGATTTCATCTCCTTCCAGCTGGGATCTGGGAGCTTTGCAGTGTCCGACGGTGCCACCTGGATCACCCAGAGGTGCTGGGAATCCAAAGGGATCGTGGTGGAGCAGACAAAGCATTACCTGGGACACACCTGTGTGGAAGGGCCCCCAAAATACACCAGATATGGTTGGGAGGCTCTGGAGCACAAAGGTGGGTGTGGGAGGGGAAGGGGAATTCCTATTGGAATGTGGGATTCAGAAATGGGGGGACTTGGGAATGCAGGAATTCCCATGGCAATTCTGTGGCTGGATCTCACTCTCATCTCAGACAGGTGAGAATTCCATGGATGGATCTCCCCCCCATTCCCCTTCCATGGGAATTCCATGGGGAAATTATTTGAATTGATTACCAATCCAATGACAGCAGTGAGAAGAGAAGGAATCCCTGCTGGGATTCCTTGAGACATAAATCCCAATCCTGTCCCCAGGCTGGCTCTGTTGTGCCCGTGGCAGCTCCAGGGGAGTGCCCTGTCCCTGCCCTGAGCCCAGCACGAGCCTTTCCTTGGGTGTTCTCTGCCCTGCCCGGGGCAGGAGGGCACTGCTGGAGTGGCTTTGGTGGCCCCGGGGGCTGGGCCAGTTCCCCCAGGGGGGCCCAGGTCACTCCCAGTATGGGCCCTGTGGCTCCCAGTCACCCCCAGTATGATCCCAGTCACTTTCAGTTACACTCAGTATGATCCCTGTATCATCCCAGTCACTCCCACTATGATCCCAGCCTGGTACCAGGTGTTCCAATTCACCCCTACTGTAATTCCAGGCACTCCCAGTATGGTTCCAGTTATCCCCATTGTGTTCTCAGTCACTCCTCTTACGGCTCCAGTCCTTCCAAGTATGATTCAGTATGCACCCAGTCACTCTCAGTACGGTGCCATTTGCCCCCAGCATGGTCCGAGTTGCTCCCAGTCACCCTGCATGGTTCCAGTCACTCCCAGTATGATCCCAGTCACTCCCAGATACTCCCAGTATTATTCCTGTAACTTTCTTTATGGTTCCTCTGTGATCCCAGTCACTGCTGGTCTCTCCTAGTAAGTCCCAGTTGCACCCAGTGTGTTTCTACTCACTCCCAGTCACTCCCAGAAGCTTCCAACATGAGTCCCTGCTCATAGCCACTCCCAGTCACTTCCAGCATGATTCCAGTCCATCCCTGTATATCCCAGTTGCCCCAAGCCTGCTCCTAGTCACTTGCAGTATGATCCCAGTATGACCCCAGTCACCCTCGGTGTGGTGCCAGTATCTCCCAGTATGATCCCAGTTGTCCCCAGCCTCCCAGTTTAATCCCAGTTGCACAGATCCAGTCACTCCCAGTATGATCCTACTCTGCTGCCATCATGATCCCAGTGTCCCCCAGTATAGTCTCAGTTGCTCCCAGTCCCTCCCAGTCTGATCCCAGTTACTCTCAGTTGCCCCCAGCATAGACCCAGTCATTCCAAGTGTGATCCCAGTAGGAGTCCACTATGATCCCAGTCTCCCCCAGCATGGTCCCAGCCAATCCCAGTTGCCCCCAATGTAGACCCAGTCACTCTCAGTCCCTCTCAGTGTGTTGCCAGTGACCTCCAGCATGGTTACAGACACTCCCAGTACATCCCAGTTACCCTCGGCAAAGTCATAGTCATTCCCAGTCACATCCACTTGGCCCAGTAAAGTTCCACTTTCAACCAGTATGATCCCAGTCATTCTCAGTTAATCCTAGTTGGTCCCACAATGATCCCTGTTCCCCAGTTCTGGTCCTGCTGGGTTCCAGTGTGTTTTGATCGTGCTCCCAGTGGGTGCCAGTCATGGGCCTGGTGTATCCCAGTGTATCCCGGTGTATCCCGGTGTATCCCAGTGTCTCCCGGTGTATGCTGGTGTATCCCGGTGTATCCCAGTGTCTTCCAATGTATGCTGGTGTATCCTGGTGTATGCCAGCATATCCCGGTGTATCCCAGTGTATCCCAGTGTATGCCAGCGTATCCCAGTGTATGCTGGTGTCCCAGTCCATCCCAGCCTGTCCCAGTCCAACCTGGTACATTTCCCGGATCCTGCCCCTCCTGCCCATGGAGCTGCCACCAGACACTCCCCCAAAATGCTGCTGGGGCTCGGGGGCTCCACGTTGGAACTGGGATTCTTTGATCGCCCATTCCGGAGCATCCCAAACCCCCATTCCTGAGTGCTGTGATCCCCCTGAACCCCCATTCACAGGCATGGGTTCCACCTGCTCCCCTTATCCGGCACCAATAACCCTTGCACCCCTTTCCTGGCCATCCCGCCTCTCCTTGCCCCCAGAGCCCCCTTTTCCTTGGCCCATTTGCCCCCTGCACCCCTATTCCTGCCTTTCCCAGCACCCAGCCCCTCCTTCCCTAATCACTGAAGACGCTCGGGACCCCTATTCCCAGCCATCACAGGTCTTCACACCTTTTAAAGGGATTGGGGACACCGGGGACTCTCCTTCCTCTCCTTCCAGCTGGGATCCAGGGGATTCGTGGTGGCCGAAGGCGCTGCCCAGGTCACCAAGAGGCACTGGGAACAGGATGAGATCGAGGCTAAGGAATGAAAAGATCCCCTGGGGCACACCTGCCTGGAATGTCTCTGGAAATATGTCAGATATGGGTGGGAGGAACTGGAGCATAGAGGTGGGGAGGGTAGAATTCCCATGGGAATGTGGGATTTGGAAATGTGGGATTTGGAAGAGGTAAATTTGGGAAATAAATTCCTATGGGACGTCCATGGATGGATCCCACTGCTGTCCCATTTCCATGGGAATTGTGTAGATGGATCTCACTGCCATGCCATTCCCATGGAATTCCATGAGCAGATCTTACCCCCATCCCATTGCCATTAAATTCCTTGGATGCATCTCACAGTTATCCCATTCCAGAACCCCCTGATGTCCATGTGTCTGGAAAAGTGGAACACAGGAACCTGACGTTGTGCTGCTCACCTACAGATTCTACCCCAGCACCATCGGGATCAGCTGGATGAAGGGGGATGAAATCTGGGATCGTTCCCAGCAGCAACAGCACCTTCCACACCTGGGCCAGGATTGAGGCACTGCTGGAGGAGCAGGAGCAGCACCAGTGCCGGGTGGAGCATCCCAGAATGCCAGAGCCCAGGATCTTCTCCTGGGGTGAGGCTGGGAATGTGGAACGTGGGAATTGGGAATTTGGGAATGTGGAGCAGCAAGATGGGGTCTCCCCTCCTCTCCTCACCATCCTGTGCTTCCCAAAGCTGGAATCCAGTGGAATCTCACTCTGGTGGTTGCTGTGTCCAACATCGCTGCCATCGTCATCATTCTCCTCATCAGATTCGGTATCTGGAGGCTCCAATCTGGTTCCCCCCAAACCCGTCCTGGGGGTCTCCCTGTTCTCCTCTCCCTCCCAAGACTGCTGGGGGTCCCCCCACGACCCACCCACCCCCTTAAACTCCTCCTGGGTCTGCACACGGGGACCATGTCCCCTCCCCCAGGATGATGAGGGGTCCTGGGCTGAGCCCCCCACTCAGCCAAGGGTGTGGAGGGAACTGGGGGTCCTGGTGCTGGAAGTGGCTGCTCCCAGGATGAGCCCACTTGCTCTGTACGTGTGGTTCCAGTTTCCTCAGCACTCCCAGTATGAGCCCAGTCACTCCCAGTCATTCCCCATTATGATGCCATTTGCCTCCAGCCTAGTCCCAGTTGTTCCCAGTTGCAGTCACTATTATCCAGTGTGTTCCCAGTTCTCCCAGTTGCCCCCAACATAGTCCCAGTCATTCCCAGTATGATGCCAGTCTCTCCCAGCATGGCCCAAGTCACTCACACTTGTCCCCAGTTTCCCCCATCACGTTCCCCCAGTTCCGCCCAGCACATTCCTAAGGCGTCCCAATGTGGTCCCGGTCACCACCTGCATGATCTCAGACACTCTCAGTATATTCCAGTTTCCCTGAACATTCTCAGAGTGATTTCCAGTTGTACCCAGTTACCTCAGCATGGTTCAGTTGCCCCCAGTTTTATTCCAGTCACTGCCAGTACATCCCAGTTGTCACCAGCATGCATCCTGACATTCCTATTTATTCCCAGTTCCTCCCAGAGTATCCCCAGTAGGCTCTCAGCATGGGCCTGGGAGCTCCCAGTAACCCCCAGTCAGGGTCCATTAACACCCACTATAATCCCAGTCTAATTCCAGTCACTCACAGTATTATTAAGTGTCCCCCAATGTAACCCCAGTTTCTCCCGGTAAATACCAGTATCATCACCCCAGTACCCTCTAGTATGATCCTCATAGCTCCCAGTCTCTCCCAGTATATCCCAGTCATCCTCAGGATGCTCCCAGTCATTCCCAGTTCCTCCCAGTTTCTTTCAATGTGATTCCAGTTGCTCACAGCCACTCCCAGTCTATCTCAGTAGGAGTCCAGTCACTCTCAGTGTGACCCCAGTCTCAACAAGCATGAACCCAGCTGTTCCCACTGTGATCCCACTATGATACCAGTTGCTGCCAGAACAGTTCCAGTTGTTCCCAGTTCCTCCCAGTATGATCCCACTTGTCCCTAGAATAGTCCCAGTCCCACTCAGCATGGTCACATGCACTCCCAGTTTTCCCCAGCATGGTCCCAGCTGTTCACAACATGGTTCCAGGCTCCCCAGTATGGTTACAGACACTGCCAGTATATCCCAGAAAGGTTCTGGTTACCTCAGAATGATCCCAGTCTTTCCCAGTTTCTTCCATTTGCCTCCAGCATGATCCCAGTTTCTGGCAGTTGCCTTAAGTGTGGTCCCAATTGCTCCCAGTATGATCCCGGTTTCCCCAGTTGTGGTCTCAGTCCCTGCCAGCATGGTTCCAGTCCCTTCCAGTTGATCCCAGTTACTCCCAATGTGTCCACATTTTCCCCAACAGCAGCTCCCAGTAACCCCCAGTCAGGATCTGTTCACACCCATTGTAATCCCAGTGGCCCCCAGGATGAACCCAGTAGGACCCAGTCACCCCCAGTTTGGTTCTAGTCACCCCCAGTATGACCCCAGTTACTTCCAGATACTCCCAGTATTATTCCAGTCATGCCCTTAGTGACTGTCTGTCATTCCCAGTGTGAGCCCAGTTGCTCCCAGTCACCTTCAGCATGGTTCCAGTCACAGCCAGCACCTTTCCAGTCATTCCCAGTCTGGTTCCAGTAGGATCCCAGTATGACCCCAGCATAGGCACAGCTGCTCCCATTTACCCCCACTGTGATCCCAGTAGGATCCCAGTTGCCCCCAGGCACCTTGCAGAGCCCCAGCCATGCTGTTTGCCCCCAGCCTGCCCACGGCCAGCCTGGGGCTGCTCCCGGGGCTTTTCTGTGCTCAGCATTGGCCTGGGCAAAGTGTTCTGGAGAGAGCCTGGGCAAGGAGCCCTGGCCTGAGGCGTCAGCGCTGCCCCAGCAGTGCCCATGGCCTGTCCCTGCTGCAGCCCCGGCACTGCCACCCCCAGCACTGTGCCCGGCCCCAAGAGCACTCAGGCCCTACAGCAACACCAGGGCCAGCAGGACAGCGGGGCAGGGCCACGGCAGCAGCACTGGCAACACCAAGGGCTGCTGCTGCTGCTGCTGGGCACAGCTGCTGTGCCAGCACTGATCTGCCCCCAGCTCTGCACACAGACATTGCTGCTGCAGCTGCAGAGAAGGGAACCAAAGGGGCATCTCTGCAGAAAACTTGGCTGGGAGATCCTTGAGTTCCTTTAAAGCCACCAAGAGTGCAGCCTCTCATTGACACAGTCTGTGGCCACAGGGAAGGTGGAGAGAAACAAAAAGAGAAATGGCAAGCAATTTCTTGAGGACAAGATAAAAAAAAATAAAAACACAAAAAAACCCCACAGGACAAAAAAAATAAAATCAAACCAACAAAAGGTATAAAATATGACTTTTATTACAAGTGATTTGCAGAACTCGCCCAGCAGTTTAATGTTAATGAAAGATCCAAGTCATCAGTCTCCAACACTGAAGCCTTGAGCTCCTGGTTCCTCAGGCTGTAGATGAGGGGGTTCAGGGCTGGAGGCACCACTGAGTACAGAACTGACAGGGCCAGATCCAGGATGGGGAGGACATGGAGGGGGACTTCAGGTAGGCAAACACGGCAGTGCTGACAAACAGAGAGACCACAGCCAGGTGAGGGAGGCAGGTGTGTTACCAGTGGGATAAAATTATGTTGGTTGTATAAAACAGGTTGTGTAGTAGTAGTTATGCTAAGGCTTAGTTTTGGCTGTTCCTTATGTAGGCCCTGGGAAAATGTTTGAGAATGTGCAGAGAATGTACTGAGAAAGGAAGAAAACAACGTTCATAGAGATCAGTCAAGCATGCGGAACATACAAAGTTTGCAGGTAGTTTCCTAGAGATAAAGTTGAAATAGAATATGTTTGGTGGTGGGAGTTAAGCAACAAAATTAATCTATAGTTTTAAGTTAGACAACCTTTTAAGATTTATAGTTTAGGGGGATTGTTATTTGAGTAACAAATGTAACGGTTGTATAACTGCTTTGAAGTAAAGAATGTTAGTTTTGCACGTAGCCTTATGAGGTAATCTTTGTAAAAGGGTATAAAATCTGAAGATCTGATGGAGGGTCTCGGGACTCTGGTTTGGGACATTAGTCCCCGGTCCCCGGGGCCTCAAATAAAGCACCGCATAAACTAACTTTGTTGGTTTGTGTTTTACCTTGGTATCGGGCAACAGTTTTCTGGCGACCGCGGCAGGACTCCGGAGGTGGCTGGGGCGGTTCGCGGACCGATCCACTCCACGCCGGCACCAGGTGATTCCTGGGGAGACATCGACCCGTGCCCGACCCCTGCGCCTGACGGACGACTGTGACAGGTAAGCCCGAAGGTGCTTTATTCTTTGGTATTGGGGTGCCTGCCTGATAAGACGAGGAAGTGGTCTTTGCAAGGTTGGACAAAAGACGTCTATGGTTGTGGTAAGCCTAGGCGCTGGCCATAAGACGTGGTGAAAACTACGCTGGTCCAGCACTTGTCTCGTAAAGACAAGAATTGGGGTATTGTGGTTACAAGGTGAAAAATATTGTGTTGTATTGTGTTAAATGTGTGTGAGTGTGGTGTGTGTTATGATGCCGTTTAAAACTTTTAAAGCGCTTGCTTCCTCCGGTATAGAAATCCCTGATGATTCACCTTTGGGGTGTTTGTTAAAGAAATGGAAACAGGGAAATTTTGGTCAAGAACTACATAAGAAAAAGTTAATTGATTATTGTAATAGTGTGTGGCCTCAATATGATATTGATGGGATGCAATGGCCTAGGAATGGTACTTTGAATCCTGACATTATTACCCCCCTAATGCATTTCTTACAGAATAATGAGAAATGAGATGAGATACCGTATTTGGACTTGTTTTATTACTTAAAAGGGAAACCAGAGTGGCAAAAGGAATGTGGAATAATGATAATGGAAACAGTGGGGAATGGGTGTCCAGGATGTAAGAATCAGGAGGGATGTAAAAGGTGTTCAGTAAGATTTAGGGAGCCAGAAGAAGATATGTCTTTACTAGTATCTCCGAGTGCCCTGCCGTCGGACTCCTCTTCGGAGGAAGATGAGGACGAGTCTGGGGAAGAGTCAGGAGAGAATTTGGATAATGGAAAGGGGAGCATAGAAGGTGGAAATAGACAGAGAACCTCTATATCTGAGAGAACTCGAAGGGGGCGGGTGAAGGGGAAAAGGGGGGTACGACCACATTTAATGGCACCATTGCGGGAGGCTATGGGACCTGGGGGAAAAACAGTAATAATAAAAGTCCCATTTTCACCAAATGATCTAATGATTTGGAAACAGTCGGCCGGGTCATATCAGGAGGATCCGGACCGAGTGGCGCGGGTAGTAAAAATGGTAATAAAGACTCAGAACCCTGATTGGAATGACTTACAGGTATTATTAGATACAATTATGGATTCTACAGAAAAGGAAATGGTATTTAGGGTAATGACTGAAAAGGCTCGGGAAATGTTACGGTTGCGTGTGGTGGAGGGAACATTAAATGAACTGGTGCCTAAGGAAGATCCGGAGTGGAATCCCAACTCGGATGAGGGGAGTTATCGATTAAAATGGTATCAAGAATTATTAATTGAAGGGGTAAGGGCTGGGATACCTAAAACATTAAACTGGTCCAAGTTATATTCAGTAAGGCAGGAAAAGAATGAGTCTCCGTCGGCCTTTTTGGAAAGATTAAAGGAGACAGCACGGCGGTATACAAATTTGGAAGTTGAAGGGGAATCAGGGAAATTGCAGTTGGCATTGATATTTATGGGACAATCACAGGAAGATATTAGGAAGAAATTACAAAAATTAGAGGGAGAGGATACTCGGAATTTAGAGAAGCTGTTGGATGTGGCATGGAAGGTATATAATAATAGGGAGAAGGAAACTGCTAAGAGGCAGCAAGCAAGCATGTTGGCTGTATTGCAACAAACTACTGGGGATGGTATCCGAGGCAGGGGAAGGGGCCGTGGACGAGGAAGAGGAGGATTTGGGTTGGGACAAAGCATGGGAAGAGGGGGATTAGGAAATCAAGGGGTAATAGGACAAAACGTAATGAGGGGACAAGGGAGGTTGGGAATTGACCAATGTGCCCTATGTAGAAATAGGGGACATTGGAAAAATGAATGCCCACTTAACGGAGGCATGGGAAACAATAACCTGGAGGTTGGGGGAGGACAGGTAAGGGCAATGAACCCTTTTGCGGGAGGACCACAAGATGTTGCTCAAGCTTTTGTGTTGGGAAATTATCAAAATCAGAGCTGACTAGACCGGGATTTGAAGGTGGTATTAGAGGTAGAAGGGGAACCAGTAGAGTTTAGGGTAGATACGAGAGCCACGTATTCGGCAATAAATACTCAGATCGGACCACTGAGCGAAACAAAAATCCAAGTGGTAGGGGTGACAGGAAAAGTGGAAGAAAGAGCATTTTTGCGACCCTTAGATATAAAGTTTGGAGGGAAGGAATTTGATCATCAATTTTTATATATGCCTAACAGCCCGGAGTCGTTGTTAGGAAGGGATTTGTTGTCACTGCTGCAGGCAAGGATAATTTTTGAAAAAGGGAGAGTAAAATTAGAAATACCAGAGGAACATATAGCTAAAATTTTTGTAATTAAGGAAGTAGAGGGAGCCACCTTACCTCCTGAAATAGAACAGGCAGTAGTACCTTGGGTCTGGGAGACAGGAACTCCAGGAAAAGCAAAAGCAGCGCAACCAGTAGTGGTGGAATTGAAAGAGGGAGCGCGCCCAGTAAGAATAAAACAGTACCCAATAAAGTTGGAAGCCAGAAAAGGGATTGCCCCAATGATTACTCAGTTTTTGGTGCTAAAAATTTTAGAGGAATGCGAGTCAGAATTTAATACTCCCATTTTTCCTGTAAAGAAACCGAATGGGAAGTACAGATTTAAGGGCAATAAATAACATTACTAAGGACATACACCCTGTGGTGGCAAATCCATATACATTGTTAACATCTGTATCTGAAAAATACCATTGGTTTACAGTAATTGATCTCAAAGATGCTTTCTTCTGCATCCCTCTGGCATCTGAAAGTAGGAAATATTTTGCCTTTGAGTGGGAAAATCCAGAAACCGGACGGAAAAGACAACTCACTTGGAGCCGCCTTCCTCAAGGATTTAAGAATTCACCTACTATATTTGGAAATCAATTGGCCCGTGAGCTGGAAGAGTGGAAGATGAATCAGGTAAAAGAATCGCCTTTTTCATATGGTTCTGCAGTATGTTGATGATATCTTTTTGGCTGCAACTGACCAAGAAATATGTCTTAAATTAACAATTGAACTGTTGAATATGTTGGGACAAGCTGGTTATCAGGTTTCCAAGGAAAAAGCCCAATTGGTAAGGACTAAAGTCATATATTTAGGCTGTGAAATCTCACAAGGCGTAAGAAGGCTGGGAACAAATCGAATACAGGCTATTTGTGCTATACCCACTCCCCGAAACCACCAGGAACTGAGGTCTTTTCTGGGAATGGTCGGGTGGTGCCGCTTGTGGATTCCTGACTTTGGACTTAAAGCAAAACCCCTCTATGAGGCGGTTAAGGAACCAGAGCTGGAATGGGGAAAGGCACAGAATAATGCATTCCAGAATCTCAAGCAGGCATTGAAGGAAGTCCCAGCCCTAGGATTACCTGATCTTACGAAAGATTTTCAGCTGTACATGAATGAAAGGCAGAAATTGGCCCTGGGAGTGTTGACTCAGAGATTGGGATCCTGGAAACGCCCTGTGGGATACTTCTCCAAACAGCTGGATGCAGTAAGTACTGGATGGCCAGCTTGTTTACGGGCGGTTGCTGCAACTGTTCTCTTGATACAGGAGGCCAGAAAGCTGACCCTGGGAAGAAGAATGGAGGTATACGTACCTCACATGGTGATAGCTGTCTTGGAACAAAAAGGGGGACATTGGTTATCCTCTAGCAGAATGTTACAGTATCAGGCCCAATTAAGAGAACAGGATGATATTGAATTGAAAATGACTAACCATCTTAATCCAGCAGAATTCCTCAGATCAGAACAAGAGGAAGGGGAGTTAGTGCACGACTGCGTGGAAACCATCGAGCAGGTGTACGCTAGTAGAAAGGACCTGAAGGATGAGCCATTGGAAGACCCTGAGTGGGAGCTGTATACCGACAGGTCCAGTTTTGTGGAAAATGGAACCAGGTTTGCTGGATATGCAGTAGTAACTGTACAACAGGTGGTGGAGGTGAAAGCACTACCCCCCGGGACCTCGGCTCAAAAGGCTGAAATCAGGGCGTTGACGAGGGCCCTGGAGCTAAGCCAGGGTAAGAGAGTAAACATTTGGACAGACTCGAAATATGCCTTTGGGGTAATTCATGTGCACGGGGCCATATGGAAGGAGAGGGGACTTTTGAATTCGCAGGGGTCTTTAATTAAGCACCGGGAGGAAGTGTTGCTCCTGCTGGAAGCAGTTCATAAACCACGGGCAGTTGTTGTGATGCATGTGAGAGGTCATTGAAATGAAGAAGGAAAAATATTTCAGGGAAATCGGCTGGCAGATCAAATAGCAAAACAAGTTGCTAGAGAGGTATGGACTCAATTAGCTCTAGTGCCAACCCGAGCCAACCCTGCTATGTCCTTCATGGAACAGAAACCAAGTTATTCACCTGATGATGAGAAACTGGCGGAATTTGTGCAAGCCCGAAAGAATGTAAAACGATGGTATGTGACTGCAACCGGACAAGTGGTGCTACTGGTAAAAATCATGAAGACAATTTTGGAAATAGAACATAACAAATGCCATTGGGGGGCGGAAGCACTGGTTAAGTTTCTTAAAAATGAGATAATTTCAAATCAGATGTTAACAATAGCAAAAAGAATAAATGCAGGTTGTCCGTTGTGTATAAAAAACAATCCAGTAGTGAGAAAGCAGATAGTGATGGGAAGATTACAAGTGGGTCCACAGCCAGGAGATTATTGGCAGGTTGATTTTTCTGAGTTACCTAAAGCGCAAGGTTACAAGTACCTTTTAGTATATGTTTGTACTTTTTCAGGTTGGCCCGAAGCTTTTCCCTGCAGAACCAATCAGGCGAAAGAAGTGGTTAAAACCTTTCTGAGGGAGATTATTCCTAGGTTTGGAGTACTGTTAGGGATGTCATCCAACAGGGGTCCACACTTCGTTGCAGGGATAGTGCAGGACATAGCTCGGATGCTGGGTATTACATGGAACCTACATACACCCTGGAGACCCCAATCAAGTGGACAAGTAGAGAGGATGAATCAGACATTGAAAAATCAGATCAAAAAGATTTGTCAGGAAGCAAAAATTCAGTGGCCTCAAGCATTGTCCCTGGCGTTGCTCAGAATCAGGATTAAACCTAGGGAAAAAGTAGGCGTAAGTCCGTACGAGATTTTGTACGGCAAACCTTACCATGCAACGGTATATAAAGGGGATCCGCATCTAGTAGGAGATCAAGTGTTACTAAATTATGTATTATCTCTAAACAAGACTCTTACAGCCATTAGAGGAGCTCTGCAGTGGAACCGACTCTTGCCGTTGGAGAATCCGGCACATGACATCTTGCCAGGAGACCAGGTGTACATAAAGAATTGGAACACAGAACCTTTAAAAGAAACATGGGATGGACCTCACCAGGTGATCATGACTACCTATACCGCCGTCAAAGTAGAAGGAATCGACAACTGGATCCATTACACCCGAGTCAAGAAGGTTCCTTCACGGTGGGAGGTGCAGCCTTTGTCTCCAACCCGAATGGTGTTCCAAGCAAAGCCTTAAGGATGGTCATTCTGCTAAGTATTATACCAATGAGTAGTGCATTTGTAACGATTACTGTTCCTGAACCCTTGGTGGTTACTGTGGAAAATGCAAGTCTAATGTTAACATGTTTGTTTTCTGATAACCAGGGAGCTGGATCCGAAGAGGTAAATGTCAGGTGGAAACAAGGACCTGAAGTGGTAGAAGAAGGACTAACAATGTATTGGGATATGTACCGACAGGAAGGAAATACAACCCTGCAGATATCCAAAATCCAAGGACATCAGAGTGATCGATATAAGTGTGCGGTATGGATTAGAGATAGTTTTGATTATGGGGATTTTGAAGTGCGAGTATTGACTCTGAAAGGAATGGTTGCAAAAGAATTCCCAGTGAATGTCATGCCAATCAATGCTCAAGTAGACATGTGGGACGGACCCCCGCTTAGAATCAATTGTACCTTTAATTTGGAAAAGATCTGTAGTCAAAGAGTGCAAGTTAAGTGGTGGAAAAAGAATAGTGAGCAGCTATGGGATGGACAGACATCAGGGGTCAGTTGGTGGGTGGATGGATTGGTGGGGAGAGGCTGGTTAAATATTATTGACCCTCGGATTGGGGAATCAGAAGGGGAGTATGTCTGTGTAGTCTCTTGTGGGATAGATGGTAATTATGGACTGAGAAGGGTTGTTGTGAGACCACATCAAAATGAAGGATTGAAGCCCCAACATGAAACATATTTAGCAGTAGAGGGAAGAAATGTGATAATTAGTTGTAGAATCAATTCAGGTGTAAAATTTACTGATTTTGGATGGTGGTTTGGTAGAAATTTAAATTCAGGGGAGAAATACCAAATTCAGAGAAGGATGGAGGGATCAATTGTATTAATTATCAGGGATGCCCAAAGACGGAGGGATGAAGGTAGCTATTGGTGTTGGATTGCAAAGGATGATTGGTGGGGACATGGAGTAATGACAGTTTATATGAAAGAGATACAAGCAACTAGGCAAGTTCCGGAAATAGGGAGTTTTATGCGGGGAACTGATCAAGAAAATTTGGTGGTAGGATTAATTCGTGATTTTGGGAAGGTCCAAAATGTGACAGCAATAACAGCATGTTTACCCATGCCACATGCAGCTGGAGATCCTATACCATGGGGAATTATACCTGTGACTGAAATGCCAAGCGCATTTGCCAATGTGACCTGGAATTGTAAATTTGTGACCCGACAAATACAGGAATGGGTAGAAGGCTGTACGCTCATACAGGAGATATCTAAGCAGCAGTGTGAACAAATGCCTGGGTTTCTTGAGTGGATGGATGAACCTCTTAATCCTAGGTACAAGTACCAATGTGTGTTGAGACAACCTGTAAAGTACCCTTGCAATAAGATACCGATTAGATATACATGGAATAAAAGGGAGGAAGTATGCCAAAATGTTACACACCTTACAACCATGGAAGAGTGGGAAGTGATATGGGGACCGAGCCTGTTGGAAACTTATAGTTATATAGATCATATTCATTGGTGTATCCAGTGGATAGGAAAGAAAAATCAAACTTACCAGACCATCAGGACCACACAAGAAGCCTGGAGACAGTATAAGGAGTCAAAGGACATATGGAACTGTACTCAAATATATACTTGTGATACACCAGCAAAGCAAATAGGGCTAATGCCGGTAAAATTATTATTGCAATGGGGATGTGAATGTAGGGGATATAATCACACACTAGGGGAATCAATTAAAAAGGCTTTAGATTGTAAGACAACAACCGTAAGAAGCCCAGGAAACCTTGTGTGGGTAATGGGACATGGGCAATGGACCACGCATATGCCCATTGATGGTCCCGTAACTCAGATTACTCTAGGGGTACCAACTTTATGTCCTTATTGGAAGCAAACAAGATTGACCCATGATGAAATGCAAAAGCGTTTACGGAGAGAAACAGGGGATGACACTGAAGCGAAGGATGAGTGGCATGAACCATCAGAGGGGGTAAGGTTTGGATGGATACTTGAGTCATTGTTCCCACCCATTTCAACATATCGAAATAGGGAGATGCTTTATCGATTATTGGGACAAACAGAAAGGTTGGCTGCCGTTACCAAAAAGGGATTTAAGGATCTAAATTTGCAGTTACAAGCTACTACGAGGATGACTGTTCAGAATCGAATGGCATTAGACATGATTTTGTTAAAAGAACATGGGGTTTGTGGATATTTGCAGGGAAAACAAGACCATTGTTGTGTACATATCCCAAATGTTACTGAAGAGGTAGAGAAAGATATTAGCCAATTGGATCAAATTGAATCAAAAATACATGAGACTCAAAAGGATGCTGAACACAATTGGATTGGAGCAATATTTAGTTCATTAGGGATCCAGGTCTCTGGTTGGATATCGTCAGTAATACAGTAATACAGTAATTATGATCATAGTTATGATAGTTGTTGTATTTGGAGCATATAGATGTCTTTTAGGAGCCATAGTGAAGGAAGGAGCACACATGAAGAAAGTGATAAGGGCGATGACTCGCAAGGAAGTGATTTCGCCTCTAATCTCCGAGAAATCATCTACATCACCGTCATACCTGGAGACATCAACATAAAGGATTGAGCATCCTTGCAAAGAATCGAAGAATGCTCAAAAGGGGAGACTTGTTACCAGTGGGATAAAATTATGTTGGTTGTATAAAATAGGTTTTGTAGTAGTAGTTATGCTAAGGCTTAGTTTTGGCTGTTCCTCATGTAGGCCCTGGAAAATGTTTGAGAATGTGCAGAGAATGTACTGAGAAAGGAAGAAAACAATGTTCATAGAGATCAGTCAAGCATGCGGAACATATAAAGTTTGCAGGTAGTTTCCTAGAGATAAAGTTGAAATAGAATATGTTTGGTGGTGGGAGTTAAGCAACAAAATTAATCTATAGTTTTAAGTTAGACAACCTTGTAAGATTTATAGTTTAGGGGGATTGTTATTTGAGTAACAAATGTAACGGTTGTATAACTGCTTTGAAGTAAAGAATGTTAGTTTTGCACGTAGCCGTATGAGGTAATCTTTGTAAAAGGGTATAAAATCTGAAGATCTGATGGAGGGTCTTGGGACTCTGATTTGGGACATTAGTCCCCGGTCCCCGGGGCCTCAAATAAAGCACCGCATAAACTAACTTTGTTGGTTTGTGTTTTACCTCGGTATCGGGCAACAAGGGGTCAACCCCAGAAGGCTTGGCAGTTGTGAGGTGTGGCAGACAGATGTCACACACATTCCTGAGTTTGGAAGGTTCAAATATGTTCATGTGTCAATTGGTACCTTCTCTGGTGCTGTTTATGCCTCAGCCCACACAGGGAAGAAGACCAGAGATGGACAGAAACACCTTGGGCAGGCCTTCTCCATGCTGGGGATCCCCAAAGAGATCAAACCTAATCATGATCGAGCTTATGTTTCCAAGGAATTTGATTGTTTTCTGAAAGAGTGAAGGTTGAAACATAACATGGGGATCCCATTCTCCCCCACTGGCCAGTCAGTGATAGAAAGAACTCACCAGACATTGAAGAAGACCTTGGGACAGCAGAGAGGACATGTCAGGGTAAACGTCCACAACAATGACTTTGTAAGGCTCTGTTTACCAGGAACTTCCTTAACTGTTCATTGGAAAACCTTAATCCACCTGTAGCTGGGCACTTCAATCAAAATCATTGGTTGAAGTTTGAGGAGAAACCACTGGTCCTTGTGGAGGACCCTGAGACTTGGAAGGTCCAGGGGCCTTTTGATTTGGTCACTTGGGGGTGAGGATATGCCTGCATATCCACCCCCACAGGTTTGAAATGGGTTACACAAAAATGGGTCAAACCCTGTGTTCCACCCAGGGAAAAGAAGGCCCAGAATGTGGCCCCAATTCCACCTTCCTGACCCGATGACGTGGCAATTGCTTCTTCTAGGCAATGGTGCAAAGGAAGTGGGGAACCCAAACCCCGTGTTATCCCTAACTCAGTGCCTTAAGTAGATTGTGTTAAACTGTGCTTACCTGTGGATGTTCTTTGTAGATTTCTTTTCAGAGCATCCTCCTGATCCCCAAGATGAGGCCAGAACTCCTGTGTTTGCTGCTGCTTCTGACTTAGTCAGTAGGACAGGGACATGAATGTGAGGACACTCAAGGGATACACTGCTCCAATCTATCCAGCAAAATCCAGAGCATCCAGAACTCCATGCAGAAAATGAAAGGCATGATGGAGGAAATCAAGTGAGGAGCAGGAGACTGGCTGGAGAGCATCTTTAAAGACCGAGGGTTGCCAGGGGGAATGTCATCATTTGTAAAGGATGTCTGACTGGCTGTTCCAGTTGTCATTTGAATTTACATAGCCTTTAGGACTCTAGAAGGAGCCATTACAAGGTGTACTAAGGAAAAAACGGCCCCTTCTGATGTAACTGTGGCTGCTGTTGAGAGATGGTGGAAGAGGCCAGAGACAGCAGTTTAAGGAGTTTGTCTCCTCCCTCCTTCCCTTCAAAATGAAACAGAAAAAAAGGGAGATGTGGTGGTGGGCTTTTGAGAGGTTTGATAAGTTATGGTTTGCTCCTGTTACCTTCCCACCCCCTGGTGCCTGGTGTCTGGTTTACCTCAGATTTTCCCCTCCCCCATCCCTTTGTCTCCTTTCCTGACCCTGCCCTGTGTTAACCTGGGGCCAATCACCCACCTGCCCCACCCCTCTGCCCCCTGGTTTAAATGTTAAGCACAGGACCCTGCTCGCTTTCTCTCTCCTGTAACACCTGGAGGAACAAAGACCTCTGTAAGAGAGAGCCTTCTCTGAGACCTTTGCTTTGTACCCAGACATGGAGGATATAGAGGATCTAGAGAGCAGGAAACAGCTCTGCTCTCTACCCTTACTGGCACTGCTTGCAGTCTGGGAAATGGCCACTCCTGACCAGCGTGGCCGGGGAGAGAGCCAGCCGCCCCCACCCCGGCCCCTGACACCAACAAACATCACTCTGTCCATCTGCAAAAATTCACAGACCAGCACAGAGCGTTTGCTTTGTGATGTCAGGGCACGGTTGCCACGCCGTGGTGGTGACATCACAAGGTTGCCTTGGTGCAGGGGCAACCTCAGTGGCAGAGCAGCTCTTGGGCTTGCTCAGGGCAGGAGCTTTCTCCTGCTTGAGGCTTTTGTCAGTGGGCAGCTGCACACTGACAGGAGCCTTGTTTTTATCGTGTGTTAGAGCACAGTCTGAAAACTTGCACAGCAGCGCCACAAGGATTGAGCAACTCGCTGCTGAAGTTTACTTTGTTTAATCTTTTTTTTAAAAAAAAAAAAAAATTTTAAATATTTTATTTATATATCATTTTTATATCATTTATCTCTCTCTCTCTTTTTTCTTTTTTCAGTAACTGCTTTTACCTGACTAACCCTGCATATAAGTAGAGATTTTCCCTGTGTTTAAGCTAAGCTGGATTTTGCACGTCTTGCTGCTCTTTCTTAGTGACTGACTTGATTTGGAAACAGAAAGACCATTTGGATGCCACTTGGGTAAAGCTCATGTCAACACATTCAGCTCAAAAGGAGGTGTCTGTAGCCAGGGCTCTGAAGACAGCATTTGCAAGGGAACTTGCAGAGGTTGTGTTCTCTCCATGGGAGAGTCTGTGGCAGCAGAGTCTGTCATTTCCTCCATTTGCTGGGGCAAGTGGGACAACTTTAAAAATGTGGACTGGGACACCTTCTTGGACAATCTTCAAAAAGTGCTAGGGTTCTTTCCAAATTTCTCCAAGAATCTGCTTCATTTTCTCTTGCCCAATGCAGGTCACCTGACCCATGTGTTCAGAGGTGCCAATCCTGAGGTGAGTGAGCAAGGAACATTTGATGTTCCTGGAGTTTAAGAATTGTGCAGCAAGTTATGATCTTGGCCTGTGTCAGTAGATTGTAGAGGGCCAGCTGAGTAGGCTGAAAGAAAATCCATTGCCATGCCTGCCGCAGCAAGGGCAAAGGCATCACTGGCTATTTCCTAATTTTCCATTTCAGAGCTTAAAAAGAACTAAAAGCCCAGTTTTGCAGAGAGAACATTGCTTCCTGATAGTAGCTGGGAGGAATATCTAATTTAGAGCAATTTGCAGTATACTTGAATCAGCCCATTTGAATTTAGTCAGAGTGACTTTGAATCCCATTGCTATCAAAGCTGATGATTTGTGCTTAATTGAACTTTGTTCTGGTTTAGGGCGAATTTGGGAGAAATCTCCCAAATAGGGTCCCTCTGGGAAGCCAACCCAAATGGCCTCTCCCCAAACTGGTCTGAAAAAGAATTTCCTCACAGAAGAGTGGAAAAAAACTATTTATTTAGCAAAGTGCACACAAGCACGAACATTAATAACATGAAACAACAAAACCTCTTGCTGCTGCAAAGAGCAAAGGCAAAATTGTGGGAGTCCTTGCTGTGGGTGAAACTCGGCAGGCTCAATCTCTTATCAGCCCAGATTTGTTTTCCCCAACACTGCCAGTTGGCCTTTTCCACTGTTCCAGCCAACCCCGCAGAGCATTGGCTACCATCCATGAATCAGTGTAGACGTAGAGCTTTGGCCACTTCTCTCTTTGAGTAATGTCCAGGGCCAATTGAATGGCTTTGAGTTCAGCAAGGTTATTTGATCCACCTTCTCCTTCAATGGCTTGTGAAACCTGTTGTGTGGGGCTCCATACCGCTGCTTTCCAGTTTCGTTTCATCCCTACAATACAACAGGAACCGTCAGTGAAAAGAGCATACTGTGTTTCTTCTGCTGGCAGTTGGTTATATGGTGGAGCTTCTTCAGCACATGTCACTTGTTCCTGCTCCTCTTAATCTGTAAGAGCAAAGCTTTCACCTTCCAGCCAGTTTGTAATTATTTCTAAAATCCCAGGGCAATTCGGGTTTCCAATACGGGTGTGCTGAGTGATGAGGGCAATCCATTTGCTCCATGTGGCATCGGTGGCATGGTGGGTAGAGGGAACCTTTCCTTTAAACATCCACCCCAGCACAGGCAGTCGGGGTGCCAGGAGGAGTTGTGCTTCTGTGCTAATCACTTTTGAGGCAGCTTGAACTCCTTCATAGGCAGCCAAGATTTCCTTCTCCGTGGGAGTGTAGTTGGCTTCAGACCCTCTGTAGCTTCGGCTCCAGAATCCCAGTGGTTGACCCCGAGTCTCACCCGGCACCTTCTGCCAAAGGCTCCAGGACTGGCCATTGTTCCCAGCTGCTGAGTAGAGCACATTCTTTACCTCTGGTCCCGTCCTCACTGGGCCAAGGGCTACCGCATGAGCGATCTCCTGCTTGATCTGGGCAAAGGCTTGCTGCTGTTCAGGGCCCCGGTGGAAATCATTCTTCTTGCGGGTAACCAGGTAGAGAGGGCTCACAATCTGGCTGTACTGGGGAATGTGCATTCTCCAAAAGCCTATGGCACCTAGGAAAGCTTGTGTTTCCTTCTTGCTGGTCGGTGGAGACATTGCGGTGATCTTGTTGATTACCTCTGTGGGTATCTGGCAACGTCCATCTTGCCACTTTACCCCTAAGAACTGGATCTCTCGGGCAGGTCCCTTGACCTTGCTCTTCTTGATGGCAAAGCCGGCTTCCAGGAGAATCTGGATGATCTTCTCCCCTTTTTCAAACACTTCCATTGCTGTGTTCCCCCACAAAATGATGTCATCGATGTACTGCAGATGTTCTGGAGCCTCTCCCTTTTCCAGTGCAGCCTGGATCAGTCCATGGCAGATGGTGGGACTGTGCTTCCACCCCTGGGGCAGTCGGTTCCAGGTGTACTGCACGCCCCTCCATGTGAACGCAAACTGAGGCCTGCACTCTGCAGCCAGAGGAATGGAGAAAAATGCATTAGCGATGTCAATAGTGGCGTACCACTTCGCTGCCTTGGACTCCAGCTCGTACTGGAGTTCCAGCATGTCCGGCACAGCAGCGCTCAGCGGTGGTGTCACCTCATTCAATGCACGATAGTCCACAGTCAGTCTCTATTCTCCATCAGACTTGTGCACAGGCCAGATGGGGCTGTTGAAGGGTGAGTGGGTTTTGCTGACCACCCCTTGGGTCTCCAGCTCCCGGATCATCTTGTGGATGGGGATCACGGCATCTCGATTGGTCTGATACTGCTGGCGGTGCACCGTCGAGGTGGCAACTGGTACTTGTTGCTCTTCTACCTTCAGGTGTCCTACTGCAGATGGGTTCTCTGACAGTCCAGGCAAGGTGTTCAATTTCTTGATGCCCTCTGCCTCCACAGCAGCTATTCCAAAAGCCCATCTGAGTCCCTTAGGGTCTTTGTAATAGCCATTCCAGAGGAAGTCAATGCCCAAAATAGATGGGGCCTCTGGGCCGGTTGCAATCAGATGTTTCTGCCACTCCTTTCTGGTCAGGCTCACCTCGGCTTCCACCAGAGTCAGCTGCTGTGATCCCCCCATTACCCTGGTAATGGAAATAGGTTCTGCCCCCACATGTCTTGATGGCATCAGGGTACACTGCGCACCACATTCAACTTCTGGGCTGTTCTGGTCCGGCTGGCAATCTCAAGCCCCAGGTATTTCCAAGGTGGCAGTCTCTGCACTTTGTCCTGCTGCAACTCAAATCCCACAGTGGCCAAAGCAGGGTTAGTCTCATCCAGAATTTGTGTAAGTCCATTGTCACTGGGGGCACCCACAAGCACGTCATCCATACAATGAAGGATGACGGCCTCTCCAGCCTTGGCACACACCGGGGACAGTATTTTGGCCACGTACCACTGGCAAATACTTGGTGAGTTCTTTAACCCTTGCAGCAAAACTCTCCAGTGGTAATGCTTCATGGGTGCCTCCCTGCTGATGGAAGGCACAGAGAATGCAAACTGCAGGGCATTGCCTGGATCTAGGGGAATCTGGAAAAAACAATCTTTTACATCAATGACAGCCAAATCCCAATTTTGGGGGAGCATTGAAGGGGATGGCATACGTGGGTGAAGAGACCCCATGCCCTCAATGACCTCATTAACTTTTTGCAAATTGTGGAGGAAGCACTACCTGTCCTTCCCCAGCTTTTTGATCACAATCACCAGAGAATTCCAGGGACTATTAGTTTCCACAATGTGACCTTTAGACAATTGCTCCTCAATGAGTTGTTTGAGTGCCTTCAATTTCTTTTTTTTTTCAGCGGCCACTGATCCTGCCAAACTGGGGTATCCATCAGCAAACTTTTGGAAGTTTTTGGAAGGGGCGCTCCTCCATGGAGGCAATAAAAAAATCTTTTTGGGTTTTTTGGGATTTCTAGTTTACCTCCCCACTGGGACATGGCATCTCTTCCCCACAAGGTAAATTTGGAATCTAGAACAAACAAAGAAGCCAATTACCCATCTGGTCCCTCAATTTGCACAGTGCTTTTGGATTGCTTTGCCAATTGTGTGCCCCCTATACCTGCAACCTTACCAGCCATGGGTTGCAACTCCCAATGTGATGGCCACTTGTGTGGTGGTGGTATGACTGTCACATCTGATCCTGTGTCCATCCTTCTCTGGAGTTGGATGAAATCTCCCTCCCTCTTGAGCCCACACCAAATTATGGGTTTGTTCTCTCCCACCATTTCTGTCCAATAGACCCAAAGGTCCAGATCATCCTAGGGCAGTTTGGGCAGTGGTATGGCCTGGGCAATGACTTGGCCCTTTGGTAGGAAGAGGGGAGGATGGACACAACGTGCCAAGAGAGCTCGTTGATCCGGATCTGATGGCAAAAGTGCTGGACTAATCTTGATCTCAGAGGGAGTGTGCTTAGAATCCCTGATAACAAGGCACTTACTATCAGTCTGCTGTAGGTTGGTCACGTGTCCAGGGTCAAGAGTGACCACTTGCCAGTGCAGTGTGTTGAAGGGCACACCTGTTGTTAACTCAAGCCTAAATGGCTTCCATATCCTCTTGGTTGTTCCCAACCCTGAGGGTTCCTTAGGGTCCCACACCTTTCCAGAATTGCTTTGCCCCACAACCCCAAAAACCCGGTGACCTGTCCCATTTATCTCATCACGTGGGAGAAGCTCATGCTCCTCCCCTAGTTTTTTTGGAACTGGAATGTTCCCTTTCTCCTCCCCCCCCACTGCTCCCACCAGTGTGTGTGATGTTTTATTCTTAAAGGGACAAAAGCACATCACATGTCCCTCCCACCCACACTGGAAACATTTGACCCTCCCAGTCACTGGTGGTCCAGCTGGAATGGTGGCTGGTGCTGCAATCCGGCCTCTGAGCCCAGACCCTTTCCGCTGTTCATTTGGGTCCCTTATGGCTCACTTGGTGCAGGTCTCAGTGAGGAGGTCCAGGGTTGGAGGTGGAGCAACCAGAAGCTCGGAGATGATCCTCTTGCAGACATCACTGGCATTGCTTTGTGCCAATTCCAGGCACCAAGTGGTTTTGTGCCACTTCCAGGATCCTCTTCTGTTGCAACTCCTGGTCCTCTCTCTGGTTTTCCACCACTGCATGAAGTCTATGTATAAAATCTAGGAAAGGCTCAGAAGGGGATTGTTTAATTGAGATAGAACTCTGCCTAGGATCTTCAGTAGGCATGATCTGAAATGCATTTTTGGCAGCGTCCTTCACGTGATTTAACAGAGGAGGGGTTACTGGGTTACACTGGGTTTTACTGGGATGGGTTGCTGGGGGTTACTGGATTATACTGGGAGAGGGTGCAGCATGAGTGATCGCCCCCTGCTGGTGGGGAGGACCTTGTGGCCGACTGTGTGTTATACTGGTTTATACTGGGATAGGGTTTTGGGGGCATTAGTTTATACTGGTTTATATTGGGATATACTAGTTTGTACTGGGATGGGATGCTGGGAGTTACTAGGTTATACTGGGTTACACTGGTTTGCAGTGGTTTATACTCATTTGTACAGGAATGGCATGCTGGGAGCATTGGTTTATACTGGGTTATACTGGGATGTACTGGGTTATATTGAGATGTACTGGTTTGTAGTGGGATGGGGCTTGGGACCTACTGGGAGTGACTTCAGGTTCAGCTGCCCTTACTGGTTTATACTGGGAGCTGCCCCCACAGGGCTCAGGTGATTGGGGGATGCTCCTGATGCTTGCCGGTTCATACTGGTGCCCTCCCAGTATAAACCTGGTAAAAGTAGGAGCCCCAAGACCACACTGGGAGCCCTTGGAGCTGCCTTTCATGGGTAGACCTGACGTCCCAACATCCCTGTTGGTTTGAACGGGTAGTCCTGATGTCCCTTAATCCCTATTGACTTCAATAGGGTAGACCTTGTGCCCCTAAACCCCATAGAGAGAATGGATTTGGGTGCATTAACCCTTACTGGTTTGTACTGGGAGCTGCCACCTCAGGCTGAAGGGGCTCGGGGGCAGCTTCCGTGGCTTACTGGTTTGTACTGGTGCCCTCCCAGTCAACACCTGGGACCACAGACAGGCACTGGTGGCCAGGTAGGACCCCGAGGCCAAGCTGGCCTTTGCAATGACCTTGCTGAGCCACAACTTCTCCAGCTTCTTGGCCTGGCACCACTGGCTGTGACTCCTGGCACCCACCAGGAACTGCAGGAATGGCGAGGGTGGGATGCTGCCCCCCGAAAGGCTGAAGGAAGGTGAGAGATTCCCCTGGAAAAATTCCCAGAATTTCACCAAGATCCTATTCCAAAAATTCTACAGCCCCTTGCTTGAACTTGAGCTCTGTTGGGTTCAATGGTGTCCAAAAAATTTCCATTGACTTCAATGGGTAGATCTGCTGTCCCAAAAATCTCCGTTGACCTTAATGACAAGACCTGTTTTCCCTAAATCCCCATTGACTTCAGTGGTAGACCTGATGTCTTTACAGTTGTTAATGCGTAGACCTGGTGTCCCCAGATCACCATTTCCATTGATGGGTAGACCTGTTTTCCTGAAATCCCCATTGGTTTCAATGGGTAGACCTGGTGTCTTTAAATCCCCATTGTCCTTAAAGATTAGACCTGGTGGACCAAAAAATCCCATTATTTCAATGGGCAGACCTGACATCCCTAAATTCCCAGTAATGACTGGACCAATTTTCCAAATTCCCCACATTTGTGGCTTGACCTGGTGTTCCAAAATTCTCTTTATCTTTAATTAAGATGAATCTGGTGTCTCTAAATCTCCATTGCTTTGAATGGGTAGACCTGGTTTCCCTAAATCCTCATTACCCTTAATAGACATGGTCTCTAAAAAATCCCTTTTGATTTTCATGGGTAGACCCCATGTCCCTAAATCCCCATTGGTTTCAAAGGCTAGACCTGTTGTTCCTAAACATCATTGGTTTTAATGGGTAGACTTGTTGTCCCTAAATCCTCATTGGATCAAGAGGTTGAACCTGTTGGCCCTAAAAATCTCCACTGGTTTTAATGGGTGGACTTCTTGTCCTTAAAAATCCCCATTGGTTTCAATGGGTAGACCTGGTGTCCCTAAAAATCCCCATTTGTTTTGATGGGTAGACCTGAGCCACCTCACACCTGGGTGCCTCCATTCAGATCTCAGGGTGTCCCCTGGCTGCCCCCCTGAGATTTTGGGGTGCCCCCTTTGCCCCTCCCCAGAGCTGGAGCTGCTGCAGAACGCCGTCTTCACCGACCCCACAGACTAAAGCACGTGGGTGTACCTGCACTGCATCCTCTCCTGAGGTAAGTCGGGGCTTCCTCCCATCCCTGGGGCCCTCCCCTGGACTTTTGGGGTGCCCCTTGAATGTTGGGGTGCCCCCTGAATTTTGGAGTGTCCCCCCACAACCCCCCTGCCTCAGAGTGTCATCTGTGTGAACACTGACTGTGAGGACGCGATTCTGGCAGTCATCTTCTGCCAGGCCATCAGGGTGAGTAGGGATCCCTGGGAACCCCAAAAAATCACCTGGATTCTCCCCTCCCCAAATCACCCTGGTACTCCCCAAAACCACCTGGATACACCTAGATACTCCTTCAAATCACCTCAGTACCCACAAAAAATTGAGAACCCCTCAAAAGTCATCTGGATACACCTGGGTACCCCCCAAAATCCTCGGGCCCCACCAAACTGGTGGTTGTGAATCCCATTGCATTGACTGGGTAGACCTGGTGTCCCTAAATCCCTATTGACTTGATTTGGGCAGACCTGGTGTCCTGTCTACCCCCATTTACCCCCAGTAACCCTTCCCAGTGTACCCAGTAATGCCCCAGGGCTCACAGTAACTCCAGTGCCCACCCTCAGCCACTCCCAATGCTCCCAGTAACCCCAGTTCCCCCCCTTAGCCACCTCTAGTGCTCCCAGGAATAGCTCCCAGTTTGATTAGTTTACCCTCCCAGTCCTCCAGTAGCCCCTCCCAGTGCTCCCAGTTTGCCCAGTTTCCCCCTTTCCTCCCTCCCAGTCCTTCCAGTTCCCCCCCAGTGCTTCCAGTTCCTCCCCAGTGCTTCCCCTTAGCCTTTCCCAGTGCTCCCAGTTTAACCAGTAACCCTTCCCGACCAAGCCCTAGTAATGGACAGCCCTGATATCCCTACATCCCCATTGACTTTAATTGGGGTAGACCTGGTTTCCTGTGGAAAAAATAAAAAGTAAAACAGGCCTGAACTTTAAACTTACAAAGATAGTTTATTTACACACTCTAAAGTATAAAGGAAAAATAAAAAGAAAATTGAAGCTTCAAAACACTTCTCTTTCCCCCAGAAACTGTTCACTTTCCCAAACTAACATAGAGAGACAAAACTGTGATTTCAGTCAGTTTCAACATTTAAACATAATCTTTCATCACCTTGGCAGAGGAGTCTCACTAGATGTCCATGGAGACATTCACCACAAGAAAACCAGTCTGGTGGCTCCCAATGTCACCAACCTCCACCGCTGGAATTTTGCAGATTGTGCCATCTCACCCATGAGCAGCCTTTCTCTTGGCTACTCATGGGCCTCTCAGCATATTTGGTATATTAGTTTAAGAATGCTTTTTTTAGTATTTTGCAAAGATCCTCTTCTTCTATCTTTAAAATCGTTTCTCTCTCAAGAGACCTCCTTTCACTACAGCTAAAGGGCCAAATCTGCATCTCAGACAGCTGAGATCTCTTTTTATCTCAGGAGCTGTGGAACTTCCTCTACAAACATTCTCAATGAAATCTCAATTACATCAGTCTATTACCTTCAGCTGGAACAGCATTGCCCCAAACAGCATCAATAGATTACAAGAAATAGTCCATTTCTCCATGGTTTACATCTAGAGAAGTCCAGTCAAAAATGTCCACTTCTCAATCCTTCTTCCAGATAACCTTTATCAGTTCTTTTGCTGACTGTATCATGCTGTCTCTCTACATTTTAAATCACTCTGGTCTCTTCTCTCCTCTGCGAAAGGGTTGGAGTTCTGAAAGCTTCATGTTGCCAGGAAAGGGTTAAATCTGCCCAAGGTCTTTTTCTCTCTCTTGCTGCAGCTCGCAGATGTTAGAATGATATTTAAACCTTTTATGTCCACGGAGATGTAACTACTTTCAATTGGTTCTTTCCTGAACTTCCTGAAAACTCATTTGCTGGTCAAAACCACCACAGCATGGGAACTGATGAAAAAAGATAGATGAAATTTTTTGTAAGTTAGACTACGTGCATAAGTAAAAGTGTATATTTGTGCCTTACTAACTTTCTGTCAAACTTTTGCCAACTATATTGATGACATTTGCTTTGCACCAATGTAGTCAATGACTTAAGATCACACTTTGTTAACAGTATATAAGCTGGAGAACACACAGAATAAAACTTCTTCCATTTTGTATCCTGATCATGTGTGTGTGTGTCACATCCGACCTAACAGTAACAGCCAGGGCGGTGCCGTCCAGCGCTGCCCTCAGCTCCGGGCACACCAGGTTCAGGTGTGGGGGAAAAAGAACAAAATTTGGGGCAGTTTCCCACCCTAAATTGGGAATTTCCAAGCCTGAAATTGGTGTTTTTAACCCCAAAATATTTGGGACATCAGGTCTACCCACTGAAATGAATGGCAGGGAAAGGGCACCAGGTCTACCCTTTGAAATCAATGGATAGAAAAAGAAACCAGATCTACCCTAGTAAAGCAAAATGGGATTTAGAGACACCAGGTCTACCCATTAATAGCACTTGATCAGGAAGGGTTACTGGTTAAAATGGGAGTACCTGTCAGGGCTAAGGCAAGCTCTGGGAGCAGAACTGGAAGCACTTGGGTTTAGGAAGCACTGGGAGGGAGGAATGTGGGAAACTGAGCAAACTGGGAGCACTGGGAGGGGTTACTGGGAGCACTGGAGTGGTTAAATGGAGGCAATGGGTTATTGGGAGTCGGGCATTACTGGGAGCACTGGGAAGGTTACTGGGGATAAATGGGGGTAAAATGAACACCAGGTCTACCCAGCAAGTAAATAGGGATTGAGGGACACCAGGTCTACCCATTCAAGTCAATATGAAAAATGGGACACTGCGTCTGCGTCTACCCAGTCAAAGAAGTGGGTAGTCACGACCACCATTTTGGTCAGGGGCCCAAGAATTTTTGGGGGTACTCAAAATTCTGTATCCAGGTGATTTTTGGGGAGAATCCAGGAGATTTGGGGAGATACTCAGGTGGTTTTGGGGGGTACCCAGGTGATTTTGGAAAGTACCCAGGTGATTTTTGGGAAGGACTGAGAAGATTTTTGGGGGTATCTAGCTGATTTGGGAGGGGTACCTAGATGTATCCAGGAGATTTTGAGGGTACTCAGGAGATTTTTGGGTGTATCCAGTGATTTTTTTGGGTTACTAAGGTGATTTGGGGGGTACCCAGGTGATTTGGGGAGTTCCAGGTGTCCCCACTCACCCTGACAGGCCGGGAGAAGATGACGGCCACCGTCGTGTACTCCTGGTCGATGTGGACACAGATGACCCTCGGCAGCAAGGGGGCTGTGGGGGACACCCCAACATTCAGGGGGCACCCCAACATTCGGGGGGCACTTAATCATGATTTTAAAGAGCTAAGATTTTAGCTAAGAGATGAAAGTAATTTATATGGATCAGGGTGTAAGTTAGATTAGCAAATGATAGGTTAATGATTATTAGATGCTTAAGCTAAGGCTAATTGTTTTATTGTTTGCCATTATGAGCTTGTTTATAGAAGGAAATGGAGTAAGTGAACCGTTATAAGAACAGATTGAAACCAGTAGAACAATGACCAGCACCTGGACTTTCTATCAATCAATCAATCAATCACAAAGCAGGGGACCTTGGATCGTGCCAGAGGGTCACAGAGACCTGAGGAAGACTCTCCTGACTTCATCTTTTGAGACAACCAACCCCAATTCAAGAGAAGAATTGCGCACACGTGAGGGACTAACAGCCTCATTTAATACAGAGTGGGGATGGGAGTTGCTGGGGTTATGCATATATATTATATGTAGGATCTTGGGAAATATAAAGAAGGCAGAGAACTTGTACAGGGTGGTGATGCCTTTTGGAGGTGATTCCTGTGCCACCCGCTGGTGTTAGTAAAAATACCACTTTCTGACTTTAACTAATTAGAGAGTCTCTGTCCATGATCATATCTGTTTTTAATGATTCACCCTTGAGGAGATTGTCTGAAACTCTGGAGTTTTAGATTCCTCAAATAAAAGAAGAAAACCCCTCTTTTGGCTCAGTGAAGCCACTTCTCTGAGCAAAGCAGATCCCACGTGAGTGAGGAGAGACTCACTTTGAGGTTGGGGTTGGGGAATAAGGAGCAAGGTTGTCCACACTGGGTGAGACCTCAAGGCACAGCTTCTCTGAGCAGGCAAGACCTCCTGAGGAGAGACCCTGGGTCAATATCAATAAGTGAATGTTGCAGTCATCTCTTCTCTGAAGAGAAAAATACACCCTTGAAAAAAGGAATGTGGGTTTATAAAAAGCTCTATGAAATATTTCTCCAAAACACTAGGAAAAAAAACTTCCTACTGAACTGCACCAGACCAGAAGGAAATCAAGGCACAGCCATGGTTTGTCAGGACTTCCCTGCACTTGGTGCTGAGCCCTGGAACCTCAGGGCCTGAGAGGAGATTGCAAAAACTTTGCCAGGAGTCAAAGCAGAGGAAACACCCAAAGTGTCTTGAAGTATTAATGGGTCCCACTATGGTCAATCCCCAACACAGTCTCCTCATGAGGTCTGTAGAGGAGGGAACTGGAGGCCAGGACTGCACAAAAACCTCTCAGAGACTCAGCGTGGGATGGAAAATCCAAAGGAAAATCCAAAGTATCTTAAAAATCTTGAGTATCTCAAAGCATTACTGAGCCCCACTATGTGTCAGTGCAAAGCTCTCAAGGGACTCATTAAAGCAGAGAATTGGAGGCCAGGATTACACAAAAACTTTTCAGAGACTCAGTGGCAAAAAGAAGTATTTAAATTAATCCTGAGTATTTTGAAGTATTAAAAAACCCCACTGAGTGTTGTTAATGGCTAAGAATCCCAAGGGACTCGTTAAAGGAGATAATTGGGGCCTTGACTGCACAAACTTTTCCTAAAATCAGTTTGAAAAAAGAAACATCAAGTACCTTAAAATAACTGAAGTACCTTAAACCATTAATGAACCCCACTGAGTGTTGTTACTGACAAAGCCTCTCAAGGGACTCATTAAAGCAGAGAATTGGAGGCCAGGATTGCACAAACCTCTCAGAGACTCCAAGGCAAAAGCCAAACCCAAAGTCCTTGGAAAAACCTGCAGTCCCTGGCAGCATGAAGGAGCCCCCCAGGGCCATTGCTGACCAAGGCTCCTTCCCCAGGGACTCCTTCCAGCACATCCTGGAGGCCACTGGCATGGGAGGGGGATGCTGAGGGCAGCACAAGGGGCTGACAGTGCCCAGCCTTGCTGGGGCTGTGCCAGGAGGCCCCAGGGCCTCAGGACAAGGGGTCTCCTCAGTGTCCTTGGTGGCACAGAGGCTGCTGTGGCCCAGGGCACCAACTTGGCTTCTCTTTGTCCCCACCTGTCATCACTGCCTGCAGTTCTCTGCTCTGCCTGGGGCCTGGGGACACTTTCTGTGTCGTGTCCCTCAGTGGGACCCATTAAAACTTCCAGAAACTTTGGAGTTGGCTTCTGCCTTGGAGTTCTGGAGAGGTTTCTTCAGCTCCCTCTCAGGGACTGATGTTCAGGGCCTCAGCACAAAGCCCTGAGAGGGTCATTAAAGTCCTTGTGCTGTGTCTGTGCTGATGAGCTGGGCTGAGCTCATCATCCAGAGGGAGATCCTGGTAACCAAGAAGAGCTTAAAACACATTTCTCTTGATGAGCAGCTTTTCTGCCAGCCCAGCAGGGCTGGGGCACTGCCTGCAGCCACCCCGGGCACAGCACACAGGCACACAGGGCTTCAGCTCAGCCTGGGCTGGCAGCACAGAGCAGAGCTCACTCAGGGCTCACTGCAGGAGAAATCCTCCCAGGCTTGCAAACAGTCACTCTCTGGCTGGGGGAAGAGAAGCTGCAGCTCCTGCAGGGATCTCCTGAAGCTGCCACATCCCACAGCTTGGAGCACCTTCCAGGAGCACTGTGGGAGCTGCTGCAGGGCAGGGATGTGGCCCTAGGGCAGGGCTGGGTTTCCCTGCTGCCCCAGCCCAGGCCCAGCACAAGGCAGCTCCCTGGGGCCAGGCTCTGCTGCAGGGCTGAGCAGCCGGGGCTGCAGCCAGGGGTGCCCAGGGCTGTGGTGCAGAGCAGGGTCCTGCAGCCCAGGGCGCTGTGCTGGCCCAGGGACTCTGCTGCCTGCCAGGGACAGCTCTCAGCCGGCCCGGGGAGCTGCTGCCAGCGCTGGGGAGAAGCTGTGGGGGGAAGGAGCCACCCTGAGCAGGGCAGCTGCTGCTGCTGCTGCTGCTGCTGCTGCTGCTGAGAGGGTCTGTGTGGGGCAGGGCTGCTCCCAGCTCCACATTGGCCAGGGCACAGCTGTGGAGGACACTTGCCAAAAGAAGGTAAGCCTGGCATTGCTGTAAAGATCAGGAGCTTTCCTGAGAGTGTTTTCAATTTCCTGCTTGGAGAAGGATGGGAAGGTTGGGGTAATGACAAAAAGATTTTTGCTTTTTAAACATTTTTCATATATTTGTAGCTCTGCTAACTACTAATATATAGTTATAAAACTGTAATCCTTAGTTAGCTCTATTCAAGTACTTTTTCATACTTGTATAACTATATTCCTTAATTAACTCTAGTATCTTTCCTACCCTTTCTCATAGATTTAAGAGCATTTAGCAGACATAAATAATTTCCTGAGATATTGTATAGTCCTAACTGGAAGACGACCTACAAGAAGAACATTCTTGTTTTTAACCACAGTGTAATAAATAAAAAGTGAGGCAAAGAAGCCCTTGGACATAGTCCAGTGGGTTGACCCAGGGGTGTGTAACTGGGGAAACTGAATTACCTTTTTGGATGTTCCTATTAAATATCCTAATAATAACCTCTTAAGAGATTTCTGAACTCAGGGGCTGGGTGTTCCCCATCCCCACTGGGAAAACTGGAAGCTTCAAAGAAAAATCTGGTTCACACTTTTCTGTTCTAAAGCTGTTACAAGGGGTTTTTTTCTCTATTGATTATAGGTAACAGCAGGATGATAGAAGCACAAGAGGAACTGTAAACACAGAGGCACCGAACATTCTGATTTTAAAGGAAGACACAGAATCATCAAAGTAATGTTTCAACATTTACAGAGACTCTCTGCCAGCTGTCTCTGCCCTGCCCTCCCAGGCACAGCACCACCACATCTGCTCTTGTTGCTGCACTGCCCTGATCCTGTCCCTGTCATCTGGTGCTCTCAGGGAGGCTCTGGCCTTTGCAGCAGCTGAGTCAGGCACTGCCCTTGGCATTCCTGCCAGGCAGCTGTGGCCATGGCAATGGGGTGTCCAAGCTTCCCTGGGCCCTGTGGGGCTGTGGGCAAAGCAGTCCATGGGAAAGGGGAATGAGCTGAGCCCCCTCCCTGAGATCCCATCATGGGCACACCCAGGGATCTCCTTGCTGTGTCCTTCCCAGCTCTGAGCTGCCCTCCTGGCTGCAAATCTGTGCCAGAGCCCCTGGGAGTTCCCTGAATGTGCCACGGGAAGTGCAGAGATGCCAGAGCTGAGGAAATGCTGCTGGGTTTGCCAAGGGAGCCGGGAGTGTCCTTGGCAGAAGGGGGTGCTGAGACCTTGCCCAGAGCCCTTTGGAGAGGGGGAGACATTGAGGGATCCCTGTGCTCTGGGCAGGGTCTGGTTTATCCAGGGTGACAGGGGAGTGTGATTGTGCTCTGATTGCAGCCAAAGCTGCAACCCAGGGCAGTTGGGAACAAGCCCATCCAGCCCCTCACTGTGCCTGAGCCACAGGGAATCCTTTGCCTCTCATCTCTCACTGGAAAACTCTGAGTGCAGCAGGAATGCTGGGGATTTCTGACCTCTGAAAAAGAGGAATGATGTGTGAGCTAAAATTCCTTCCTGCTCTCCATGCCTTTTAGAAGTGGAAGTGCAGATGGCAACAAGCCTGTCTGCATTAGGAGTGATTCCCCTGAAAAATCCTGAATATCCAGCCTTGTCCCTCTGCCACATGGCCACAAACCCAGGGCAGAAGGGCAGGAATGGCTCCTGGAGAGCCCTCACACACAGGCCTGGCTGCTCCTGGCACACTCAGACAGCACAGCTGGAGCTCAGACAGGGACCTGGGGGAAGGTTTTCCCAGAGCAGGAACAAGGGTGGGTGAGTCACAGTGGGACAGACTACAGGGAATGGCCCAGGTTTGGCTCAGAGCAGCTTCTGCTGACTTGTCCCTGTCCTTTCTCCATGAACAGGTGCCCATGGCCAGCCAGAGCAAATGTCCAACAGCAGCTCCATCAGCCACTTCCTCCTGCTGCCATTGGCAGACACGCGGCAGCTGCAGCTCCTGCACTTCTGCCTCTTCCTGGGCATCTCCCTGGCTGCCCTCCTGGGCAACGGCCTCATCATCAGCGCTGTAGCCTGCGGCCACCTCCTGCACAGCCCCATGTTCTTCTTCCTGCTCAACCTGGCCCTCACTGACCTGGGCTGCATCTGCACCACTGTGCCCAAAGCCATGCACAATTCCCTCTGGGACACCAGGCACATCTCCTATGCAGGATGTGCTGCTCAGCTCTTTTTTCTTGTTTTGTGTGCTACAACCGAGTTTACTCTCCTGACCATCATGTGCTACGACCGCTACGTGTCCATCTGCAAACCCCTGCACTACGGGACCCTCCTGGGCAGCAGAGCTTGTGCCCACATGGCAGCAGCTGCCTGGGCCAGTGCCTTTCTCAATGCTCTCATGCACACAGCCAATACATTTTCCCTGCCTCTGTGCCATGGCAATGCCCTGGGCCAGTTCTTCTGTGAAATACCCCCAATCCTTAAGCTCTCCTGCTCCAACTCCTATCTCAGGGAATGGGGACTCCTTGTGTTTTCCATCTGTTTGGGACTCGGTTGTTTTGTGTTCATTGTTTTCTCCTATGTGCAGATCTTCAGGGCTGTGCTGAGGATCCCCTCGGAGCAGGGACGGCACAAAGCCTTTTCCACCTGCCTCCCTCACCTGGCCGTGCTCTCTCTGTTTGTCACCACTGCAATGTTTGCTCACCTGAAGCCCCCCTCCATCTCGTTCCCATCCCTGGATCTGGTCCTGTCAGTTCTGTACTCGGTGGTGCCTCCAGCCCTGAACCCCCTCATCTACAGCCTGAGGAACCAGGAGCTCAAGGCTGCACTGTGGAGACTGATGACTGGATGGTTTCAAGAACATTAAACTGCTTGCCAGTTTCTGCAAATCACTTGTAATAAAAGTAATTTTTGGTTTTTTGGAGGTCATTTTTTTTGTTTAGATTTTTTAATGTTCTTCACAAAAATATCTCAATGTTTGTGCCATTACTCATTTTGTTTCTCCACACCTTCCCTGTGGCCACACACTGTGTCCATGAAGGACTGCACTCTTAGTGGTTTTAAGAAACTCAAGATCTCCCAGCCAAGTTTTCTGCAGAGATCCCCCTTTGGTTCCCTTCTTTGCAGCTGCAGCAGCAATGTCTGTGTGCAGAGCTGGGGGCAGATCAGTGCTGGCACAGCAGCTGTGCCCAGCAGAGCAGCAGCAGCCCTTGGTGTTGCCAGTGCTGCTGCCGTGGCCCTGCCCCGCTGCCCTGCTGGCCCTGGTGTTGCTGTAGGGCCTGAGTGCTCTCGGGGCTGGGCACAGTGCTGGGGGTGGCAGTGCCGGGGCTGCAGCAGGGACAGGCCATGGGCACTGCTGGGGCAGCGCTGACGCCTCAGGCCAGGGCCTGGGGGCTGCAGGCTCCTTGCCCAGGCTCTCTCCAGAACACTTTGCCCAGGCCAATGCTGAGCACAGAAAAGCCCCGGGAGCAGCCCCAGGCTGGCCGTGGGCAGGCTGGGGGCAAACAGCATGGCTGGGGCTCTGCAAGGTGCCTGGGGGAAACTGAGATCCTACTGGGATCACAATGGGAGAGGCTGGGCCTATGCTGTGGGAGACTGGCATCATACTGGATCATACTGGCAGATATTGGGACTGCACTGTGGGTGACTGGGAGTAACTGTGAGCAACTGGAATCAGGCTGGAAGCAGCTGAGGACAACTGGGAGTGACTGGGAACTTGCCAGGAGCAACTGGGATACACTGGGAGAGACTGAAACCACAGTGGGGGTAAATGGGAGCAGCTGTGCCCATGCTGGGGTCCTACTGGGATCCTACTTGAACCAGACTGGGAGTGACTGGAAAGGGGCTGGCTGTGACTGGAACCATGCTGGAGTTGACTGGGAGCAACTGGGCTCACACTGGGAGTGACAGGGAGTCAGGGCATGACTGGAATAATACTGGGAGTATCTGGGAATGAGTGGAACCAAACTGGGAGTAACTGGGTCCTACTGGGTTCATCCCTGGAGCCACTGGGATTACAATGGATGTGAACAGATCCTGACTGGGGGTTACTGGGAGCTACTGTTGGGAGGAAAATGTGGACACATTGGAAGAAACTGGGATCAACTGGAAGGGACTGGGTCCATGCTGAGGGGACTGAGATCACAACTGGGGAAACTGGGATCATACTGGGAGCCACTGGGACCACACTTTGGGCAACTGAAAGAAACTGGGATTATGCTGGAGGCAACTGGAAGAAACTGGCAAAGACTGGGATCATTCTGAGGTAACCAGAACCTTACTGGGATATACTGGCAGTGTCTGTAACCATACTGGGGAGACTGGAACCACATTGGGAACAGCTGGGACCTTGCTGGGGAAAACTGGGAGTAAGTGGGACCATGCTGAGAGACGGGACTATTCTAGGGACAACTGGATCATACTGGATGAACTGGAACAATTGGAGCTATTCTGGCAGCAACTGGTATCATAGTGGGATCCAGTGGGAGCAGCTGGTTCATGCTGGTTGAGACTGGGTCACACTGAGGGTGACTGGACTCCACTGGATTGATGGAGTGGCTGTGAGCACTGGAATCACACTGAAAGCAACTGGGAAGAACTGGGAATGACTGGCAGCATGCTAGGAGTGACTGGGATATACTGGGGGAGACTGGGAGCCATGAGGATCATACTGGAGGCTACTGGGGTCTTGCTGGAATTGACAGGGAGCAACTGGGATCACACTGGAGGCCACTGGCATCATACTGGGAGTGACTGGGATCCGACTGGGATTATAGTGATGTTATTGGACCCTGTCTGGGGGTTACTGGGAGCTACCAGGCTCATGCTGTGACTCTACTGGGGATACAGTGGGAAGAACTGGGAATAAATAGGAATGACAGGATGTATGCTGGTGACAACTGGGATGTACTGGCAGTGACTGGGATAAAACTGGGGACAACTGAACCATGCTGAGGAAATTGGGAGTGCCTGGAAATGACCATGAGAGTGTTCAGGGCAACTGGGATATACTGGGAGTGTCTGAGATCATGCAGGTGCTGACTGGAACCACACTGGGAGCCACTGGGAATCTTCTGGGGGGAACTGGGGGAACACGCTGGGGGAAACTGGGGAGAAGTGTGAGTGACTGGGGCCATGCTGGGAGAGACTGCCATCATACTGGGAATGACTGGAACTATGCTGGGAGCAACTGGGAGAACTGGGAACACATTGGATATAAGCATGTGCAACTGGGAAAACTGGGACTGTGCTGGGGCAAATTGCATCATAATGGGGAATGACTGGGAGTGACTGGGCTCATACTGGGAGCAAGATGGATCCTAAGGGAAGTGAGGGGAAGTGACCAGGATCATTCTGGGAGTGACTGGGCTCATACTGGGAGTGCTGAGGAAACTGGAACCACACGGACAGAGCAAGTGGGCTCATCCTGGGAGCAGCCACTTCCAGCACCAGGACCCCCAGTTCCCTCCACACCCTGGGCTGAGTGGGGGGCTCAGCCCAGGACCCCTCGTCATACCTGGGGGAGGGGACATGGTCCCCGTGTGCAGATCCAGGAGGAGTTTAGGGGGGTGGGTGGGTCGTGGGGGGACCCCCAGCAGTCTTGGGAGGGAGAGGAGAACAGGGAGACCCCCAGGCTGGGTTTGAGGGGAACCAGATTGGAGCCTCCAGATGCCGAATCTGATGAGGAGAATGATGACGATGGCAGCGATGAAGGACACAGCAACCACCAGGGTGAGATTCCCACTGGATTCTGGCTCTGGGAAGCACGGGATGGTGAGGAGAGGAGGGGAACCCCCATCCTGCTGCTCCACATTCCCAAATTCCCAATTCCCACATTCCACATTCCCAGCCTCATCCCAGGAGAAGATCCTGGGCTCTGGCATTCCGGGATGCTCCACCCGGCACCGGTGCAGCTCCCGCTCCTCCAGCAGTGCCTCAATCCTGGCCCAGGTGTGGAAGGTGCTGTTGCTGCTGGGAACGATCCCGGATTTCATCCCCCTTCATCCAGCTGGTCCCGACGGTGCTGGGGTAGAATCCGTACGTGAGCAGGAGAACATCAGGGTCCTGCGTTCCACTCTTCCAGACACATGGACATCAGGGGGTTCTGGAATGGGATAACTGTGAGATGCATCCAAGAAGTTCCATGACAATGGGACAGGGTGAGGTCTGCCCACGGAATTCCATGGGAATGGGATGGCAGTGAAATCCATCTAGAGAATTCCCATGGGAATGGGACAGCAGTGACATCCATCTATGGAGGTCCCATGTGAATTCCCACATTCCCAAATTTTGCCCTCTCAAATCTAACATTTCCAAATCCCACATTCCCATGGGAATTCTACCCTCCCCACCTTTACAGTCCAGTGCCTCCCACCCATATCTGACATATTTACAGAGACATTCCAGGCAGGTGTGCCCCAGGGGATTTGTGAATTCCTCAGCCTCGATCTCATCCTGTTCCCAGCACCTCTTGGTGACCTGGGCAGCACCGTCGGCCACCAGGAATCCCCCGGATCCCAGCTGGAAGGAAAGGAATTCCTGCCCATTGGAGCCAAACCGATCGCATCCGCAAACGGTCCCCTGTCCGGGAGGTCACAGCCAGAAACCCCCTGATGGGTGTGGAGATCTGGGGAGGGATTGGACCCACAGAACCTTCAAAATTTTGTCCCAGCCCCACAGAGCCCCATTCCAGCCCCACGGAACCCCAGAGTCTGATGGAGACCCACAGAGCCTCATCCCAGCCCCTTGGTTCTCTGGGAAGGACCGGGATGGACTGGGACACAGGCATACACTGGCATACATCAGCATACACTGGGCCCAGGACTTTGACCCACTGGGAGCAGGATCAGAGAACACTGGGACCCAGCAGGACCAGAACTGGGGAACAGGATCATTGTGGGACCAACTGGATTAGACTGAGAGTGACTGGGATCAAACTGGTGGAAAATGGAACCTTACTGGGCCAAGTGGATGTGACTGGGATGACTATGAGGGTAACTGGGATTGACTGGGCCATGCTGTAAGAAACTGGATCATAGTGCTCTCATACTGGGATCATACTTGGAATGACTGGTTCTATGCTAGGGTAACTAGCATAGAACTAGGGACTTGACTGGGAGGAACTGGGAGCAACTGAGACTATACTGGGGAATCTGGGATCATGATGGCATCATAATAGGATCATACTAGGAGTGACTCGATCTATGCAACTGGGATTATACTGTGAGGAACTGGGACCATGCTGGGGACAACTGGAATCATTCTGGAAGTGAGTAAGGGGCATGCTGAGGGCAACTAGGACCATATTGGGGCAACTGAGATATACAGGGAGAGACTGGAATCATGCTGGAGGTGACTGGAGTGGCTATGAGCAGGGAATCATGTTGGAAGGTACTGCAGATATCAGGAGTGAGTGGAAACACACTGGGGCAACTGGGATTTACTGGGAGAGACTGGCAGTGACTGGGATCACAGAGGAACCCACAAAGAAAGTTACTGGAAAAATACTGGGAGTATCTGGGAGTGACTGGGATCATACTGGAGTGACTGGAACCATGCAGGGTGACTGGGAGCAACTCGGACCATGCTGGGGGCAAATGGCACGTACTGAGAGTGACTGGGTTCATACTGGAATCATACTGGGAAGGACTGGAGCTATAGTGGGAGGGACTGAGAACATACTGGGGATAACTGGAACCATACTGGGAGTGCCTGGACCTATAGTAGGGGTGAATGGGAACACCTGGTACAATGCTTGGATGATACTGGGATCATAGTGGGAGTGACTGGGATGATATGGGATCATACTGAGTGTAACTGAAAGTGACTGGGATCATACTGGGGTGACTGGGAGCCACAGGGCCATACTGGGAGTGACCTGGCCCCCCTGGGGAACTGGCCAGCCCCTGGGGCCACCAAAGCCACTCCAGCAGTGCCCTCCTGCCCCGGGCAGGGCAGAGAACACCCAAGGAAAGGCTCGTGCTGGGCTCAGGGCAGGGACAGGGCACTCCCCTGGAGCTGCCACGGGCACAACAGAGCCGGCCTGGGGACAGGATTGGGATTTATGTCTCAAGGAATCCCAGCAGGGATTCCTTCTCTTCTCTCTGCTGTCATTGGATTGGTCATGAATTCAAATAATTTCTCCATGGAATTCCCATGGAAGGGGAATGGGGGGGAGATCCATCCATGGAATTCTCACCTGACTGGGATGAGAATAAGATCCAGCCATGGAAATTCCATGGGAATTCCTGCATTCCCAAGTCCCCCCATTTCTGAATCCCATATTCCCATAGGAATTCCCCTTCCCCTCCCACACTCCACCTTTGTGCTTCAGAGCCTCCCAACCATGTCTGATGTATTTTGGGGCCCTTCCACACAGGTGTGTCCCAGGTAATGCTTCATCTGCTCCACCATGATCCCTTGGGATTCCCAGCACCTCTGGTGATCCAGGTGGCACCGTCGGACACTGCAAAGCTCCCAGATCCCAGCTGGAAGGAGATGAAATCCCACCTGTCACAGCTGTACTGGTGAGATCCATGGATTCTCTGTTGGAAAGGAGGTCACAGCTGGAAACCACCTGCACCATGTGGAGACCTGGGAACAAGGAGAGAACGGACCCACGGAGTCGTTCCCAGCCCTGATGGAAACCAGACAGAAATCTCCCAGGACCCCGTGCACACAGGCTTAGAGGCAGAAAAGAATGCAGAGCTTGGTTTGAAACTCTCGAGAAACTGTGATACATCAAGTCACACAGACATGAAGTGGGGATGTAAGTTTTAGTTTTAGGTGAGTAAAAATACGCCTTAAGTGCCTTTTGCAAATAAGAGACTGTATGGTTGATAGAAAAGCCCTAAAATCCAGTTTAAAATTTCAGCAGCATTACCTTGTACAAAGCTAACTCAGTCCTAGAAATAACATAAATATAACAGAGCATTGCTAACATGCTAGACAGAATAGACAGGGTGTAGGCCTTGTGTAAGAAATGATGACCATTGTGCCCAACTGTGTTAGACCAGGATAGGTCAAAAAGACAGTATAGCATCGTGTTTGTGGCTGACTGGATGATTTATGAATAGAGTGCATTGTATCAGGGCTGCTGCTGCTGCTTCTGCTTGGCACATGGGACTCTATGCAGGAAGGCATTTTGCACGATGGCACGGCCTGTAACACTCGGAGCTTTGTGAGACTGATCCAGCCACTTCATAAACGACTTTTACAGCAAGCAGCAGCCTCTCTTGTTCCTCAGCTGGCCTGCTCAAACTTGACAGTTGTTGTTGGAACCCTGGGCACTGAGAATTTCAGACTTGCTGTGCTGACAGGCACTGGCACCCAAGAAAACACTGCATTTGACCTGAGGCCTTGGAGAAGGCTTCCAAAACTGGGATTATGGATGTGTAGTTTGAATAGAAGTGTACAATGTCACATCGAGGAAAACTTAGAGTTTAAGGGTTTAGAATATAGTAACATATATATATATATATATATAAAGATGGAGGTTTTAGGGCATAGGCTTGGTCCTTCTTTTTCACCTTCTTCTGGGTTTGGGTGGTATTTTGTACTTGGGTAGAAAAATCCTCATGGGGCCAAAGGTGGTTATTGGTTAAAAGTAAAAATAATTTAGGTGTCCTTTCTTAATTGGACAATTCATCCTTAAAATACCTTGTAGAGAAAGAGATAGGGGTCCATTTTTGATTTGTTAGCTAAAGTGTTGTAGAACTCACTATTTGTGGGACTGTAATATAGATAAGAATTAATAAACATCTGAGTCTGAACACAAAACATTGTCTCGAGCATTTAATCCTGACTGGCAAACAGGAGATAAAACGCAACACAAGCTCCCTCTTGCCTTGAGCCAATGCCTGCCTGCAGCTTGGGCTGCCTTTGCCAGCTCTCTTTTTCCAAGCGTTGGACTCCCAGGCTTCTGCCCCAGCCCAGGGACATTGGTTATTTCCATCACCTGCTACTTTTACACCATGAACCATTCTGGTTTTACCTAAGAGGTGAATCATTCAGATTGTGGTGCTTTCTTGTACACAATGTTAAGACCAAGAACATGCTGTTCTTACAGCTTGGATAGTGCCTGTTCCTCTGCCATTTATTCCACAGTACATGACTAAAGAAAATCTAAGTGTACTAAGTTACTAAGTTTCTTAGTTTAAGCTACAGCTTAGTGCAAATATGTGTTAAAAGAGAATGAGTGCCATAATGCCCCTTTTCTTTTTCGGTCACTAGTGGATACCTCCCTGAAGGATACAGAACGACTCAAAAATGTTGTGCATACAATGAAGAAAAGGCAGCACAAAATTCCCTGTGGATGACGAGGTTAGAAAATCTCTTTGAATCCGTATCACTTTCTCACCGCATCTACTTAAACTGACAATAAATTAGGCTGATTTTCTCCACACTGAGGCAGTTCTGCAATGAAGCAGCAGCGTGCCATGATGCTAAATAAGAATCTGGCATTACCTATAATGTTCACTGCTACAAAGTGTATCAGTACACAGCAAGCAGACTGGGTTATCACAGGTTTATTACATTATATTATTATATATTATATTTATATATAATATATATAATACTAAAATGTTTATTGTAGCTGAAGGAGTTTCAGGCATGTGAGTGCCTGATCTCTCTTTCCTCTAAAGGCTCTGCCTCCCAAGCCCTTCTTACCTGCTGTGCTTTGGCATGAGAGCCATTCAAGCCCGAAACACAAGAGCACTGGACTTCAAGTGCAAAGCCTCTCTTTGCCATGGGATTGCTTTTCCCCTGCAGCCTCCATGGGCAAGGGCTCTGTGGGAGCAGGGGCCATCACAGCCTGTGACCTGCACACAGAGCCAGGAAAAGGAGCAGATCCTGCTGCATTCTGCTCCTTGATCCCTGCAGCAACTCCCTGCCATTCCTCCAGGGAACTTCACACCAAGGGCTTCCATCCTTGGAGTGGCTGTGAGAACTTGGTGCTTCCCAGTTCTCCAGCATCCTTCTGGATTCTGGAGCATCTCACACAAGTGTCCATGGCCCTTCCTGCATCCCCAGCCTGCAGCAGTCACAGTCACTGTTGCCTCCCCCTTACTGCAGCTCATTTGCCAAAGTGCTGCCAAAGGCAGCAGAGCTGGCTCAGGGTCCCTGTGGCATTTTGTTCTTTTTCTCTTAGAGCCGGGATTAAATGCTCGAGAGACAGATTTCATGTTCGGACTCAGAGTTTATTAATTCTCATATTACAGTCTCACAAGCTGTGAGTTCTAGCTAACAAAGTAGAAAATGGCTCTGTCTCTATCTCTTTCCAAGGTCTTTTAAGAACAAACTGTCCAATTATGAAATGACACCTCGGAGTGGGATCCGTGGATTCTCTGTTGGAAAGGAGGTCACAGCTGGAAACCACCTGCACCGTGTGGAGACCTGGGAACAAGGAGAGAACGGACCCACAGAGTCGTTTCCCAGCCCTGTTGGAAACCAGACAGAAATCTCCCAGGACCCCGTGCACACAGGCTTAGAGGCAGAAAAGAATGCAGGGCTTGGTTTCAAACTCTCGAAGAAACTGTGATACATCAAGTCACACAGACATGAAGTGGGGATGTAAGTTTTAGTTTTAGGTGAGTAAAAATACGCCTTAAGTGCCTTTTTCAAATAGGAGACTGTATGGTTGATAGAAAAGCCCTAAAATCCAGTTTAAATTTCAGCAGCATTACCTTGTACAAAGTTAACTAAGTCCTAGACATAACATAAATATAACAGAGCATTGCTAACATTTCTAGACAGAATAGACAGGGTGTAGGCCTTGTGTAAGAAATGATGACCATTGTCGCCCAACTGTGTTAGACCAGGATAGGTCAAAAAGACAGTAATAGCATCGTGTTTGTGGCTGACTGGATGATTTATGGATAGAGTGCATTGTATCAGGGCTGCTGCTGCTGCTTCTGCTTGGCACATGGGGACTCTATGCAGGAAGGCATTTTGCACGATGGCACGGCCTGTAACACTCGGAGCTTTGTGAGACTGATCCAGCCACTTCATAAACGACTTTTACAGCAAGCAGCAGCCTCTCTTGTTCCTCAGCTGGCCTGCTCAAACTTGACAGCTGTTGTTGGAACCCTGGGCACTGAGAATTTCAGACTTGCTCTGCTGACAGGCACTGGCACCCAAGAAAACTGCATTTGATCTGAGGCCTTGGAGAAGGCTTCCAAAACTGGGATTACGGGTGTGTAGTTTGAATAGAAGTGTACAATGTCACATAGAGGAAAACTTAGAGTTTAAGGGTTTAGAATATAGTAACATATATATATATATAGCAAGATGAAGGTTTTAGGGCATAGGCTTGGTCCTTCTTTTTCACCTTCTTCCTGGGTTTGGGTGGTATTTTGTACTTGGGTAGAAAAATCCTCATGGCAGGCCACAGGTGGTTGGTTATTAGGTTAAAAGTAAAAATAATTTAGGTGTCCTTTCTTAATTGGACAATTCATCCTTAAAATACCTTGTAGAGAAAGAGATAGGGGTCCATTTTTGATTTTTTAGCTAGAAGTGTTGTAGAACTGACTATTTGTGTGACTGTAATATAGATAAGAATTAATAAACATCTGAGTCTGAACACAAAACATTGTCTCGAGCATTTAATCCTGACTGGCAAAAAGGAGATAAAACACAACACAAGCTCCCTCTTGCCTTGTGCCAATGCCTGCCTGCAGCTTGGGCTGCCTTTGCCAGCTCTCTTTTTCCAAGTGTTGGACTCCCAGGCTTCTGCCCCAGCCCAGGGACATTGGTTATTTCCATCACCTGCTAGTTTTACACCATGAACCATTCTGGTTTTACCTAAGAGGTGAATCATTCAGATTGTGGTGCTTTCTTGCACACAATGTCCTGTTAAGCCCAAGAACATGCTGTTCTTACAGTTTGGATAGTGCCTGCTCCTCTGCCATTTATTCCACAGTACATGACTAAAGAAAATCTAAGTGTACTAAGTTACTAAGTTTCTTAGTTTAAGCTACAGCTTAGTGCAAATATGTGTTAAAAGAGAATGAGTGCCATAATGCCCCTTTTCTTTTTCGGTCACTAGTGGATACCTCCCTGAAGGATACAGAACGACTCAAAAATGTTGTGCATACAGTGAAGAAAAGGCAGCACAAAATTCCCTGTGGATGACGAGGTTAGAAAATCTCTTTGAATCCGTATCACTGTTTCTCACCGCATCTACTTAAACTGACAATAAATTAGGCTGATTTTCTCCACACTGAGGCAGTTCTGCAATGAAGCAGCAGCGTGCCATGATGTTGAATAAGAATCTGGCATTACCTATAACGTTCACTGCTACAAAGTGTATCAGTACACATCAAGCAGACTGGGTTATCACAGGTTTATTACATTTTATTATACTATATTTTATATATAATGATATATAAATACTAGAAAATGTTTATTGTAGCTGAAGGAGTTTCAGGCATGTGAGTGCCTGATCTCTCTTTCCCTCTAAAGGCTCTGCCTCCCCAAGCCCTTCTTACCTGCTGTGCTTTGGCATGAGAGCCATTCAAGCCCGAAACACAAGAGCACTGGACTTCAAGTGCAAAGCCTCTCTTTGCCATGGGATTGCTTTTCCCCTGCAGCCTCCATGGGCACGGGCTCTGTGGGAGCAGGGGCCATCACAGCCTGTGACCTGCACACAGAGCCAGGACAAGGAGCAGATCCTGCTGCCCTCTGCTCCTGCTGATCCCTGCAGCAACTCCCTGCCAATTCCTCCAGGGAACTTCACACCAAGGGCTTCCATCCTTGGAGTGGCTGTGAGAACTTGGTGCTTCCCAGTTCTCCAGCGTCCTTCTGGATTCTGGAGCATCTCAGCACAAGTGACCATGGCCCTTCCTGCATCCCCAACCTGCAGCAGTCACAGTCACTGTTGCCTCCCCCTTACTGCAGCTCATTTGCCAAAGTGCTGCCAAAGGCAGCAGAGCTGGCTCAGGGTCCCTGTGGCATTTTGTCTTCTTTTTCTCTTAGAGCTGGGATTAAATGCTCGAGAGACAGATTTCATGTTCGGACTCAGATGTTTATTAATTCTCATCTATGTTACAGTCTCACAAGCTGTGAGTTCTAGCTAACAAAGTAGAAAATGGCTCTGTCTCTATCTCTTTCCAAGGTCTTTGAAGAACAAACTATCCAATTAAGAAATGACACCTAAATTAGTTTTACTCTTAACTCAATAACAAAACACCCATGGTCAACAATCTTACCCGATTACCATATACCATGCTAACTCATGAATAAGAAGGTGAAAAAGAAGGACTTAGCCTATGCCCTATATACTCTTTAATATATATTACTATATTCTAAAACCTTAATCTCCAACTTTTCTACCAGGTGATATTCCACACTTCTTTTCAAACCACACACCCCTAATCCCAGTGCTATCATTCAATTTTGGAAGCCTTTTCCAAGGCCTCAGATCAAATTCAGTGTTTGCTTGGGGGTCAGTGCCTGTCAGCACAGCAAGTCTGAAATTCTCAGTGCCCAGGGTTCCAAGAGATCCCTGTTGGCTTCTGGGCTCCAGGATGACCTTCAGAGGGACACTTGGAGCGCTTGCTAAAGAGCTGCCCGTGCCATGGGGGTGGATTTGTCCTCCCTGGGTGGCTCTGGTTGGAGTTGGACGCTCCATGCAGTCCCGCACTTTTCTCAGCAGGCCTTTGCAGCGAGTTCTGAGCCAACGTGTGGCTCTGCTGCCATCCCAAATCTGCGCTTTCCTGGGCCAGCCTGAGTGCAAGTGGGGCATGTGCTGGGCATGGCTGGAGATTTTCATGGCCCAAACCCTCCAGCATTTCCATCTGCTCATTGCTCTGGGCAGCACCAATCACAAACACCGATTGCAGCTGACAATTATAATTTCTTGCAGATTATGACAGCTGCACTGCTGATTGACAAATACACACAAATTGATTTCACATGAAAAATGTCATTTATTACAAATTGCTACGCCCTTTCTGACAATATAGAGCTATGCAGATCTCAATTTAAGTTAAAAAAAGGAATTTCTTAGATTTTTAAAACAATGCTATGTAAAAATATACAAATACCAACTTCAGTTAACAGAAACTTTATTTATTGTCAACCTCTACAACAACTCACTATACACAAAGATCAATTAGGTTTTTAACAACTTAATTTATTACTACTTACTAGAAGCTTAAAGACCATTTAGAAATACAAAAATATCAGTATCTCTATCTAAATTGCCTATACAAATAGCAAAATACCTATTAAAGAGCCATATAACTACAAGTATAAAGAACTGAACACAGATAAAAATACACACTTCTATATACATATATACACATACATGTAATTACAAACATATGCATATGTACACACATTATACATAGCATATATCCATAAATATAACAACATACACACAGAAATATTCTTATACAAAAAGCAACAAACATATATAAATATCCATATAATTATCCCTCCCTGTGTTCAAGTCCATTTGTCTTTAAACCAAACTCTAAGCAGAGGGATTTCAGCTGCCCCATCTTCAATGCCTTTCACTCCATCTTAGCTTCCCTCCTGTGCAGAGCAGCTCTCCTGGACAGGGACAGCAGATGGGACATCTGGGAAGCAAAGAGAACACTGAGTCAGGATCGGGACGTTTCCCTTGGTAGCACCTGCACTTCAGTCAGGGAAGGGAAAATCTCAGTGCCTCCCCAGGAGAGTTAGAAAGAAAAAGTTTGGCCAAAGCCCACGCCAACCTCAACCCTACCCTGCCTCACTGGCCCTGTGGCCTCACCAGGCTCTCGGCTGGCAGCAGCAGCTCCCTGTCCACTGCTCTTGCTGGTGGCCTTCAGCTTCTCCCTGAAAGCTCCTGTCAGTCTCTGCCTGTCCTCAGGGTCTCCAGGGCAGCTGTGGCAAAAGTGGAGGCTCTGGAATTGGTTCCCAGGCCTGGCAGAGCTGCAGTCCCAGAGCCCTCTGTGCTCTCTGCTGGCCCCCTCCATCCCCTCAGCCCCACTGTCCCCTGGGCAAAGCCCCAGCCCCCTTCAGTTTCTTCAGCCCCTCACAGTCCTCTCACCCCACTCAATCCCTTCTGACCCATCCCATCCCCTTAGACCTGCCACCCCCCTCAGCCTGTGCCACTTCCCTGTCACCTCAGTGCCACCATTGCCCTCTGCTGCCCCACACCCCTCAGTCCCCCCAGCCCCTCAAGGTCACTGTCCCTGCAGTGTCACCGCCTCCTCAGCCCCCTCAGGCCCCTCTGTCTCACCGTCCTTCAGCAGCTCCTCAGGGGACACTGCCTGGGGCCACCGGCAGCTGCCACCGCTCCAGGGACCCCCGGGGCTGGAACTGCTGCCCCGCCCGGCCCGGCCGCCAGCTCGGACCCAGCACAGGAACAGGGACAGAGGGGGCACAGGGGGAAAAGGACAAAGGGAGAGAGGGAAAAAGGTTAAAAACTAGTCTGTACTTATATAGATACTAACCTATGTACCTAAACACCCATGTAGCTATGAGTATATAACTATGCACATATTTAAAAAAACATATATATATGTAAATAACTGTAACAATCTACATAGATAAAACTAAAAATGTATATCTACTAATATACCTATGCATACATGATTATAACTATACTATATAAATAAATATATATATATATAAAATATTTTGCCTCTTTAGGTCTATACCTATTTAGGCATATAAATACAACTATACATCTATAAATATACTGTATTTCTAAAAATAACAGATTTATAGATAGAAAAATATAACTATATCATTCTAAACATATCACTACAGACAGAGGGATTCTACCTGCCTGGTAGGCACAGGCTCTCCCTCTGTCTCTTCCTCCCACGCAGGGCACCCCACCAGGAGACATCGATCATGTGGGATCTGGGAAGAAAAGAGAGCACTGAGTCAATATTGGCCCTTGTGCACGTTTCCCTTGGGCAGCAATTGTCCTTCTGTCACGGACTGTAAGAGATGGCCTGAAAGGCAGACTCTCACTTGGGAATTTGAAGCCGACTCTTTAGAGAACAGGGATCTTGCCAAGTTCCCACAACTGTGTAAAGCATTCAAGTCCCTCAATAAAGTCTCAGCACTCGCAGTGCAAATGGCACCCAGGAGAGCTTGAAACACAGACAGCCCCAGCTCCCCCAAAGAAGCCCAGCCTTGTTCTTTCTCTGTGCTGACAGAGAGACCTCAGCCCTCGCTGAAATGGCTGAAGCTGAAGGGTGCTGTGAGCTGAGTTATGAACCAAATTGGGACACGCAGGTTGGTGACACAACTCCCACCAGGTCAGGTTTAGTCCCTGCTCTCTTGCCACAGCAGAGGACTCAGTGTCAGAGCCTCTGGAGAAGCGTGGAGGGCAGGGCTCGGGGAGCCTGTGCCAGTGCAGGATTGGAACTAAAGGCAGCAGGAAGCACCAGCCCTGCAGACAAGAACTCAACTCTTCTGGTCTCCCCTCCTGTCACAGGCAGGCTCAGAGCAGCCGTCTCACACCTCTCTAAACCAATGGGGGCTCTCTCCTTACCAGGCTCCTCGGGCTCTGGGGAACTGTTCCCGCAGCTCTCGGTGCCAGATGGAGCTTCCTTTGCTGCAGCCCTGTCCATGGTGTCCTCTCCTGAAGCCTCAAGGGCAACATTAATATTCCCCTTGAAAGAAAAACAGAGAGAAAGGAACCCAAAGATCACTCAGCATTTTCTTGGAATCACATCAGGGATACACTGACTGTTCTTCACCCCAAAGGCCGTGTAACACAAAGGGAACACTGCTATGTGTGAGTTTACAAAAGACAAAAGACATTCCACTTGAGAATAAGAGATTGCTAAATGCAGAAAATCCCACTCCCCACCCTGACTCTGCCCTTCCTCAATCACAAATGTACTGTAGGCAATGGGTCTGCACAGCAAGAGAAAGAGAGACATTCTTTGGCCAACACGTCTAATAGTCTGCAAAAAGGGCTGTGCCAGCACTCACTCTCCAGGCAAGGCTGGGAAGAGGCAAGAGTTAAGGGAAATGAGATTCCTAATCCAAAGACTGAATCTGTCAAACAAAATGCCAAGGAAGCTGCAGCTCCAGCCCATCCCCACACACGGCTCTGGCAGCGCCCACACGCACGGCAGGGCTCACACAGCAGCAGCAGCAGCAGCTGCAGCCCAGCCCTGGCTTTGCCTTGGCCTTCCAACCCAAAAGAGGCAGAGCCCACATCTGCTGCTGCAACAGAGACACCTCTGGCGTGCCCCTCCCTGCACGGGACACTTTGCCTTCAGTGGCAATTCTCCAAACACTCTTCTCTTCTTTCCCACCCAACAAAGCCTGTTAGAACCTACACAGCATCACCACAAATGCCCCTGCACGAGGCATTCTTCCCAAGGAAAAGGAACAACCAAAGGTGGCCAGCACAGGATCACACCTCTCATCCTCACTGTGGGGGAAGACTTTTTCATTCCCTCTTCTTTTGGAAATCTTGCTTGATCAAGAATAAATAGATAACTAAATAAGAATGGGAATAATTAAACTCAAGGATCCTTTGCTTCTCAGCCATGTTACAATGTCCAATTAGATAATTAAAAAGGAATGAAAAGAATTAAATTCAAGGATCCTTTGCTTCTCAACCATGTACCAACATCCAATTAGATAACTAAATAAGAATGGAAATAATTAAATTCAAGAATCCTTTGCTTCTCAGCCATGTTACAATGTCCAATTAGATAATTAAAAAGGAAGGAACATAATTAAATTCAAGAAACCTTTGCTTCTCAGCCATGTAACAACATTCAAAACTCTCAGTCCAGCCTCTTTCATTCCCATCCAATGGGGTTACCTGAGACCTTTCAGGCAGGGAGCTCCTGATCTCCCGGATCATCTTCTCAACAGCCAGGCCAAGATCCAGCTGGGGTGATTCCTCTCCCGCAGGTGCATTCTGCGCTGAGCTGGAGGCCATTGATGATGCACAGCCAGCACTGCCAGCTGGAGCATCAGGGGCTGAAGTGCCTGATGCAGCTACAAGAATCCAAACCCGTGAGTCAGGCTCCAGAGTGTGGCTTTGGGACACAGAGCTCTATTGCTGCCTTGGATCAAACATCACAGAAAGCACACAGGAAAACCAGGCAGAGAATCTTTTGACTTTCTAGTGTCCCTTTCTAGTTGGCTTGACAATTTCTGTCTTAGAACGACAGAGCACTGGGAAAAAATACTTTAAAGAATCACTTTTCATGACCTTTTGGAAAAGCAAGGCTAGGATTCTTTTCCTACCTGGTGGGTTGGAGGCTGGGGGATGCTGCTCCCCGTGGAGCTGCTGGAGACTGCAGGGCTGGATCCTGAGCACCTCCCGGTCGAGCGGAGGCAGCTGCTCCCCGTATAGCTCCTGGAAGTGGCTGGGTGGCCCCTCCCGTCCGAGCAGCCGCAGCCGCTCGCCTTGGAACCCGAGGACGTGGCAGGGCGGGATCCGGGGCACCTCCCGCTCTGCGGGCAGCGGCCGCTCCGCGTAGAGCTCCTGGAAGAGGCTCGGCCCCTCCCGCCGGGCCGGCCCCGGCCGGTCCCTGTGCAGCAGGTGGAAGCTGCAGGGCGGGCGCCGGGCCAGCGGCGGCCGCTCCCTGGGCGGCTGCTGGAAACGGCCGGGCCGGGGCCGGCAGAGCTCCTGCCCGCCTGGCAGCGCCCGCTCCCTGTGCAGCAGGAGGAAGCCGCTGGGCGGGCACCCGGGCGGCAGCGGCGGCCGCTCCCTGGGCAGCGCCTTGAAGCGACCGCGCCTGCGCCGCCCGTCCGGCAGCGGCCGCGCCCCGGGGAGCTGCTGGGAGCCGCTCCCGTCCCGCCTGCGCCCCTCCCGCCCCGCCGCCAGCCGCTGCCTGCTGGCCGCGCTCCGGCGCCGGATGCGGAGCAGGAGCTCGGGACAGTCACGGCGAAACCAGGGGCTGCTATAATGGAGCCAGGCCCCCGCATCGCCCGGCGCAGCAGCGCCAGCCCGGCCCGGCGCCTTGCGGAAGCCGTAGCGGTTCAGCTGGCGCACGAAGCTGCTGAACTGCGTGGCCCTGAAGGTGTGCGGGGCCGGGCCCCGAGCGCCGCCCGGGCTGAGCAGCTCCCGCTCGAAGAGGGAGCGGTCTATGAGCAGCCCCCGGGCCTGGCTGTCCCAGCGCACAGAGCGGACGCGGGGGCTGTTCACCAGGTGCCACAGCTTGGCAGGGAAGGTGCGGGCATTAATCCCAGCGGGCAGCGGCACCTCCGCCATGGCGTCGATCGCCGCCTGTGCCACAACGGCCAGAGTGCAACGGCCGCGGCTGCGCCGGTGGCGCGCGGCCTGAGGGGGGCGCTGCGCTTGGCCCCGCGCGCGCCCGGCGCGGCCCCAGCGCGGGCCGGACTCGGCGGGGACGAGCGCCCAGAGCCGGGGCCGCGGGAACAGCGTGGGCGCGGCGGCTCCCGGGGCTGGCCGGGCACGGCAGGGCAGGGCCAGGGGCAAACCCTTGCTTGCTCTGCCTGCAGGCATCCTGCCTTTGCTTGGCAGCACAGCCCCAAAGCACCAAGGCAAGGTAACAGAAAAGCTGCTTCCCAGGCAGTTGTCCTCCAGCAGCTGTTGGTGCATGGGCTAATTCCTCCCCAGGCACAAGACTTGTCACTTCCCTTTGTTGAACTTTATCTGATTTCCCTCAGGCCAATTCTTTAGCCTGCCAAGGTCCCTCTGAGTAGCACAAGCAGTTGGTGTAGCAGCTGCTCCTGCCACTTTTGTGTTGTCTGCAAACTTGCTGAGGGTAAACTGCACCTCCAGCCCAGCCATTCATGAAGACTTTAAAGAGTATCTGCCCCGCTATCAGCCCCTGGGGGTCAGAGCACAAGGACTTACCTCCAGCTCTGCTTTGTGCCACTGATGACAATCCTCTGGGCCCAACCACCCATCCATTTTTCAGTCTTCCTCCCTGGGCATATGGACAGTTTGTATTTAAGGATGTTGTAGGAGACAGTCTCCAAGGCTTTGGTAAAACTGACATCATCCATTGCTCTACCCAAATGCTATCAAATTGGCTGTCCTGTTTCAAATTCACACCCAGTTGCTGCCAGTTTCCCCCAACATGGTCCCAGTATTCCCAATGTTGTCCCCTGCAATATCATTCCAGAAACCCCCAGTATATCCCAGTTTCCCCCAGCATGCTCAATCCCAGTCACCCCAGAGTCCTCAGTATTGTTACAGTTGCCCCCAGCATCATCTTACTCATTCCCAGTATATCCCAGTTACCTCCACCACACACCAGTCATTCCCAGTTGCTCCCAGTCACTCCCAGTAGCCCTCAGTGTGGTCCAGTTGCTCCCAGTATTTCCATGTCCATGGTCCAAGTGCTGCTGCCAGCCCTGATCCGTTGGGATGGGAATGTCCCACTCCCTTCCCAGGGCAGGGTAACACCTGAGCCAGGTGTGCAGGGCAGGGCCTTGCCCTGAGCCCAAGCCCTGTCCCACCTGCAGGATCTGCTTCCCCTGGGGCTCTTCCTGCTGCGGCCCCAAGCCCAGCTTGGTGCTGAACAAAGGGGCTGGGGCGGGGTCATCCCCTGGTGGGGGCTGTGCACCCCCTCTGCCCCCTCCCCAAATTCCCTCCTGGGGGCAGCAGGAGCTGGGGCAGGAGCCCTGTGGGGAGGGAAAAGAGGGTGACACTGGGATGGTGACACTTTCCTCCCCCGTGCTCTGAGGGAGGGACACACACGGCCCCTGGGGATCTCCATTCACCTTCTCCTGCAGTGCCAGGAGGAGAAACCCAAACGTGGAGCCCCCAAAACCTGTCAGCATCTTTGGGGCCAGGTCTGGTTGAAGCTTTGGGTGTCTGGGGAGTCACAACTGCCCCAAAACCTCCTCCCAGCCCTACAGCCACTCCCAGACCCCTCAAGCCAACCTAAAGCTCCTGCCCAGGACACTTACAACCATTCCCTGCAAGAGAAATGGCCCCAAAACCCACAAAACCCCCTTCACATCTCCCCCAAGCTTCACCCAAATTCCCCTCATGCCACACAGCCCTGTCAGGACCCCAAAACTACCTCACACCCCCCCCCCCGAAAGGCCCCCAAACCCCCTCCCAGCAGTACAAATGCCCCCAAGAGCCACAAAAGCCTCTCTCAGTCCCTTCAGAAGTCCCTAAACCCAGCTCAGCCCCTCACAGCACTTACCAGGAGAGATTGGTGCACAGGAACATCCACAGCCAGGATCAGCTTAGACACTTCAGCAGTGACTTGGGCACTTTGGGGGGGACACCCTGGATGGGGAGACTCAGGCCAGGGACTGGGACAGACAACTGGAATTCCTGGAAAAGAGACGGGCTCATGTGGACCTGTTCTGCTGCAACAACTATGAGATCATAACCATATTCCTTGGCTTGGGTGATCCCAGAACAGCTAAACCCCCCTGAGTATTCCCCTGAACCCCAAATTGACACTCAAATCCCAGTAAAACGATTCAGCTTTAGATCTCTTTGCTAAATTGTGTTTATTTTTACCCCAGTTGTGGGTGTTTTGTTGAGATAAACATGGAAATTTTTCAGGTGGAAAAAGATTACCAAGACCATCCAGCATTGCTTGATGCCACATGAAGAAAAAAACAGAGCAGATGAGATTTTTTGGGCTGTAACATCAACAAATCAGCTCTTCCCAATGAATTTCCAATGTTGATCAAAGCCTTGATGGATGTTCCTATCTCAGAATACTTCCAGGTGCATGTAGGGGTCCAGGAAGACGTGGAACCCCCCAGCCAGGTGTCTTCCCAACCTGAATCACTGGGAATGTGGGTCACCAGGGCTCTGCCCAACACGGGTCCTCTGATGGGGGATGGAGTTGGAGCAGAGCACGAAGCTCTTCCTGCAGTCAGGGCACTCACAGGGCTTCCCTTACTGGTGGCTCCGTTGGTGTTGGGTCAAGTGAGAGCTGTAAGTGAAGCTCTTCCCACACTGGGGACACTTGTAGGGCCTCTCCCCAGTGTGGATGCGCTGGTGCCCAATGAGGTGGGAGTTCTGCCTGAAGCCCTTCCCACAGTCAGGGCAGTGGAAGGGCCTCTCCTCTGTGTGAATGCGCTGGTGAACGAGGAGATCTGAGCTGGTGTGAAACCCCTTCCCACACTGGTGACACTCATAGGGCCTCTCCGCAGTGTGGGTCCTCTGGTGGACAGTCAGGCTGGAGCTTTTGCTGAAACTCATCCCACATTCCCCACACACGTAGGGCGGTTCCCCAGTGTGGGCCCTCTGGTGGCGGGTCAGGTGGGAGTTCCTGCTGAAACACTTGTAAGGCCTCTCCTTCTCATGGATCACAAGGTCTGAGCTCTGGCTCGATCTCTGACCAAGTTCCTGGCACATGGTGGGTCTTTCCTCCTCAGAGCACCCTGGGATGGGTTTGGAGCCCCTCCTCCTGTGGGATCTCTGGGGCTTTTCCTCCCCATTGGATTCCTGTGCCAAGGAGCCACTCAAAACGGCCTCTTCCATGAGGTTCTTTTGAGGGGATTTTTCCTCCCTGGTCTCCATCCTCAGCTCCTTGTCTGGGGGAGGAAGAAAAAGAAGAGGATGGAATTTCCTCCGTGCCAGAGGGAAGGGGAAGGAGATCGCCTCAAACAATCCCTGGCAGGACATCGTTGGCAGCAGGGTTGTCCTGCAGCTGGGGGCCATGCTGGGCTGGGAGATAGAGCAGGAGAGATGGGGAAATTGGTAGTGACTTCCTCCTCACCTGCCTGGCTGTCCCAGGGCATCTTCCTCTTCCTTGCAGCCGTCTTCTCCATCTGGTCAAGGTTTGGGAATGGGAAATCCTGGTTTGGGGAAAAGCAAGGGATAGGCACATTGAGTCTGAATATCCCTCTGCTCAAGTCCATCTCTAGAAGTCACCTGGCATCTGGGGTCCATGAAAACCTCTCAAACACCAATATTCTGCCCTGAACATGCCTCCAAGGTATTCCCCATCCCTGGTCTCTCCCCTTTGGTATTAAGGGGTCCCAGCTGTCCCAGCTGCTGGGGGTTGTGCTTGTATTGAGGTTGCCCCATCTACTCTGTCCCTGCCCTCCCCAGGCTGCTGGGAGTCCCAGGAATAAAAAATGTTCCCCTTTTCCATCTCCCCATTTAGGGATGCTGGGGGATTTTGGGGTCTCTGGGGTCTCTTCTCCCCTTATTCCCGGCTGTGGGATGCAGGTGGTTCAAGGATTCCCCCCCTGCCCCTCTCCAGGGTTTTAAGGCTTCCACAAATCACGGCGCTCCCCCCTCTCTGGGCTCCCCACTTTGGGGGACAACGGGCTCTGCTCCTCCAGGCTGCCTCTGCTGGCAGCTGCCACTGGGACCTCTAAAGGTCCCCCCAAGGGGCATTTTCCAATCAACTTTGCAGTTCTTCATTCTCCAAAAATCCCTCCCCCCCAAGAAAACCCCAACTCAGGGACCTCCCAGAATATCTGGGTCAAGCTCCCTGTCTTGGTTTGGAAAGACAGGCGTCTGCTAAGGAAGGCAGGAGCTTCCCTTGAAATGGAAAACAGAAACCCCCTCCTATAATTTTGAAATGAGCATGCTCTCAGGCAAAGATATGGGAATAACAGCTCTTTAGTAAGAAAAACTAAAAATTCAGTAGTAAAAAACAGAAACGCTGACAGAGTCAGAATACAACCTGACACCCGGTTAGGCAGGGTGTTGGTAGCAGTCCAATCAAATCGTGGCTGCAGTCCTCCTGGAGTCACATATGTGGTTTTGTTGAAACAATGATCCTGTAGAAGGGTGTAGTTTTCCTCTGAAGGTCCAGTGGTGGTGTAGATGGGTCTGGTGTTCCTCTGGGAATCCAGTGGAAACAGGCTGCCTCTGGTGTGTTAAATCTCAGGTTATATCCAGGTAGGAATGCTTGGCTCCTCCCCCTGGGTGGAGCATCCCACAATGGGATGATGGAATTTGATCAGTCATGCAGTGAGACTCAGTGGCACATTAACAGAAGATATCTCCCTGGAGGGAGTGTGGGTGGTGGAAGAGATAAAGAACACTGCCCCACCTAGTTTGAACAGCTGTCCCATTAACAGAAGATATCCCCCCAGAGTTATGAGAAATGGGTCATGGAACAGTTCTTACTTGGGATCTCCTGTTGGTTTTGTTTTCAAACTGGCACACTGGGGAGAAGGGGGACCACGCTGGGAACTGCTGTGAGCAGGTTGGAGTGACTGGTCTGCACTGAGAGCAACTGGGCATGACTGGGACCATGCTGGGAGAGACTGGCATCATACTGGGGGTGACTGGGACTAGACATGGGGCAACTGGGAGCAAGTGGATGAAAGTGGGAGCAACCTGGACCATGCTGGGGGCAAACTGCATCATAATGGGGAAGGACTGGCAGTGACTGGGCTCATAATAGGAGTGCTGAGGAAACTGGAACCACACAGGGGGAGCAACTGGGCTGATACTGGGAGCAGCCACTTTTGGCACTGGGACCCCCAAACCCTTTTCCTGGTCACCTCACCTCACCCAGGCCCACCATTTTCTTTGGCCCTGGGACCCCTGGACTACTATTCCTGCCATTCCCAGCACCCAGCCCATCCTTCCCCAGTCACTGAGGACACTCGGGACTCCTATTCCCAGCCATCCTGGGTTTTCCCACATTTTGATGGGAATGGGGACACCTGACAGCCTTGGAGCTCCATTTCATGACTACAGGGACCCACTTAACCACATGTCCTAGGGTGACATTATAATGTTTGTATCCCATGTCCTCTTTTGGGTGATGCCAGATATTACACCCTGTACCTTTAATATTGAGTCTGAGAGCAAAGGGGAGAGGGAAGCACGGTTTGGTTTTTTTCCCCAGGAAAACTTTGCTCCTCAGAGTGGCCTTGAAGTGGGGGAGTTCAGCACATGGCAAGACTGAGAGAGGCTCTGCTTTTTTTTCCCAGTTAGTTAGCTGTCGCTAGTTAGTTAGCTGTAGGTCTTGTAGCTAGCTGAAGTATTTTTTCTTTTTTTTTTTTCCCTTTTTTTTTTTTTTTTTTTTTTGCCTCTCTTCCCAACTCTTTATATCTCTCTGGACTGAGGACCTGGGGGAAATGCCAGGGGGCTTCCACCTGGGACCCACCCCACCAAGACCAGCTCTGTGCAGCAACTCCTTTTTCTCCTGGTGCCTGAGGAACTGAGCAACAGAACACAGCAACTGTCTTCGGGGGGGGGGGTACCTGTTCTGTAATTTGTCATCTCCCTAGAGCAGCACAAACTTCGTGTCATCGGGTATTGTTCAATTTATTGTGCTGGGGAGTGCTTTGCCTGTTTAATAAACAGGTTTCTTTCCACTTCTCTCTGAGGAAGTCTTTCCCAAACCGGTTGGGGGAGGGGAGGGAGGGCGCCTTAGGAGGTTTTCTCCCAAATCTGCCTGAAAGTAGGACATCACACCAATCCCACATCTACCCATCCCCACCCTCCCCCTTTCTCAACCCTGGAACCCCCAAACCCCCTTCCCTGCTTACCCAGCTCTCCCTGTTCCCCTTTTCCTTCACCCTTGATACCCCAGACCCTAAATCTCCGTGTCCCCCCAGTTCTCCTCTCCCTGCGGTCCCTGCCCGTGGCGCTGTCAGAGCCCAGCCCGGGGTTCCCCCAGTTCCTGTCCATGGGGTCCCTGGATGGGATCCCCTTCCAGCGCCGCCACAGCCAGCGGGGCCGGGCGGAGCCGCAGTCGCAGGGGATGGCGGCCGGAGCCGAGCCGGGATATTGGGATGGCCGGAGCCGGCACAAGGAGCGGCACCGGCACGGGGCCAGCAGGGAGCTGCAGATGCTGCAGGAGCGGCACAGCCAGAGCGGGGCTCAGGGCGGGGAGCCGGGGCTGGGGGATCTGTGGGGCTGCCATGGCACCTGTGGGACTGCAGTGGGGATCCGTGGGGCTGGGCCGGGATCTGGGGCGCTGGGATGTGCATCCATGTGGATCCAAGGGGCTGGGATGAGGCTCTGTGGGTCTCCATCAGACTCTGGGGCTCCGTGGGGCTGGAATGGGGCTCTGTGGGGCTGGGACACAATTCTGAGGGTCTCCGTGGGACCAATCCCTCCCCAGGTCTCCACACTTTAAGGAGGTTTCCAGCTGTGATCTCCTGTCCCATGGGAGCGTCCGTGGATCCGATCGGCTCGGCTCCGATGGGCAGGAATTCCTCTCCTTCCAGCTGGGATCTGGGGTATTCCTGGTGGCCGATGGCACTTCCCAGGTCACCAAGAGGCGCTGGGAACAGGATGAGATGGAGGCTGAGGAATGAACAAATCCCTGGGGCACACCTGCCTGGAATGTCTCTGGAAATATGTCAGATGTGGGTGGAAAGTGCTGGAGAGTAAAGGTGGGGAGGGTAGAATTCCCATGGGAATGATGGATATGGAAATGTGGGATTTGGGAGGAAAAAATTTGGGAACGTGGGAATTCCCATGGGACCTCCATGGATGGATCCCACTGCTTTCCCATTCCCATGGGAATTCTGTAGATGGATCTCACGGCCACGCCTTTCCCATGGAATTCCATGGGCAGATCTCATCTCCATCCCATTGCCATGGATTTCCATGGATGCATCTCACAGTTATCCCATTCCAGAACCCCCTGATGTCCATGTGCCTGGAAAAGTGGGACACGAGATCCTGACATTGTCCTGCTCACATACGGATTCTACCCCAGCACCATCGGGATCAGCTGGATGAAGGGGGATGAAATCCGGGATAGTTCCCAGCAGCAACAGCTCCTTCCACACCTGGGCCAGGATTGAGGTGCTGCTGGAGGAGCGGGAGCAGCACCGGTGCCAGGTGGAGCATCCTGGAATGCCAGAGTCCAGGATCTTCTCCTGGGGTGAGGCTGGGAATGTGGAATGTGGGAATTGGGGATTTGGGAATGTGGAGAAGCAGGATGGGGGTTCCCCTCCCCTCCTCACCATCCTGTGCTTCCCAGAGCCAGAATCCAGTGGGAATCTCACCCTGGTGGTTGCTGTGTCCATCATCGCTGCCATCGTCATCATTGTCCTCATCAGATTCGGCATCTGGAGGCTCCAATCTGGTTCCCCCCAAACCCATCCTGGGGGTCTCCCTGTTCTCCTCTCCCTCCCAAGACTGCTGGGGTAACCCCCACGACCCACCCACCCCCCTAAACTCCTCCTGGGTCTGCACACATGGACCATGTCCTCTCCCCCAGGATGATGAGGGGTCCTGGGCTGAGCCCCCCACTCAGCCGAGGGTGTGGAGGGAACTGGGGTCCTGGTACTGGAAGTGGCTGCTCCCAGTATGAGCCCACTTGCTCTGTCCGTGTGGTTCCAGTTTCCTCAGCACTCCCAGTATGAGCCCAGTCACTCCCAGAATGATCCTGGTCACTTCCCTTCACTCCCTTGAGGATCCATCTTGCTCCCAGTATGAGCCCAGTCACTCCCAGTCATTCCCCATTATGATGCAATTTGGCCCCAGCACAGTCCCAGTTTTTCCCAGTTGCACCCACTATTATCCAGTGTGTTCCCAGTTCTCCCACTTGTCCCCAGTATAGTCCCAGTCATTCCCAGTATGATGCCAGTCTCTCCCAGAAGGGCCTCAGTCACTCACACTTCTCCCCAGTTTCCCCCAGTGAGTTCCCACAGTTCCCCCAGCACATTCCCAGTGACTCCCAATGTGATCCCAGTCACCACCTGCATGATCTCAGACACTCCCAGTATATCCCAGTTGTCCTGAACATTCTCGTAGTCATTGCCAGGACCCCCCAGTTACCCAAGCATGGTTCAGTTGCCCCCAGTTTTATCCCAGTCACTGCCAGTACATCCCAGTTGTCACCAGCATACATCCTGTCATTTCCATTTGCTCCCAGTATACCCAGTAGGCTCTCAGCATGGGCCTGGGAGCTCCCAGTAACCCCCAGTCAGGGTCCAGTCACACCACTTTAATCCCAGTCTGATGCCAGTCACTCCCACTATGATGCCAGTGGCCTCCAGTGTGATCCCAGTTGCTCCCTGTCAATTTCAGCATGACCCAGTAGCCTCCAGTATGATCCTCATGGCTCCCAGTCTCCCCCAGTATATCACAGTCACTCCCAGCATGCTCCCAGTCACTGCCAGTTCTTCCCAGTTGCTTTCAGTGTGATTCCAGTTGCGCACAGTCTCTCCCAGTCAATCCCAGTAGGAGTCCAGTCATCCTGAGTGTCATCCCAGCTGCTGCCAGAATAGTTCCAGTTGTTCCCAGTTCCTCTCAGTGTGGTTCCATTGTCCCCAGTACAGTTACAGGCACTTCCAGTGTATCCCAGTTTCCTTGGTAAGGTTCTGGTGGTGTCAGAATGATCCCAGTCTTTCCAGTTACTCCCAGTTGCCTCCAGCACGATCCCAGTTTCTGGCAGTTGCCCAAAGTGTGGTCCCAGTTGATCCCAGAATGACTCCAGTTTCCCCACTTGTGGTCTCAGTCCCCTCAGCATGGTCCCAGTCCCTTTCTGTTTATGCCAGCTGCTCCCAATGTTCCAAATTTTCCTCCCAAGAGTACCTCCCAGTAACCCCCAGTCAGGATCTGTTCACACCCATTGTAATCCCAGTGGCTCCCAGGATGAACCCAGTAGGACCCAGTCACCCCCAGTATGAGCCCAGTCACTTCCAGATACTCCTTTTGGGGAGGATGAAACAGGAAAACCTTATAAATATGACTTCTTTGTAGTTAATATAAAAACACAAGTGAAATAGAGTTGAAGGCAAGTTTCGATGTCTAAGATGCCAAGCTTTAGTTACTGAACAACTGGAAAACAATGGTATGGTCAGCTGAAGTAAATCCCCCTTTATGAAACAATGCCCTTCTCCTCACCGAAAGTCTAAGGGCAGAGCAGACCCTGCTAGCTCGCAGGAGGGTCCAAGAATAATTTTTAGAGTTTAAAATGTAACACTGTATGGTAATGTAGTGATTCCTATAGCTGTATGTAAATGTTATAGGATTTGTATCTTGTACTAGATTGGGTGGTGTAATTAGAATATTCAGTAAGAAGAGATTTAATGTATTGTATGGGAACATCGCTCTCTCTCTTCTTCCTCCTCTCTTGCTCCTTCTCTTCTTCACTATCTTCTAACTCTCTCAGACCTACTCGAGCTGCAGCTCGTAGCAGGGCCCTTTCACCACGCCTATGCAATAACCAGCATGCTTAAAACTAGGCTTGCCCAGAGATCTCTTGTCTCCCATCCATCACACCTGACCTGTTGTTCCCACACTCCCAGTATTATTCAGTGACTGCCTGTCCTCCCAGTTTGAGCCAGTTGCCCCAGTCACCTCCAGCATGGTTCCAGTCACAGCCAGCACTTTTTAAATCATTCCCAATCTGGTTCCAGTAGGATCCAGTATGAGCCAGCATGGGCACAGCTGCTCCCATTAACCCCCAGTGTGATTTCAGTCTCTCCCAGTGTTATCCCAGTTGCTCCCAGCATGTTCCCAGTCACTCCCAGTTGTTCTCAGTTGCTTCCAGCCTGATTCCAGTTGCTCACAGCCACTCCAAGTACCCTCAGTGCAGTCCCAGATGCTGCCAGTATGATCCAGTATGATCCCAGTCTCCCACAGCATGGGCCCAGCCTCTCCAACTGTGATCATAGTAGGATCCCAGCTGCCCCCAGGCACCTTGAAGAGCCCCAGCCATGCTGTTGCCCCCAGCCTGCCCACGCCAGCCTGGGGCTGCTCCCGGGGCTTTTCTATGCTCAGCCTTGGCCTGGGCAAAGTGTTCTGGAGAGAGCCTGGGCAAGGAGCCTGCAGCCCCAGGCCCTGGCCTGAGGCATCAGCGCTGCCCAGCAGTGCCCATGGCCTGTCCTGCTGCAGCCCCGGCACTGCCACCCCCAGCACTGTGCCCGGCCCCGAGAGCACTCAGGCCCTACAGCAACACCAGGGCCAGCAGGGCAGCGGGGCAGGGCCACGGCAGCAGCACTGCCAACACCAAGGGCTGCTGCTGCTGCTGCTGCTGCTGGGCACAGCTGCTGTGCCAGCACTGATCTGCCCCAGCTCTGCACACAGACATTGCTGCTGCAGCTGCAGAGAAGGGAACCAAAGGGGGATTTCTGCAGAAAACTTGGCAGGGAGATCCTTGAGTTCCTTTAAGCCACCAAGAGTGCAGCCCCTCATTGACACAGTCTGTGGCTGCAGGGAAGGTGAGAGAAGAAGAATGAGAAATGGCACAAACAATGAAATTTATTTGTAAAAAAGATTTTAGAAAAAAAAAAAAAAACCAAAGATAGAACGTCTAAATTTACAAAACATGAAGTATCAAATATGGCTTTTATTGCAAGTGATTTGCAGAAACTGGCCAGCAGTTTAATGTTTCCTTAACCATCCAGTCATCAGTCTCCACACTGCAGCCCGGAGCTCCTGGTTCCTCAGGCTGTAGATGAGGGGGTTCAGGACTGGAGGTACCACTGAGTACAGAACTGACAGGGCCAGATCCAGGGATGGGGAGGAGATGGAGGGGGGCTTCAGGTTGGCAAATATGCCACTGCTGATAAACAGGGAGACCACGGCCAGGTGAGGGAGGCAGGTGGAAAAGGCTTTGTGCCGTCCCTGCTCAAAGGGGATCCTCAGCACGACCCTGAAGATCTGCACATAAGAGAAAACAATGAACACGAAACAGCCAGATATCAAACAGGTACTAAGAGCAATGAGCCTCAGTTCGCTGAGATAG
>JAJEOU010002659.1:0-22653 GCA_021534815.1 Acrocephalus arundinaceus | reverse complement strand
CCAGCATGGGCACAGCTGCTCCCATTTACCCCCACTGTGGTTTCAGTCTCTCCCAGTGTATCCCAGTTGCTCCCAGCAGTTCTCCAGCATGTTCCCAGTCACTCCCAGTTGTCCTCAGTGTCTTCCACTCTGATTACAGTTGCACAAAGCCACTCCCAGTCACCCACTCTGCAGTCCCAGTTGCTGCCAGTATGATCCAGTATGATCCCAGTCTCCTACACCCTGGGCCCAGCCTCTCCCATTGTGATCCCAGTGTGATCCCATTGTCCCCACGCACCTTGCAGAGCCCAGCCATGCTGTTGCCCCCAGCCTGCTCAGGGCAGCCTGGGGCTGCTCCCGGGGCTTTTCTGTGCTCAGCATTGGCCTGGGCAAAGTGTTCTGGAGAGAGCCTGGGCAAGGAGCCTGCAGCCCCCAGGGCCTGGCCTGAGGCGTCAGCGCTGCCCCAGCAGTGCCCATGGCCTGTCCCTGCTGCAGCCCCGGCACTGCCACCCCCAGCACTGTGCCCGGCCCCGAGAGCACTCAGGCCCTACAGCAACACTAGGGCCAGCAGGGCAGCGGGGCAGGGCCACGGCAGCAGCACTGGCAACACCAAGGGCTGCTGCTGCTGCTGCTGGGCACAGCTGCTGTGCCAGCACTGATCTGCCCCCAGCTCTGCACACAGACATTGCTTCTGCAGCTGCAGAGAAGGGAACCAAAGGGGGATCTCTGCAGAAATCTTGGCTGGGAGATCCTTGAGTTCCTTTAAAGCCACGAAGAGTACAGCTCCTCACTGACAGAGTCTGTGGCCACAGGAAAAGTGGAGTGAAACAGAATGAAAGATCACAAAAACAATGACATTTCTTTGTGGACAATATAATAAAATAAAACAAAGGAAGAAAAATAACCTTCAAAATGAAATCAACAAATGTATCAAAGATGACGTTTATTACAAGTGATTTGCAGAAATTGACCAGCAGTTTAATGTTCCTGAACACATCCAGTCATCAGTCTCCGCACTGCAGCCTTGAGCTCCTGGTTCCTCAGGCTGTAGATGAGGGGATTCAGGGCTGGAGGCACCACTGAGTACAGAACTGACAGGGCCAGATCCAGGGATGGGGACGAGATGGAGGGGGGCTTCAGGTAGGAAAATGCACCAGTGCTGATGAACAGGGAAACAACGGCCAGGTGAGGGAGGCAGGTGGAAAAGGCTTTGTGCCGTCCCTGCTCAGAGGGGATCCTCAGCACAGACCTGAAGATCTGCACATAAGAAAAAACAATGAACACAAAGCAGCCAAGTGATATAGAGGCACTAACAGCAAAAATCGCAAGTTCTCTGAGACAGGATTTGGAACAGGATAGCTTGAGGATGTATGGGATTTCACAGAAGAACTGGTTCAAGGCATTGCCATGGCACAGGGGCAGGGAAAATGTATTGGCTGTTTGCATGAGAGCATTGAGAAAAGCACAGGCCCAGTCAGCTGCTGCCATGTGGGCACAAGCTCTGCTGCCCAGGAGGGTCCCGTAGTGCAGGGGTTTGCAGATGGACACGTAGCGGTCATAGCACATGATGGTCAAGAGAGAAACCTCTGCTGAGATGAAGACAAGAAAGAAAAATACTTGGGCAGCACATCCTGCATAGGAGATGATCGTAATGCCCCAGAGGGAATTGTGCATGGCTTTGGGGACAGTGGTGCAGATGCAGCCCAGGTCGGTGAGGGCCAGGTTGAGCAGGAAGAAGAACATGGGGCTGTGCAGGAGGTGGCCGCAGGCTACGGCGCTGATGATGAGGCCGTTGCCCAGGAGGGCAGCCAGGGAGATGCCCAGGAAGAGGCAGAAGTGCAGGAGCTGCAGCTGCTGCGTGTCTGCCAATGGCAGCAGGAGGAAGTGGCTGATGGAGCTGCTGTTGGACATTTGCTCTGGCTGGAGTTGGGGATCTGTAAAAAAAAAGTAATCCTGGAATAGTTCAGTTTGGAGAGGACTTTCAGTATCCCAGCACAGCTTGGTGGCACTTTCCCCCCACTGCCTGCCCAGGGCTCTGCTGCCTGCAGCTGTCCCTGCCTGCAGCTGCTTCCCTGTGCCCAGGGATGGGCCCTGCCAGTGCTGCCAGAGCCCAGCCCAGCCCTGGGGGCTCAGCTCTGCCCTGCAGAGCCCTCCCAGCTCAGGCACTGCCCAGGGGCAGCTCTGGCTCTGCAGGCTCTGATGGCAACGTCAGAGCAACCCTGAGGAGGCTGGAAAAGTGACACTGGTTCTGCCTGCAAGGGACCCTGTGCTGATTTCTGTCTCTGCCTTGTTTAATAAAGTTGGAAAGAAAACTGGTTTTTTATTTGCTCAATTTGAACTGAAAGATGAATATCTGTGTGCAATTTCCCACACAGGCAACACACAGCAGTATTTTTAGAAAGCAGGATTTTCCCTTTAATGCAGCCCCTGCCTTAGTGTGCTCCCTGTATAATCTACTTGGAAATGTTCTGGAGTTAAATCTCATGCTGGGAGCAGTCTTTAACAATGCAGAATCCTCACCACACACAGAAAACACTTCCACGCCTTACCAGTTGTCTCCTTCCACCCAGGTCTTGTCCCCCACAGCTGGGAGCAGCTCCCCGGGCTGGCTGAGAGCTGTCCCTGGCAGGCAGCAGAGTCCCTGGGCCAGCACAGCGCCCTGGGCTGCAGGACCCTGCTCTGCACCACAGCCCTAGGCACCCCTGGCTGCTCTACACCAGAGATCATCAGAGAATGTACTCACAGAGTCTGTAGGCATTGGGATGTTGCAGCTTGAGGAGATCCCTGCAGGAGCTGCAGCTGCATTGTCCTGCAGCCAGAGGTTCCTGTGCCAAGGGCTGGCAGTGATTCTCCCCCAGTCCCTTCTCAGCACCTTCCCAGCCCTGAGTGATTGAAGCTCTCTGTGCCTGTGTGCTGTGCCCGGGGTGGCTGCAGGCAGTGCCCCAGCCCTGCTGGGCTGACAGAAAAGCTGCTCATCAAGAGAAATGTGTTTTTAAGATCTTCTTGGTTGCCAGGAGCTGCCTCTGGATGATGAGCTCATCAGCACAGAAAGAGCACAAGGACTTTAATGACCCTCTCAGGGCTTTGTGCTGAGGCCCTGAACATCAGTCCCTGAGAGGGAGCTGAAGAAACCTCTCCAGAGCTCCAAGGCAGAAGCCAACTCCAAAGTTTCTGGAAGTTTTAATGGGTCCCACTGAGGGACACGACACAGAAAGTGTCCCCAGGCCCCAGGCAGAGCAGAGAACTGCAGGCAGTGATGACAGGAGGGGACAAAAAGAAGCCAAGTCTTGGTGCCCTGGGCCACAGCAGCCTCTGTGCCACCAAGGACACTGAGGAGACCCCTTGTCCTGAGGCCCTGGGGCCTCCTGGCACAGCCCCAGCAAGGCTGGGCACTGTCAGCCCCTTGTGCTGCCCTCAGCATCCCCCTGCCATGCCAGTGGCCTCCAGGATGTGCTGGAAGGAGTCCCTGGGGAAGGAGCCTTGGTCAGCAATGGCCCTGGGGGGCTCCTTCATGCTGCCAGGGACTGCAGGTTTTTACAAGGACTTTGGGTTTGGCTTTTGCCTTGGAGTCTCTGAGAGGTTTGTGCAATTCTGGCCTCCAATTCTCTGTTCTAATGAGTCCCTTGAGAGGCTTTGTCAGTAACAACACTCAGTGGGGCTCATTAATGCTTCAAGGTACTCCAGTTCTTTTAGGGTACTTGGTGCTTCTCTTTTCAAACTGACTCTAGGAAAAGTTTGTGCAATCATGGCCCCCAATTATCTGCTTTAACAAGTCCCTTGGGATTCTTAGTCAGTAAAAACACTCAGAGGGGCTCATTCATATTTCAGAACACTCAAAGTTTATTACAGAACTTTTTTTCGGACACTGATCCTTAGAGGTTTCTGGAATCATGGCCCCAATTATCTGCTTTAACAAGTCCCTTGGGATTCTTAGCCAGTAACAACACTCAGTGGGGTTTATTAATACTTCAAGGTACTCAGGGTTTATTTAAGTACTTCTTTTTGCCACTGACTGTCTGAGAAGTTTTTGTGCAATCCTGGCCTCCAATTATCTGCTTTAATGAGTCCCTTGAGAGCTTTGCATTGACACACAGTGGGGCTCAGTAATGCTTTGAGATACTCAAGATTTTTAAAATACTTTGAATTTTCCTTTGGATTTTCCATCCCAGGCTGAGTCTCTGAGAGGTTTTTGTGCAGTCCTGGCCTCCAGTTCCCTCCTCTACAGACCTCATGAGGAGCCTGTGTTGGGCATTGACAATAGTGGGACCCATTAATACTTCAAGACACTTTGGGTGTTTCCTCTGACTTTGACTCCTGCAAAGGTTTGTGCAATCTCCTCTCAGGCCCTGAGGTTCCAGGGCTCAGCACCAAATGCACCACGGGGCTCATTAGGATCAGGCAAGTCCTGACAAACCATGGCTGTGCCTTGATTTCCCTCTGGTCTGATGCAGTTAACTAGGAAGTCTTTTTTTCATAATGTTATGGAGAAATATTTCATAGAGCTTTTAATGAACCCACATTCCTATTTTCAAGGATGTATTTTTCTCTTCAGAGAAGAGATGACTGCAACATTCAGGGATTGATATTGATCCAGGGTCTCTCCTCAGGATGTCTGGCCTGCTCAGAGAAGCTGTGCCTTGAGGTCTCACCCAGTGTGGACAGCCTTGCTCCACATTCTCCAACCCCATCCTGTCTTTCCTCACTCATCTGGGACCTGCTTTGCTCTGACAACCGGGTGCACTCTGGCAAAGATGGGTTTTCTTCCTTTTTTAGCAATCTAAAACTTCTAAGTTTTAGACAATCTCAAGTGTTAATCATTAAAACCAGATATGGTCATGGACAGAGACTCTCTATTTAGTTAAAGTTAAAAAGTGGTATGTTTATTAACACCAGCAGATGGCACGGGAGTCATCTCTGAAAGGTGTGACTGCATCATCCAAGGTTTTTTGCCTTCTATTTATTTCCCAAGATTTTATATACAATACATGTGCATAACCCCAGCATCTTCCATCCCTGCTCTTTATTTATTGAGGCTATTAGTCCTTCAGTTGTGAGCAATTCTTCTCTTGAATTGGATCAGTGTTCTCAAAGGATGAAGTCAGGAGAGTCTTCCTCAGGTCTCTGTGACCCTCTGGCACGATCCAAGGTCCCCTGCTTTGTGATTGATTGATATAAAGTCCAGGTTCTGGCCATTGTTCTACTGGTTTCAGTCTGTTCTTATCATGGTTCACTTATTCCACTTCCTTGTATAAACAAACTCATAATGGCAAACAATACAACAATTAGCTCTAGTTAAGGCATCTAATAATCATTAACCTATCATTTGCCTATCTAATTTACACTCTTATCCATATAAATTACTTCCTTTGTATAGCTATAATCTTAACTCTTTAAAATCATAATTCAGTGCCCCCCAAATGTTTGGGTGGCCCCTGAATGTCGGAGTGTCCCCCCAGAGTCCCCCCACCACTGAGGGTCATCTGTGTCCACGTCGAAGGAGAGGACACAAGGGTGGCCGTCACATTATTCCAGCCTTTCAGGGTGAGTGAGGACACTTGGGAACCCCCCAAATCACCTAGGTCCCCTCAAAGTCACCTGGGTACCCCCAAAAAATCTACTGGATACCACCCCAAATCTCCTGTATCCCCCCAAAATCACTTGGGAACACTCAAAAAGTACCTGGATACTCCTAAAAGTCACCTGGATACCCCCCCCAAATTACCTAGGTACCTCCAAAATCACCTGGATCTCCCACAAATCACCTGGGTACAGCTGGGTAGCCCAAAAATCACGTGTTCCCTCAAAAAAGCACCTGGATCCCCCCAAAAATTGCCTGCATACCCCCCAAAATCACCTGGACTCCCCCTCAAAATCATTTGGATACACCTGGGTACCTCCCAAAATTCTTGGGCCCCTGCAAAACTGGGTGGTCGTGATTCCCCCCTGCTTTGACTGGGTAGATGCAGTGTCCCACTTATCCCTTTGACTTTAATGGATAGACCTGGTGTCCCTAAATCCCTATTGACATTATTGGGGTAGACCTGGGGTCCTTAAATCCATATTGACGTTATTGGGGTAGACCTGGTGTCCCATTTACCTCCATTTACCCTCAGTAACCCTTACCAGTGTTTCCAGTAATGCCCTGGATCTCCCAGCAACCCCAATTCCTCCCCTGGGACACTCCCAGTGCTCCAAGTAACCCCTCCCACTGCTTGCCGTTTGCTCATTTTCTCCTGTTTCTCCCTCCCAGTGCTTCCAACTCCACCCCAGTGCTTCCAGTTCCTCCCCAGAGCTTCCCCTTAGCCCTTCCCAGTGCTCCCAGTTTAACCAGTAACCCTTCCCAATCAAGCCCTATTAATGGTTAGATCTGGCCGTAAAATCTCCATGGACTTGAAAAGGGGTAGACCTGGTGTCCCTAAATCCCTATTGACATTATTGGGGTAGACCTGGTGTCCTTTTCCATCCATTGATTTCAATGGGTAGATCTTGTTTCCTTTCTTCTCCATTCAGTTCAATGCAAATATATGATTTCCATTCCCTGCCCGTCATTTCATTAGGTAGACCTGATGTCAAAAATACCTCTGTGCATGTCAATGGATAGACCTGATATCCTGAACATTCAGGGGTTAAACCCACAAATTTCATGGTTGGAAATTGCCAATTTGGGGTGGGAAAATGCCCGAAACTCTGCTATTTTTCCCCCACAGGTGAACCCGGAGTGCCCAGAGCTGAGGGCAACACTGGACAGCTCTGCCCTGGCCAGGCCCTGGTGCTCCGGGGAGGGGCGGCCATGCCCCAGCCACACCTGGGTATCCTCAGCCCTGAGGGCAGGAGGTCAGGGCCAGGGTGGGCGTGGCTTGTGGGGAGTGGGCGTGGCCACCACACACATGGCACACCTTGATGCGTGACAACAGCTCTGCCACCTCCCTGCCCTGCCCAGCAACCGCCCTGCAAACCTGGAGGTCACCTGGGAGCCTGACTCTGCCCCTCACCAGGTGACACTGCAACCAGGTGAGGCCATGACCACTCTGACCTCGCCCACTTCTAACGACGCCCTTTCCTTACCTGGCAAAGCCCTTTTCTCACCTGGCCACGCTCTTTTCTCTCCCAGGTGAGGCCAAGGCTTGGTGGCAGAAGCCAACTGTGGAGCAGCAGCTTTTCTGATGGGACATACCCCTTTTCATAAACCATACCCTCTTGCTTAAGCCATGCTGACATTGAGCTGCCCATCATGCCTATGTGAGCTAAGCCATGCCCCCTTTTAGCAAGCCACGCCCCATTTGGTTTAGCCACACCCACTCAAACCTTCCTTTTATCCCTATGGGATCAAGCCCCACCCCATTGGGTTAGGCCACGCCCCCTTGTGCAAAGCCACAGCCCTTTCATTAAGCCACGCCCACCACAGCTGCCATTTATCCTATGTAGTTTAGCCATGCCCACCAATGCCATATGCTGTGAAGCCCCGCCCCTTTCTCCCCAAGCCACGCCCCCATCTCAGCATTTGGCCCCACCTCCAGGCAGAGCTGGGTGTGGCTGAGGCTCAGGTGTCTTAAAATGGGGAGTTGGACTGCAGATATGGTGTGGGTTTTTCTTGTTGCTTGTAGTTCTTGATCCTGGTTTATTTGCATTAAAACCCTACAGACTGGCTGGCTTAGCTTGAACACGTGCACAGATGGAGAGATGGCCTCCCACCCTCCCCTCTGTGTAGCTGAGATGGGCAGAAGGAGAGAACAATTTCTCTTTCTGCTGTGAAATCCAGCAGGAAGCTGACAGGGTTACCCCAGAGCTGCAGAGAAGGCTCTGTGGGATGAGCACATGACGTTTTTGAAGCTGTGTGCTCACCCCAAGCCCTGCACAGAGGGGTTGCTCTGGGTGCCTCAGCCTGTTTGGCGCTGCCTCTTGCACCATTCTGGCCGTGCTGGCACAGCACTCACTGCTTGCCCAGCGTCCCTGTCACCGGCATTGTCCCTGTTCCTGACCTCTACATGCTGGCGGGAGCAGTGCCCGTGCAATGGGATGGAGTGAGACTTGGAAAGAATCCTCTGCAGTTGCCATGAGTTTGAACAGATGTACAACCTCTGCCGTGCCTGGCAAGTGTTTCCTGGCAGCCCGCAGTGCAGCCTCCAATCCCTGGGAGTTCACAGGGTGCACTCTGCACTCCAGCACCCATTAATGCATGCAGGGAGTGAAGTGCTTTTCCTGGCATTCCTGCATAAAATTGGATGGGTTTGAGATTGAATGTTCAGTTTAGGCAAGTTTTGTCCTCATCATGGAAGTGCAGTTATCTGCACTGAGGAAACCTTCTTACTGCTACACTCTCCATTCCCTGCTTTCCAGCCACAATGTCCACAGCCTCTTTCTGCAACATCCTCCCCTAAATTTCCTTCTGCTGCCCTGACTGCAGGAAGGGCTTCAAGCACAACTCCACCCTCATCAGGCACCGGCGCATCCACACTGGGGAGAGGCCCTACGAGTGTCCCCAGTGTGGGAAGAGCTTTTCCAGGAGCTCTCACTTGACCAAACACCAACAGAGGCACCAGTAAGGGAAGCTCTGCGAGTTTCCTGACTGCAGGAAGAGCTTCGTGCTCTGCTCTAACTCCATCCCCCATCAGAGGACCCACATTGGGGAAAGCCCTGGTGACCCACATTCCCAGTGATTCAGGTTGGGAAGACACCTGGCTGGTGGTCTCCATGTCCTCCTGGCTCCCCATAGACACCTGGAAGAATTCTGGGACAGGAACATCCATCAAGACTCTGATCAACACTGGAAATTCATTAGAAAGAGCTGATTTGTTGATGTTACAGCTCAAAAAATCTCATCTTCTCTTTCCAGTTTTTTCTTCATGTGGCATCAAGCAATGCTGGGTGATCTTGAAGATCTTTTCCCACCTGAAAAATTACCATGTTTATCCCTTCAAAACACCCACAACTGGGGTAAAAAAAAAGAAATGAAGCAAAGAGATCTAAAGCTGAATCATTTTACTGGGATTTGAGTGTCAATGTGGGGTTCAGGGGAATATTCAGGGGGGGTTAGGTGTTCTGGGACCATCCAAGCCAAGGGACATGGCCATGATCTCGTAGTTGTTGCAGCAGAATGTGTCCACCTGAGCCCCTCTGTTCTCCAGGAATTCTGGTTGTCTGTTCCAGTCTTTGGCCTGGGTCTCCCTATCCGGGGTGTCCCCCCCAAAGTGCCCAAACCACTGCTGAAGTGCCTGAGCTGCTCCTGGCTGTGGATATTCCTGTCCACCAAACTCTCCTGGTCAGTGCTCTGTGGGGCTGGGAAGGGTTTTAGGGACTCCTGGAGGGACTGAGCAAGGCTTTTGTGGCTCTAGGGGGCATTTGTGGGGCTGGGAGGGGATTTGTGGCCTTATTGGGGGGGGGTTTGTGAGGGAGGTTTGGGGTCGTGGAAGGACTTTGGGGCTTGGAGGGAATTTGAGTGAGAGTTGTGGGAAATGGGAAGGGGGTTTTGTGGGTTTTGGAGCCATTTCTGTTGCAGGGAGTGGTTGGAAGTGTCCTGGGCAGGAGCTTTGGGTTTGGCTTGGAGGTCTGGGAGTGGTTTTGGGGCTGGGAGGAGGTTTTGGGGCAGTTGTGACTCCCCCAGACTCCCAAAGCTGCCACCAGACCTGGCCCCAAAGATGCTGCCGGTGTTTGGGGGTTCCATGTTTGGGTTCATCCTCTGGCGCTGCAGAAGAATTTGAGAGGGGGTCCCCAGGGGCCATGTGTGTCCCCTCCCCAGAGCTTGGGGGAGGACAGTGTCACCGTCCCAGTGTCACCTCCTTTTTCCCTCCCCACAGGGCTCCTGCCCCAGCTCCTGCTGCCCCCCAGGAGGGAATTTGGGAAGGGGGCAGAGGGGGTGCACAGTCCCCACCAGGGGATGACCCCGCCCAGCCCCTTTGTTCAGCACCAAGCTGGGCTTGGGGCTGCAGCAGGAAGAGCCCCAGGGGAAGCAGATCCTGCAGGTGGGACAGGGCTTGGGCTCAGGGCAAGGCCCTGCCCTGCACACCTGGCTCAGGTGTGACCCTGCCCTGGGAAGGGAGTGGGACATTCCCATCCCCACGGATCAGGTCTGGCAGCAGCACTTGGACCATGGACATGGAAATACTGGGAGCAACTGGACCACACTGAGGGCTACTGGGAGTGACTGGGAGCAACTGTGAATGACTGGTGTGTGGTGGAGGTAACTGGGATATACTGGGAATGAGTAAGATGATGCTGGGGGCAATTGTAACAATACTGAGGACTCTGGGGTGACTGGGATTGAGCATGCTGGGGGAAACTGGGATATACTGGGGGTGTCTGGAATGATATTGCAGGGGACAACATTGGGAATACTGGGACCATGTTGGGGGAAACTGGCAGCAACTGGGTGTGAATTTGAAACAGGACAGCCAATTTGATAGCATTAGGGTAGAGCAATGGATGATGTCAGTTTTACCAAAGCCTTGGAGACTGTCTCCTACAACATCCTTAAATACAAACTGTCCATATGCCCAGGGAAGAAGACTGAAAAATGGATAAGTGGTTGGGCCCAGAGGATTGTCATCAGTGGCACAAAGCAGAGCTGGAGGTAAGTCCTTGTGCTCTGACCCCCAGGGGCTGATAGCGGGGCAGATACTCTTAAAGTCTTCATGAATGGCTGGGCTGGAGGTGCAGTTTACCCTCAGCAAGTTTGCAGACAACACAAAAGTGGCAGGAGCAGCTGCTACACCAACTGCTTGTGCTACTCAGAGGGACCTTGGCAGGCCAAAGAATTGGCCTGAGGGAAATCAGATAAAGTTCAACAAAGGGAAGTGACAAGTCTTGTGCCTGGGGAGGAATAAGCCCATGCACCAACAGCTGCTGGAGGCCGACTGCCTGGGAAGCAGCTTTTCTGTTACCTTGCCTTGGTGCTTTGGGGCTGTGCTGCCAAGCAAAGGCAGGATGCCTGCAGGCAGAGCAAGCAAGGGTTTGCCCCTGGCCCTGCCCTGCCGTGCCCGGCCAGCCCCGGGAGCCGCCGCGCCCGCGCTGTGCTCGCGGCCCCGGCTCTGGGCGCTCGTCCCCGCCGAGTCCGGCCCGCGCCGGGGTCGCGCCGGGCGCGCGCGGGGCCGAGCGCAGCGCCCCCCTCAGGCCGCGCGCCGCCGGTGCAGCCGCGGCCGTTGCGCTCTGGCCGTTGCGGCACAGGCGGCGATCGACGCCATGGCGGAGGTGCCGCTGCCCGCTGGGATTAACGCCCGCACCTTCCCCGCCAAGCTGTGGCACCTGGTGAACAGCCCCCGCGTCCGCTCTGTGCGCTGGGACAGCCAGGCCCGGGGGCTGCTCATAGACCGCTCCCTCTTCGAGCGGGAGCTGCTCAGCCCGGGCGGCGCTCGGGGCCCGGCCCCGCACACCTTCAGGGCCACGCAGTTCAGCAGCTTCGTGCGCCAGCTGAACCGCTACGGCTTCCGCAAGGTGCCGGGCCGGGCTGGCGCGGCTGCGCCGGGCGATGCGGGGGCCTGGCTCCATTATAGCAGCCCCTGGTTTCGCCGTGACCGCCCCGAGCTCCTGCTCCGCATCCGTCGCCGGAGCGCGGCCAGCAGGCAGCGGCTGGCGGCGGGGCGGGAGGGGCGCAGGCGAGGCGGGAGCGGCTCCCAGCAGCTCCCCGGGGCGCGGCCGCTGCCGGACGGGCGGCGCAGGCGCGGTCGCTTCAAGGCGCTGCCCAGGGAGCGGTCGCCGCTGCTGCCCGGGTGCCCGCCCAGCGGCTTCCTCCTGCTGCACAGGGAGCGGGCGCTGCCAGGCGGGCAGGAGCTGCGCCGGCCCCGGCCCCGGCCCGGCCGTTTCCAGCAGCCGCCCAGGGAGCGGCCGCCGCTGGCCCGGCGCCCGCCCTGCAGCTTCCACCTGCTGCACAGGGACCGGCCGGGGCCGGCCCGCGGGAGGGGCCGAGCCTCTTCCAGGAGCTCTACGCGGAGCGGCCGCTGCCCGCAGAGCGGGCGGTGCCCCGGATCCCGCCCTGCCACGTCCTCGGGTTCCAAGGCGAGCGGCTGCGGCTGCTCGGACGGGAGGGGCCACCCAGCCGCTTCCAGGAGCTATACGGGGAGCAGCTGCCTCCGCTCGACCGGGAGGTGCTCAGGTTCCAGCCTTGCAGCTTCCAGCAGCTCCACGGGGAGCAGCATCCCCCAGCCTCCAACCCACCAGGTAGGAAAAGAATCCTAGCCTTGCTTTTCCAAAGGTCATGAAAATGATTCTTTAAAGTATTTTTCCCAGTGCTCTGTCGTTCTAAGACAGAAATTGTCAAGCCAACTAGAAAGGGACACTAGAAAGTCAAAAGATTCTCTGCCTGGTTTTCCTGTGTGCTTTCTCTGATATTTGATCCAAGGCAGCAATAGAGCTCTGTGTCCCAAAGCCACACTCTGGAGCCTGACTCACGGGTTTGGATTCTTGCAGCTGCACCGGGCACTTCAGCCCCTGATGCTCCAGCTGGCAGTGCTGGCTGTGCAGCATCAACGGCCTCCAGCTCAGCCAGAATGCACCTGCAGGAGAGGAATCACCCCAGCTGGATCTTGGCCTGGCTGTTGAGAAAATGATCCGGGAGATCAGGAACTCCCTGCCTGAAAGGTCTCCCTGTGCTCAGGTAACCCCATTGGATGGGAATGAAAGAGGCTGGACTGAGAGTTTTGAATGTTGTTACATGGCTGAGAAGCAAAGGTTTCTTGAATTTAATTCTTTTCATTCCTTTTTAATTATCTAATTGGAGATTGTAACATGGTTGAGAAGCAAAGGATTCTTGAATTTAATTTTTTCCATTCTTATTTATTTATCTATTTGGATGTTGGTACATGGTTGAGAAGCAAAGGATCCTTGAATTTAATTCTTTTCATTCCTTTTTAATTATCTAATTGGACATTGTAACATGGCTGAGGAGCAAAGGATCCTTGAGTTTAATTATTCCCATTCTTATTTAGTTATCTCTTTATTCTTGATCAAGCAAGATTTCAAAAGAAGAGGGAATGAAAAAGTCTTCCCCCACAGTGAGGATGAGAGGTGTGAGCCTGTGCTGGCCACCTTTGGTTGTTCCTTTTCCTTGGGAAGAATGCCTCGTGCAGGGGCATTTGTGGTGATGCTTTGTAAGTTCTAACAGGCTTTGTTGGGTGGGAAAGAAGAGAAGAGTGTTTGGAGAATTGCCACTGAAGGCAAAGTGTCCCGTGCAGGGAGGGGCACGCCAGAGATGTCTCTGTTGCAGCAGCAGATGTGGGCTCTGCCTCTTTTGGGTTGGAAGGCCAAGGCAAAGCCAGGGCTGGGCTGCAGCTGCTGCTGCTGCTGCTGTGTGAGCCCTGCCGTGCGTGTGGGCGCTGCCAGAGCCGTGTGTGGGGATGGGCTGGAGCTGCAGCTTCCTTGTCCTTTTGTTTGACAGATTCAGTCTTTGGATTAGGAATCTCATTTCTCTTAACTCTTGCCTCTTCCCAGACTTGCCTGGAGAGGGATTGCTGGCACAGCCCTTTTTGCAGATTATTAGACGTGTTGGCCAAAGAATGTCTCTCTTTGTCTTGCTGTGCAGAGCCCATTGCCTACAGTACATTTGTGATTGAGGAAGGGCAGAGTCAGGGTGGGGAGTGGGATTTTCTGGATTTAGCAATCTCTTATTCTCAAGTGGAATGTTTTGTCTTTTGTAAACTCACACGTAGCAGTTTGCAAAAGCATTTTATTCCATACAAAAAAGGAAACCTTGCAGGCTCTAAACCATCTTGAGAATCTTTAGGATTCTGATGGATGGGCTGTTGCAGAAAAGATGAATATTCTGCAGCTGGTCATGGTGGAATATCTTTCTGTCCAAAGGTAATTTGCAGGTGCTTAATCTTGGGAATTTCCTTCCTCAGTGGAATAGAAACACTACTTGGTTGTCTAACTTTTCATGTGTTTTGGTTGGTTTTCTTTCTACCCTCCAAATTCACAGACTTTTGGCACTGGGAAATTTGATGCTGGAAATACCCTGGTCCATCAATGTTTGCCTGGGTCCTACAAATGGGGCAGCAGCAGAGGGCTCCAGAAAGCACCACCTTGTGATGGATGCCTGAGCGTTTGGGTGGGGCTGGTGAGACTCCCAGGCAGAAATGTGAGCTTTGCTTGTGGGTTTGCAGCACACAGCCCTGGGCAGTGCTGGGAGCGAGCTCTGCCCTTGCTGACAGCCACGTTGGCAACAAGGAGAGCCCCTGGCTTTTGCTGGCTGATTTCTTACAGCTCGTGGCATAAGCCAGGGTCAGAGCATGAGGGCACGTCCCCCACTTGGTGTCTTCTGCTTTTCTGCATTCCTGTTTTGCCTCAAAGGTCATTTTGTGAGAGCTTCAGTTTCACCTTGCCACCCAAATCCTGAGTTTAAAACACTTGCCATGTGAACTGTGTGGGCAGTGTTCTCTTTGTGTTACACGGCCTTTGGGGTGAAGAACAGTCAGTGTATCCCTGATGTGATTCCAAGAAACTGCTGAGTGATCTTTGGGTTCCTTTCTCTCTGTTTTTCTTCAAGGGGAATATTAATGTTGCCCCTGAGCTTCAGGAGAGGACCCATGAACAGGGCTGCAGCAGAGGAAGCTCCATCTGGCACCGAGAGCTGCGGGAACAGTTCCCCAGAGCCCGAGGAGCCTGGTAAGGAGAGAGCCCCCATTGGTTTAGAGAGGTGTGAGACGGCTGCTCTGAGCCTGCCTGTGACAGGAAGGGAGATCAGAAGAGTTGAGTTCTTGTCTGCAGGGCTGGTGCTTCCTGCTGCCTTTAGTTCCAATCCTGCACTGGCACAGGCTCCCCGAGCCCTGCCCTCCACGCTTCTCCAGAGGCTCTGACACTGAGTCCTCTGCTGTGGCAAGAGAGCAGGGACTAAACCTGACCTGTGGGAGTTGTGTCACCAACCTGCATGTCCCAATTTGGTTCATAACTCAGCTCACAGCACCCTTCAGCTTCAGCCATTTCAGCGAGGGCTGAGTCTCTCTGTCAGCACAGAGAAAGAACAAGGCTGGGCTTCTTTGGGGGAGCTGGGGCTGTCTGTGTTTCAAGCTCTCCTGGGTGCCATTTGCACTGCGAGTGCTGAGACTTTATCGAGGTACTTGAATGCTTTACACAGTTTTGGGAAATATGGCAGGATCCCTGTTCTCTAAAGAGCAGGCTTCAAATTCCCAAGTGAGAGTCTGCCTTTCAGGCCATCTCTTACAGTCCGTGATGGAAGGACAATTGCTGCCCAAGGGAAACGTGCACAGGGGCCAATATTGACTCAGTGTTCTCTTTTCTTCCCAGATCCCACATGATCACATCTCCTGGTGGGGTGCCCTGCATGGGAGGAAGAGACAGAGGGAGAGCCTGTGACTACCAGGCAGGTAGAATCCCTCTGTCTGTAGTGATATGTTTAGAATGATATAGTTATATTTTTCTATCTATAAATCTGTTATTTTTAGAAATACAGTATATTTATAGATGTATAGTTGTATTTATATGCCTAAATAGGTATAGACCTAAAGAGGTAAATATTATATATATATATATATTTATTTATATAGTATAGTTATAATCATGTATGCATAGGTATATTAGTAGATATACATTTTTAGTTTATCTATGTAGATTGTTACAGTTATTTACATGTATATATGTTTTTTTAAATATGTGCATAGTTACATACTCATAGCTACATGGGTGTTTAGGTACATAGGTTAGTATCTATATAAGTACAGAATAGTTTTTAACCTTTTTCCCTCTCTCCCTTTGTCCTTTTCCCCCTGTGCCCCCTCTGTCCCTGTCCCTGTGCTGGGTCCGAGCTGGGGCCGGGCCGGGCGGGGCAGCAGTTCCAGCCCCGGGGGTCCCTGGAGCGGTGGCAGCTGCCGGTGGCCCCAGGCAGTGTCCCCTGAGGAGCTGCTGAAGGACGGTGAGACAGAGGGGCCTGAGGGGGCTGAGGAGGCGGTGACACTGCAGGGACAGTGACCTTGAGGGGCTGGGGGGACTGAGGGGTGTGGGGCAGCAGAGGGCAATGGTGGCACTGAGGTGACAGGGAAGTGGCACAGGCTGAGGGGGGTGGCGGGTCTAAGGGGACAGGATGGGTCAGAAGGGATTGAGTGGGGTGAGAGGACTGTGAGGGGCTGAAGAAACTGAGGGGGCGGGGCTTTGCCCAGGGACGGTGGGGCTGAGGGGATGGAGGGGGCCAGCAGGGAGCACAGAGGGCTCTGGGACTGCAGCTCTGCCAGGCCTGGGAACCAATTCCAGAGCCTCCACTTTTGTCACAGCTGCCCTGAAGACCTTGAGGACAGGCAGAGACTGACAGGAGGCAGCAGGGAGAAGCTGAAGGCCACCAGCAAGAGCAGTGGACAGGGAGCTGCTGCTGCCAGCCGAGAGCCCGGTGAGGCCACAGGGCCACTGAGGCAGGGTGGGGCTGAGGGTGGCGTGGGCTTTGGCCGTGGGCTTTGGCCAAACTTTTTCTTTCTAACCCTCCTGGGGAGGCACTGAGATTTTCCCTTCCTGATGAAGGGCAGGTGCTGCCAAGGGAAACGTCCCGATCCTGACTCAGTGTTCCCTTTGCTTCCCAGATGTCCCATCTGCTGTCCCTGTCCAGGAGAGCTGCTCTGCACGGGAGGAATCAAGGATGGTCCTTGATTTTTCAGCTCTGAATGTTTTATAGTTTTTAAATTCTCTCAATAGTGTTATAAAGATATAATCTTTGGTAAATACTAGTTATGTTTTCATTCCTCTTTGAGGAGGGAACTTGATGGACTTTGGTTTAAATGGGATGGAAGGTGGAACTATTTCAATCCATGTTGGGTGGATAAGTGATATTTGATGTGGTTTAATTAAGATAGTATGTATTATGTATCAATTTTATCATATTGTATGTAATTTAGTATTGTAATCTATATTATTCTATATATGAAGTGGTTATTATGTTTTCTTCTTTTAACTTGTAGTTATAGGTCTTAATAGGTATTTGATTTGTAAGGCTATTTAGATAGAAATACTGATATTTTTGTATTCCTAAATGGCTTTAAGCTTCTAGTAATATGTAATAAATTAGGTTGTTAAAACCTAATTGTCTTTGTGTATAGTGAGTTGTTGTAGAGGTTGACAATAATAAGTTTCTGTTAACTGAAGTTGGTATTTGTATATTTTTACATAGCATTGTTTTAAAATCTAATAAATTCTTTTTTTAACCTAAATTGAGATCTGCATAGTCCTATATTGTCAGAAAGGGTGTAGCAATTTCTAATAAATGACATTTTTCATGTGAAATCAATTCTTGTGTATTTGTCAATCAGCAGTGCAGCTGTAGCAATCTGCAAGAAATTACAATTGTCACCAGTGCTGGGTGTTTTGTGATTGGTGCTGTCCAGAGCAATGAGCAGATGGAAATGCTGGAGGATTTGGGCCATGAAAATCTCCAGCCATGCCCAGCACATGCCCCACTTGCACTCAGGCTGGCCCAGGAAAGCGCAGATTTGGGATGGCAGCAGAGCCACACGTTGGCTCAGAACTCGCTGCAAAGGCCTGCTGAGAAAAGTGCGGGACTGCACGGAGCGTCCAACTCCAACCAGAGCCACCCAGGGAGGACAAATCCACCCCCATGGCACGGGCAGCTCTTTAGCAAGCGCTCCAAGTGTCCCTCTGAAGGTCATCCTGGAGCCCAGAAGCCACAGGATCTCTTGAACCTGGGCACTGAGAATTTCAGACTTGCTGTGCTGACAGGCACTGACCCCCAAGGAAACACTGCATTTGATCTGAGGCCTTGGAAAAGGCTTCCAAAATTGAATGATAGCACTGGGATTATGGGTGTGTAGTTTGATAGAAGTGTGTGATATCACATGGTGGAAACTTAGGTTTAAGGTTTAGTATATGTATATATATTAAAGAAAGATAAATATAAGGGGTAGGCTAAGTCCTTTTCCACTTCTTCTTCATGGGTTTGGGTGGTATTTTGTAATTGGGTAAGAAAATCTACATTGTGGACCATGGGTGATGGTTATTGGGTTAAAAGTGAAAATAATTTAGGTGTCATTTCATAATTGGACAGTTTGTTCTTAAAGACCTTGGAAAAGAGATAGAGACAGAGCCATTTTCTACTTTGTTAGCTAGAACTCACAGCTTGTGAGACTGTAACATAGATGAGAATTAATAAACGTCTGAGTCCGAACATGAAATCTGTCTCTCGAGCATTTAATCCCGGCTCTAAGAGAAAAAGAAGACAAAATGCCACAGGGACCCTGAGCCAGCTCTGCTGCCTTTGGCAGCACTTTGGCAAATGAGCTGCAGTAAGGGGGAGGCAACAGTGACTGTGACTGCTGCAGGCTGGGGATGCAGGAGGGCCATGGACACTTGTGCTGAGATGCTCCAGAATCCAGAAGGATGCTGGAGAACTGGGAAGCACCAAGTTCTCACAGCCACTCCAAGGATGGAAGCCCTTGGTGTGAAGTTCCCTGGAGGAACTGGCAGGGAGTTGCTGCAGGGATCAGCAGGAGCAGATGCAGCAGGATCTGCTCCTTTTCCTGGCTCTGTGTGCAGGTCACAGGCTGTGATGGCCCCTGCTCCCACAGAGCCCTTGCCATGGAGGCTGCAGGGGAAAAGCAATCCCATGGCAAAGAGAGGGCTTTGCACTTGAAGTCCAGTGCTCTTGTGTTTCGGGCTTGAATGGCTCTCATGCCAAAGCACAGCAGGTAAGAAGGGCTTGGGGAGGCAGAGCCTTTAGAGGAAAAGAGAGATCAGGCACTCACATGCCTGAAACTCCTTCAGCTACAATAAACCTTTTCTAGTATTTATATTAATTATATATAAAATATAGTATAATAAAATATATGTAATTAAACCTGTGATAACCCAGTCTGCTTGCTGTGTACTGATACACTTTGTAGCAGTGAACATTATAGGTAATGCCAGATTCTTATTTAGCATCATGGCACGCTGCTGCTTCATTGCAGAACTGCCTCAGTGTGGAGAAAATCAGCCTAATTTATTGTCAGTTTAAGTAGATGCAGTGAGAAAACAGTGATACGGATTCAAAGAGATTTTCTAACCTCGTCATCCACAGGGAATTTTGTGCTGCCTTTTCTTCATTGTTTGCACAACATTTTTGAGTTGTTCTGTATCCTTCAGGGAGGTATCCACTAGTGACCGAAAAAGAAAAGGGGCATTATGGCACTCATTCTCTTTTAACACATATTTGCACTAAGCTGTAGCCTTAAATAAGAAACTAGTAACTTAGTACACTTAGATTTTCTTTAGTCATGTACTGTGGAATAAATGGCAGAGGAACAGGCACTATCCAAGCTGTAAGAACAGCATGTTCTTGGTCTTAACATTGTGTACAAGAAAGCACCACAATCTGAATGATTCACCTCTTAGGTAAAACCGAATGGTTCATGGTGTAAAAGTAGCAGGTGATGGAAATAACCAATGTCCCTGGGCTGGGGCAGAAGCCTGGGAGTCCAACGCTGGAAAAAGAGAGCTGGCAAAGGCAGCCCAAGCTAGGCAGCATTGGCTCAAGGCAAGAGGGAGCTTGTGTTGGTTTTATCTCCTGTTTGCCAGTCAGGATTAAATGCTCGAGACAATGTTTTGTGTTCGGACTCAGATGTTTATTAATTCTTATCTATATTACAGTCCCACAAATAGTGAGTTCTACAACACTTCTAGCTAACAAATCAAAAATGGACCCCTATCTCTTTCTCTACAAGGTATTTTAAGGATGAATGGTCCAATTAAAAAAGGACACCTAAATTATTTTTACTTTTAACCAATAACCAATCACCTTTGGCCCACCATGAGGATTTTTCTACCCAAGTACAAAATACCACCCAAACCCATGAAGAAGGTGAAAAAGAAGGACCAAGCCTATGCCCTAAAACCTCCATCTTTATATATATATATATATATATGTTACTATATTCTAAACCCTTAAACTCTAAGTTTTCCTCGATGTGACATTGTACACTTCTATTCAAACTACACCCATAATCCCAGTTTTGGAAGCCTTCTCCAAGGCCTCAGGTCAAATGCAGTGTTTTCTTGGGTGCCAGTGCCTGTCAGCACAGCAAGTCTGAAATTCTCAGTGCCCAGGGTTCCAACAACAACTGTCAAGTTTGAGCAGGCCAGCTGAGGAACAAGAGAGGCTGCTGCTTGCTGTAAAAGTCGTTTATGAAGTGGCTGGATCAGTCTCACAAAGCTCCGAGTGTTACAGGCCGTGCCATCGTGCAAAATGCCTTCCTGCATAGAGTCCCCATGTGCCAAGCAGAAGCAGCAGCAGCACCCTGATACAATGCACTCTATTCATAAATCATCCAGGCAGCCACAAACACGATGCTATTACTGTCTTTTTGACCTATCCTGGTCTAACACAGTTGGGCGACAATGGTCATCATTTCTTACACAAGGCCTACACCCTGTCTATTCTGTCTAGCAATGTTAGCAATGCTCTGTTATATTTATGTTATGTCTAGGACTTAGTTAACTTTGTACAAGGTAATGCTGCTGAAATTTAAACTGGATTTTAGGGCTTTTCTATCAACCATACAGTCTCTTATTTGCAAAAGGCACTTAAGGCATCTTTTTACTCACCTAAAACTAAAACTTACATCCCCACTTCATGTCTGTGTGACTTGAGGCATCACAGTTTCTCTGAGAGTTTCAAACCAAGCCCTGCATTCTTTTCTGCCTCTAAGCCTGTGTGCACGGGGTCCTGGGAGATTTCTGTCTGGTTTCCAACAGGGCTGGGAAACGACTCCGTGGGTCCGTTCTCTCCTTGTTCCCAGGTCTCCACACGGTGCAGGTGGTTTCCAGCTGTGACCTCCTTTCCAACAGAGAATCCATGGATCTCACCAGTACAGCTGTGACAGGTGGGATTTCATCTCCTTCCAGCTGGGATCTGGGAGCTTTGCAGTGTCCGACGGTGCCACCTGGATCACCCAGAGGTGCTGGGAATCCAAAGGGATCGTGGTGGAGCAGATGAAGCATTACCTGGGACACACCTGTGTGGAAGGGCACCAAAATACACCAGATATGGTTGGGAGGCTCTGGAGCACAAAGGTGGTGTGGGAGGGGAAGGGGAATTCCTATGGGAATATGGGATTCAGAAATGGGGGACTTGGGAATGCAGGAATTCCCATGGAATTCATGGCTGGATCTCACTCTCATCCCAGTCAGGTGAGAATTCCATGGATGGATCTCCCCCCCATTCCCCTTCCATGGGAATTCCATGGGAAATATTTGAATTCATGACCAATCCAATGACAGCAGAGAGAAGAGAAGGAATCCCTGCTGGGATTCCTTGAGACATAAATCCCAATCCTGTCCCCAGGCCGGCTCTGTTGTGCCCGTGGCAGCTCCAGGGGAGTGCCCTGTCCCTGCCCTGAGCCCAGCACGAGCCTTTCCTTGGGTGTTCTCTGCCCTGCCCGGGGCAGGAGGGCACTGCTGGAGTGGCTTTGGTGGCCCCAGGGGCTGGGCCAGTTCCCCCAGGGGGGCCCAGGTCACTCCCAGTATGGGCCCTGTGGCTCCCAGTCACCCCCAGTATGATCCCAGTCACTTTCAGTTACACTCAGTATGATCCCTGTATCATCCCAGTCATCCCACTATGATCCCAGTATATCCAACTGTCCAGGTGTTCCCATTCACCCCTACTATAGGTCCAGGCACTCCCAGTATGGTTCCAGTTATCCCCAGTATGTTCTCAGTCCTCCCACTATAGCTCCAGTCCTTCCCAGTATGATTCCAGTATGAACCCAGTCACTCTCAGTGTGCCATTTGCCCCCAGCATGGTCCGAGTTGCTCCCAGTCACCCTGCATGGTTCCAGTCACTCCCAGTATGATCCCAGTCACTCCCAGATACTCCCAGTATTATTCCTGTAACTTTCTTTATGGTTCCTCTGTGATCCCAGTCACTGCCAGTCTCTCCCAGTAAATCCCAGTTGCCCCCAGTGTGTTTCCACTCACTCCTGATATTTGCAGTAGCTTCCAACATGAGTCCCTGCTCATAGCCACTCCCAGTCACCTCCAGCATGATTCCAGTCTCTCCCTGTATATCCAGTTGCCCCAATATGGTCCTAGTTGCCCTCAGCCATGCCCCTTACTCACTTCCAGAATGATTCCAGTTGTCCCAGCATGGTCCCAGTTCCTCCAGTATAATCCCAGTTGCATAGATCGAGTCACTCCTAGTATGATCTATTATGATGCCATCATGATCCCAGATTCCCAGTATAGTCTCAGTTGCTCCCAGTTCCTCCCAGTCAAGTCCCAGTTCTATGCTAGTTACCCTAGCATAGAACCAGTCATTCCAAGTATGATCCCAGTATGAGAGCACTATGATCCCAGTTTCTTACAGCATGGCCCAGTCAATCCCAGTTACCCTCATAGTCATTCCCAGTCACATCCACTTGGCCCAGTAAGGTTCCATTTTCCCCAGTTTGATCCCAGTCACTCTCAGTCTAATCCAGTTGGTCCCACAATGATCCCTGTTCCCAGTTCTGGTCCTGCTGGGTCCAGTGTTCTCTGATCTGCTCCCAGTGGGTCAAAGTCCTGGCCCAGTGTATGCTGATGTATGCCAGTGTATGCCTGTGTCCCAGTCCATCCCGGTCCCTTCCCAGAAGACCCAGGGGCTGGGATGAGGCTCTGTGGTCTCCATCAGACTCTGGGCTCCATAGGGCTGGAATGGGGCTCCGTGGGGCTGGACACAATTCCGAGGTCTCCGTGGGTCCCAATCCCTCCCAAGGTCTCCAC
>JAJEOU010002475.1:0-13515 GCA_021534815.1 Acrocephalus arundinaceus | reverse complement strand
GAGACTGGGATCATACTGGATCATACTGGCAGCAAGTGGGACTGCACTGAGAGTGACTGGGAGTGGCAGTGGGCAACTGGAATCAGGCTGGGAGTAACTGGGATACACTGGGAGAGACTGAAACCACAGTGGGGGTAAATGGGAGCAGCTGTGCCCATGCTGGGGTCATACTGGGATCCTACTGGAGTGACTGGAAAGGTGCTGGCTGTGACTGGAACCATGCAGGAGGTGACTGGGAGAAACTGGGCTCAAACTGGGAGTGACAGGCAGTCGCTCAGGGCATTACTGGAATAATACTGGGAGTATCTGGAAGTGACTGGGCTCATACTGGTGGTGACTGGAACTAAACTGGGGGTGACTGGGTCCTACTGGATTCATCCTGGGAGCCACTCGGATTTCAATGGGTGTGAAGAGATCCTGACTGGGGGTTACTGGGAGCTACTGTTGGGAGGAAAATGTGGACACATTGGTAACAACTGGGATCAACTGGAAGGGACTGGAACCATGCTGAGGGGACTGAGACCACAAGTGGGGAAACTGGGATCATACTGGGAGCAACTGGGGCCACACTTAGGGTGACTGCCAGAAACTGGGATCATGCTGGAGGCAACTGGAAGAAACTGGGAAAGACTGGGATCATTCTGAGGTAACCAGAACCTTACTGAGGAAACTGGGATACACTGGAAGTGCCTGTAACTATACTGGGAACAATGGAACCACACTGGGAGGAACTGGGAACAACTGGAACTATTCTGGCAGCAGCTGGGCTAATACTGAGGGTGACTGGACTCCTACTGGGATTGACTGGGAGTGGCTGTGAACAACTGGAATCCCACTGAAAGCAACTGGGAGAAACTGGGAATGACTGGGAGCATGCTGGAAGTGACTGGGATATACTGCGAAAGACTAGGAGCCATGAGGATCATACTGGAGGCTACTGGGGTCATGCTGGGAGTGACTGGCATGAGGCTGGGATTATAGAAGGTGTTAATGGACCCTGACTGGGGGTTCCTGGGAGCTACCAGACCTATGCTGAGAGCCTACTGGGGATACACTGGGAGCAACTGGGAATAAATAGGAATGACAGGATGCATGCTGGTGAAAACTGGGATGTACTGGCAGTGACTGGGATAAAACTGGGGGCAAGTAAATCATGCTGAGGCAACTGGGGGTCCTGGCAATGACTCTGAGAATGTTCAGGGAAACTGGGATATACTGGGAGTGTCTGAGATCATGCAGGTGGTGACCGGGACCACATTGGGACGCCTTAGGAATGTGCTGGGAGGAACTGGGGGAACACACTGGGGGAGACTGGGAACAAGTGTCAGTGACTGGGGCCCTTCTGGGAGAGACTGGCATCATACTGGGTATGACTGAGACTATACTGGGGACAAGTGGGAGAACTGGGAAGACACTGGATAATAGTGGGTGCAACTGGGAACAACTGGGACTGTGCTGTGGCCAAATTGCATCATTATGAGGAACGACTGGGAATGACTGAGCTCATACTGAGAGCAAGATGGATCCTCAGGGGAGTGAGGGGAAGTGACCAGGATCATTCTGGGAGTGACTGGGCTCATACTGGGAGTGCTGAGGAAACTGGAACCACACGGACAGAGCAAGTGGGCTCATCCTGGGAGCAGCCACTTCCAGCACCAGGACCCCAGTTCCCTCCACACCCTGGCTGAGTGGGGGGCTCAGCCCAGGACCCCTCGTCATTCTGGGGGAGGGGACATGGTCCCGTGTGCAGACCCAGGAGGAGTTTAGGGGGGTGGGTGGGTCGTGGGGGGACCCCCAGCAGTCTTGGGAGGGAGAGGAGAACAGGGAGACCCCAGGATGGGTTTGGGGGGAACCGATTGGAGCCTCCAGATACCGAATCTGATGAGGAGAATGATGATGATGGCAGCGATGACGGACACAGCAACCACCAGGAGTGAGATTCCCACTGGATTCTGGCTCTGGGAAAGCACGGATGGTGAGAAGAGGAGGGGAACCCCATCTTGCTATCCACATCCCAAATTCCCAATTCCCACATTCCACATTCCCAGCCTCACCCCAGGAGAAGATCCTGGACTCTGGCATTCCGGGATGCTCCACCCGGCACCGGTGCTGCTCCCGCTCCTCCGGCAGCGCCTCAATCCTGGCCCAGGTGTGGAAGGTGCTGTTGCTGCTGGAACGATCCCGATTCATCCCCCTTCATCCAGCTGATCCCGATGGTGCTGGGGTAGAATCCGTACGTGAGCAGGACAAGGTCAGGATCCCGTGTTCCACTTTCCAGACACATGGACATCAGGGGGCTCTGGAATGGGATAACTGTGAGATGCATCCAAGGAATTCCATGGCAATGGGACAGGGGGAGGTGCCATGGAATTCCATGGGAAGGGATGGTCTGAGATCCATCTACAGAAATCCCATGGGAATGGGACAGCAATGGGATCCATCCATGGAGGTCCCATGGGAATTCCCATGTTCCCAATTTTGCCCCTCCAAATCCCACATTTCCAAATCCCACATTCCCATGGGAATTTACCCTCCTCACCTTTATTCTCCAGTGCCTCCACCCATATCTGAATATTTCCAGAGACATTCCAGGCAGGTGTGCCCCAGGGGATTTTTTCAATTCCTGCCTCCATCTCATCCTGTCCCAGCGCCTCTTGGTGACCTGGGCAGCGCCGTCGGCCACCATGAACCGCCTATCCCACCTGGAAGGAGAGGATTCCACCATTCAGAGCCGAGCGATCGATCTGCGGACGCTCCCATTGGACAGGAGGTCACAGCTGGAAACCTCCTGCAGGTGTGGAGACCTGGGAGGGATTGGACCCATGAGACCCCGGAATTGGTCTCAGCCCCACAGACCCCATTCCAGCCCCACAGAGCCCCAGAGTCTGATGGAGACCCACAGAGCCTCATCCCAGCCCCTTGGATCCGCATGGATGCTCATCCCAGCGCCCCAGATCCCGGCCCAGCCCCACGGATCCCCACTGCAGTCCCACGGGTGCCATGGCAGCCCCACAGATCCCCCAGCCCCAGCTCCCCGCCCTGAGCCCCGCTCTGGCTGTGCCGCTCCTGCAGCATCTGCAGCTCCCTGCTGGCCCCGTGCCGGTGCCGCTCCTTGTGCCGGCTCCGGCCATCCCAATATCCCGGCTCGGCTCCGGCCGCCATCCCCGGCGGCTGCGGCCTCCGCCCGGCCCCGCTGGCTTGGCGGCGCTGGAAGGGGATCCCATCCAGGGACCCCATGGACAGGAACTGGGGGAACCCCGGGCCGGGCTCCGACAGCGCCACGGGCAGGGACCGCAGGGAGAGGCAGACTGGGGGACACGGAGATTTGGGGTCTTGGGGGGTCACGGGTGAAGGAAAGGGGGAACAGGGAGAGCTGGGAGAGCAGGGAAGGGGGTTTGGGGGTTCCAGGATTAAGAAAAGGGGAGGGGGGATGGGTAGATGTGGGATAGGTGGGTTAAAAGGTCCTGTTTTCAGGAAAGGGAGCTCCAAGGGTTCCCGGTGTCCCCAATCCCTTTAAATGGTTGGGAAACAGGATGGCTGGGAATAGGGGTCCAAGTGTCTCAGTGATGAGGAAGGAGGGGTGGGTGCTGGGAAGGCAGGAGTAGGAGTCCAGGGGCTCCCAGGGTCAAAGAAAATGGTGGTCCTGGGAAGTGAGGTGGCCAGGAAAAGGGTTTGGGGTCCCGGTGCCAAAAGTGGCTGCTCCAGTATCAGCCGAGTTGCCCCCTGTGTGGTTCCAGTTTCCTCGGCACTCCATATGAGCCCAGTCACTGCCAGTCCTTCCCCATTATGATGCAGTTTGCCCCTAGCATGGCCAGGTTCTCCCACTTTGATCTACTTGCTCCCAGTTTCCCCATGTCCAGTCCCAGTCACTTCCAGTATGATGCCAGTCTCTCCCAGCCACGGTCCCAGTCATGCCCAGTTGCCCACAGTGTAGACCAGTCACTCCAACCTGCTCACAGCAGCTCCCAGCATGGTCCCACTTCTCCCCACTGTGCCAGTTTGAAAACAAAACCAACAGGAGATCCCAAGTAAGAACTGTTCCATGACCCATTTCTCATAACTCTGGGGAAATATCTTCTGTTAATGGGCCAGCTGTTAAAACCAGCTGGGGCAGTGTTCTTTATCTCTTCCACCACCCACACTCCCTCCAGGGAGATATCTTCTTAATGGGCCATTGAGTCTCACTGCATCACTGATCAAATTCCATCATCCCATTGTGAGATGCTCCACCCAGGGGAGGAGCCAAGCATTCCTACCTGGATATAACCTGAGATTTAACACACCAGAAGCAGCCTGTTTCCACTGGATTCCCAGAGGAACACCAGACCCATCTACACCACCACTGGACCTTCAGAGGAAAACTACACCCTTCTACAGGATCATTGCTTCAACAAAACCACATCTGTGACTCCAGGAGGACTGCAGCCACGATTTGATTGCACTGCTACCAACACCCTGCCTAACCGGGTGTCAGGTTGTATTCTGACTCTGTCAGCATTTCTTTTTTTACTACTGAATTTTTAGTTTAATTTTCTTACTAAAGAAATGTTATTCCCATATCTTTGCATGAGAGCCATAATTTCAAAATTTTGGGATGGGGTTTATGTTTTCCATTTCAAGGGAGGCTCCTGCCTTCCTTAGCAGACACCTGTCTTTCCAAACCAAGACAGGAGCTTGACCCAGATATCTGGGAGGTCCCTGAGTTGGGTTTTCTTTGGGGGGGGATTTTTGGAGAATGAAGACTGCAAAGTTGAGTGGAAAATGCCCCTTGGGGGACATTGGGGGTCCCAGTGGCAGCTGCCAGCAGAGGCAGCCTGGAGGAGCAGAGCCCTGTGTCCCCCAGGACCCCAAAGTGGGGAGCCCAGAGAGGGGGAGTGCGTGATTTGTGGGACCCTTAACAGCCTGAGGGGGCAGGGGGGACTCCTTGGACCCCTGCACCTGAAGCAGAGAAAAGGGGAGAAGGGACCCCAGGAACCCCAAAATCCCCCAGCATCCCTAAGTGGGAGGTTGAAAAGAGGGAACTTTTTGTATTCCTGGGACTCCCAGCAGCCTGGGGAGGGCTGGGACTGAGTAGATGGGGGACCCTCAATACAAGCGTGACCCCAGCAGCTGGGACAGGGGGGATCCTTGAACACCAAAGGGGAGAGACCAGGGATAGGGAATTCCTGGAGGCATTTCAGGGCTGAATCTTGGTGTTTGGGAGGTTTATATGGACACCAGATGTCTGGTGGATTCTAGAGATGGACTTGGGCAGAGGAACATTTAAACTCAATGTGCTCATCTGTTGTTTTTCCCCAAACCAGGATTTCCCATTCCCAAACCTTGACCAGATGGAGAAGGAGACTGCAAGGAAGAGGAAGATGCCCGGGACAGCCAGGCAGGTGAGAGGAAGTCACTGCCCCTTTCCCCCTCTCTCCTGCTCCATCTCCCAGCCCAGCATGGCCCCGGCTGCAGGACAACCCACTGCCAACGCTGTCCTGCCAGGGATTCACTGAGGGGATCTCCTTCCCCTTCCCTCTGGCATGGGGAAATCTCATCTCTCCTTGTCTTCCTCTCTCAGACAAGAGCTGAGGACAGAGACCTGGGAGGGAAAATCCCTGTGGCAGCCTCATGGAAGAGGACATTTTGAGCTCCCATGGTGCAGGAATCCAACAAGGAGGAAAAACCCAGAGATCTGGCATGAGGAGGGGCTCCAAACCCATCTCAGGCTGCTCTGAGGAGGAAAGGCCCACTGTGCCAGGAACGTGGCCAGAGATCGAGCCAGAGCTCAGAGTTGGTGGTCCATGAGCAGCTTCATGACAGGGAGCAGTCCTATGAGTGCTTGGAGTGTGGGAAGAGCTTTACACAACTCCCACCTGATCCACCACCCAGGAACCAACTGGGGAGAGGCCTATGTGTGGGGAATGTGGGATGAGTTTCAGCAAAGCTCCAACCTGATTGTCCATCAGAGGACCCACACTGGGGAGAGGCCCTATGAGTGTGGGGAATGTGGGAAGAGCTTCAGCCAGAGCTCCCACTTGATCCGCCACCAGAACATCCACGCTGAGGAAAGGCCGTACAAATGTGGGGAATGTGGGAAGGGCTTCAACAGAGTCCAAAATGATATCCACCAAATGATCCACACTGGGAGAGGCCCTATGGATGTCCCAGTGTGGGAAGAGGTTTCAGACCAGCTCAGATCTCCTCAAGCACCAAGCGCATTCACACTGAGGAGAGGCCCTTCCGCTGCCCTGACTGCGGAAGGGCTTCAAGCACAACTCCACCTCATCACCCACCGGCGCATCCACACTGGGGAGAGGCCCTACGAGTGTCCCCAGTGTGGGAAGAGCTTCACCCACAGCTCTGCCTTGACCCGACACCAACGGAGTCACCAGTAAGGGAAGCCCTGCGAGTCCCTGATCTGGGAAGGGCTTCATGTGCATCTCCAACCTCATCCCCCATCAGAAGATGCACACTGGGAAGAGCCCTACTGACCCACAGTTCCCTGTGATTCATTTGGGAGGACACCTGTCCCTTTTCCTGCCCCTGGCATGATGTGAGGTGGGATTTAAGACATAAGGGTCTGGCCATGGCCCCATCATTGTATTTGATCCCATCTCAGGTCATTACCAGGGCTAGGAAAGGGACTCTATCTCTCCCAAGGTGAAGGGTGTCCTTTCCAGGCAGGATGGGACGAGCCAGTTGATGTTTTGTAGTTTTCCCTTTATATTGTTAGTTTTATCCCTTTGTTATCAATATTGTTTCTGTTCCTTTTTTGCTTATCTTGTTTCTGTTCCCATTAAATTGTTCTTATCCCAGCCTGAGATCTTTGCCTTTTGTACTTTCAATGGGAGGCTGGAGGGCAGTGAGCAGTGGCACGGTTTTAGTGGGAGCACAAAACTGGGGAATCCCATTCCCAAACCCGGCCCATGGAAACCGAGCATCCCAGCTGGTGCCAGCCCTGGCTGCCCTGGAACAGCCTTGGGAGCGGGTCCCTGGCTGGGGCTGTGGGAACCTCTTCCCTCTGGTGCCCAGGGACAGGACTGGAGGGAAGGGCTGGAGCTGAGTTGGGGCAGGTTTGGGTTGGATCTGAGGAAAAGGTTTTTCCCCAGAGGCTGCTGGGGCACTGACCAGGCTCCCAGGGAAGGGTCCCAGCTCCAGGGCTCTGGGAGCTCCAGCAGTTTGGACAGCGCTGCCAGGCCCAGGCTGGCATTGTTGGGTGTCCTGTGCAGGGCCAGGAGTTGGACTCGAGGATCCTGGAGACCTCCCAGGGCTTTCTGGGGATGCTAAAGAGCCCTGTGCTCAGAGGCAGTCACAGCCATTCCATGGGGACATCCCAGGGCACCTTGGGCTGCAAAGGCACCCATCTGTCACAGGCACTCACGGGGGCTCCACGGTGACATCCCAGGAGTCCCCAGGCTGCCAAGAGCCGGGATGTCCCAGACACTCCCAGGGGTTCCTGTCATGGGCAGAGTGGGAGCTTCAGGCAAAGCTTGATTTCTTCATTGGAGAAACCTGCTGAGTCGTGAGGTGGAGAAATGACACCCAACAGACCATGGATCCCAAACCCCTCCAGGGACCATCTAAAATTCCATCTAAGAGAGGAGACTGGAAGTGGCTGGATCCATTCTGGCACCTGAGGCACCAACGAGTGTCAGTGCAATTGTACCTGGAACAGCCCGGCACCGCTTTGTCCTCACGGTTGCCATGGCAGCCAGGGCAGCAACAGCTCTGCCTGCAAGTGGCCAGAACCTGGCTGCAGAAATGGCTCCTGGGCTGCTTTTCAAGGAAACTTGAACTGATCAGGGTGGCCTTGGCCCAAAGCCAGCAGTGGGCTCAGTGCAGTGTCCATGGCCACAGCCCCTTGCAATGGCCCAGGGCAGCTTGGCATGATGATCCAGCCTCACTCCTGGCCCAGGCCAGGCCTGCAGTGCCCTTCCCCACAGCCTGGCTGCACAGAAGCACTTCCAGGGCTCTCTGCATTTCCCTTGCCCTCACTCTTCCTCACTCACACACCTCCCAACAACCCAGCTGGAGCTTTGAGCTGCAAGGAGTTCAAAGCTTGTTGTCCTTCAGCAGCTGGTCTAATTCTGCCTTCAGCCAACTCTGGATTTGTGTTTTTTGTAGAACTTCCTGTGTGTCGAAAACATTCCTTGCATGGTTCTGCCTTGGGGAAGGGGAACCTCCTTGGTGGCACCTTGGGCTTGGAAAACATTTGAGATTGTCTGAAACTCAGGAGTTTTAGATTGCTTAAAAAAGAAAGAAAACCCTTCTTTGCCTGAGTGCAGCCAGTTCTCTGAGCAAAGCAGGTCCCAGGTGAGTAGGAGAGACAGGATGGGGTTGGGGAATGTGGAGCAAGGTTGTCCACACTGGTCAGACCTCAAGGCACAGCTTCTCTGAGCAGGCCAGACTCTGAGGAGACCCACAATCAATATAAATCACAAAATGCTGCAATCACCTCTGCTCTAAGAAGAAAAATACACCATTGAAAAAAGCAATGTGGATTTTTTAAAGCTTTTAGGAATATTTCTCCACAACTCTAGGAAAAAAGACTTCCTAATGAACTGCACCACCAGAGGGAAATCAAGGCACAGCCATGGTTTCTCAGCACTTGCTTTATCCCAATGAGCCCGTGGTGCATTTGGTGCTGAGCCCTGGAACCTCAGGGCCTGAGAGAGATTGCACAAACCTTTCCAGAGTCAAAGTCAGAAGAAAACCCGAAAGTTCTCAAAGCAATAATGGGTCCCACTGATGTCCATGCCCAACACAGGCTCCTCATGGAGTCCTTGGAGTAGAGAACTGGAGGCCAAAATTGCACAAAAACCTCTCAGTGACAAAAAGAAGTACTTAAATTACCCTGAGTACTCAGAAGTATGAATGATCCCTACTGATTTTTACTGACCAAGAATCCCATGGGACCTGATAAAGTACATAGTTGGGGCAATGATTGCAAAACTTTTCCTAGAGTCAGTTTAAAAGGAAACACCAAGTATCCTAAAATAACTGAAGTACCTGAAGCATTAATGAGCCCCACTGAGTGTTGTTACTGACAAAGCCTCTCAAGGGACTCATTAAAGCAGAGAATTGGAGGCCAGGATTGCACAAACCTCTCAGAGACTCCAAGGCAAAAGCCAAACCCAAAGCCTTGGAAAAACCTGCAGTCCCTGGCAGCATGAAGGAGCCCCCCAGGGCCATTGCTGACCAAGGCTCCTTCCCCAGGGACTCCTTCCAGCACATCCTGGAGGCCACTGGCATGGGAGGGGGATGCTGAGGGCAGCACAAGGGGCTGACAGTGCCCAGCCTTGCTGGGGCTGTGCCAGGAGGCCCCAGGGCCTCAGGACAAGGTGTCTCCTCAGTGTCCTTGGTGGCACAGAGGCTGCTGTGGCCCAGGGCACCAAGCCTTGGCTTCTCTTTGTCCCCACCTGTCATCACTGCCTGCAGTTCTCTGCTCTGCCTGGGGCCTGGGGACACTTTCTGTGTCGTGTCCCTCAGTGGGACCCATTAAAACTTCCAGAAACTTTGGAGTTGGCTTCTGCCTTGGAGTTCTGGAGAGGTTTCTTCAGCTCCCTCTCAGGGACTGATGTTCAGGGCCTCAGCACAAAGCCCTGAGAGGGTCATTAAAGTCCTTGTGCTGTGTCTGTGCTGCTGAGCTGGGCTGAGCTCATCATCCAGAGGGAGATCCTGGTAACCAAGAAGAGCTTAAAAACACATTTTCTGGATGAGCAGCTTTTCTGCCAGCCCAGCAGGGCTGGGGCACTGCCTGCAGCCACCCCGGGCACAGCACACAGGCACACAGGGCTTCAGCTCAGCCTGGGCTGGCAGCACAGAGCAGAGCTCACTCAGGGCTCACTGCAGGAGAAATCCTCCCAGGCTTGCAAACAGTCACTCTCTGGCTGGGGGAAGAGAAGCTGCAGCTCCTGCAGGGATCTCCTGAAGCTGCCACATCCCCAGCTTGGAGCACCTTCCAGGAGCACTGTGGGAGCTGCTGCAGGGCAGGGATGTGGCCCTAGGGCAGGGCTGGGTTTCCCTGCTGCCCCAGCCCAGGCCCAGCACAAGGCAGCTCCCTGGGGCCAGGCTCTGCTGCAGGGCTGAGCAGCCGGGGCTGCAGCCAGGGGTGCCCAGGGCTGTGGTGCAGAGCAGGGTCCTGCAGCCCAGGGCGCTGTGCTGGCCCAGGGACTCTGCTGCCTGCCAGGGACAGCTCTCAGCCGGCCCGGGGAGCTGCTGCCAGCGCTGGGGAGAAGCTGTGGGGGGAAGGAGCCACCCTGAGCAGGCAGCAGCTGCTGCTGCGCTGCTGCTGCTGCTGCTGCTGCTGCTGCTGCTGCTGAGAGGGGCTGTGTGGGGCAGGGCTGCTCCCAGCTCCACACCAGCCTGGGCACAGCTGCGGAGGACACTTGCCAAAAGAAGGTAAGCCTGGCATTGCTGTAAAGATCAGGACTTTCCTGAGAGTGTTTTCAATTTTCTGCTTGGAGAAGGACAGGAAAGTTTGGTGATGACAAAAAGATTTTTTTTTAATACATTTTTCATATATTTTTAGATTTGTTAACTACTATTATATAGTTATAAAACTACAGTTCTTTATTAATTCTTTTCAACTACTATTACATTCCTTATAACTATACTCCTTAATTAACTCTGATATGTTTCTCACCCTTTCTCATAGATTTTAGAACAATTGCAGACCTGCTAAATACATTCCTGAAATACTGTATAGTTTTATTATCAGGAAGAGGACCTACAAGAAGAACATTTTGGTTTTTAATCACAGTGTGAGCAGTCATAAAAAAAAGTGGGGCAAAGAAGCCTTGACCTGCTCCAATGCCTTGACACTGGTGTATATAACTGGGCAACTAAATCTCCTATTGCATATTGCTATTAAATATCCTTATTAATCAACTTAAAAAATTGTTGAAATCAGGGGCTGGCTAAGCCCCATCCCTACTGGGACACCTGGAAGCTTCCAAAATGATCTGGTTTTTACTTTACTGTTCTAACATTTTAATAGGTTTTTTTTTTTTTCCTCTTTTGATTACAGGCAAAAGGAGGATGAGAGAAGCAGAACAAGAATTGTAATCACAGAATCACAGAACATTCTGAGTTCAAAGGGACACCAGGATCATCCAAGTAGTAATTTCAACATTTACAGAGACTCCAGAACTGTAACTTTGGGTGGTCAGTCTCCTGCTGGGAGCCTCCTAAAGGGCCTTCAGCCACTGCTCAGCCCTGCACAGCCCCAGCATCACCTTGGCAGGGCCCAGCAGGGCTCTCCTGAGCTGCCCTTGCCCACCTGCAGACAGAGCCTGCCCCAGCCAGGGCCCTGCAGACAGGCAGGTTTCTGTAGGGCCGGGCCCAGGGCACAGAGGGTGGGATGGGCTCTGTGAGCGCTGGCAGGGACAAGGCTCCTGTCAGGAGGGAAATGTGCAGGCCCAGGGAGATGCTGAGGGAAGGAGAGGGGGCTGAAGAGAGCAGTGCTGGGGGCAGGAGGGCACTGTGGGTGTGTGGGAGGTGCCAGGCCCAGCTGGCTACGGGAACACTGTCCTGAGTGCCCGGCTGTCTGTGCCCTGCCCTCCCAGGCACAGCACCACCACATCTGCTCTTGTTTCTGCACTGCCCTGATCCTGTCCCTGTCATCTGGTGCTCTCAGGGAGGCTCTGGCCTTTGCAGCAGCTGAGTCAGGCACTGCCCTTGGCATTCCTGCCAGGCAGCTGTGGCCATGGCAATGGGGTGTCCAAGCTTCCCTGGGACCTGTGGGGCTGTGGGCAAAGCAGTCCATGGGAAAGGGGAATGAGCTGAGCCCCCTCCCTGAGATCCCATCATGGGCACACCCAGGGATCTCCTTGCTGTGTCCTTCCCAGCTCTGAGCTGCCCTCCTGGCTGCAAATCTGTGCCAGAGCCCCTGGGAGTTCCCTGAATGTGCCACGGGGAAGTGCAGAGATGCCAGAGCTGAGGAAATGCTGCTGGGTTTGCCAAGGGAGCCGGGAGTGTCCTTGGCAGAAGGGGGTGCTGAGACCTTGCCCAGAGCCCTTTGGAGGGGGAGACATTGAGGGATCCCTGTGCTCTGGGCAGGGTCTGGTTTATCCAGGGTGACAGGGGAGTGTGATTGTGCTCTGATTGCAGCCAAAGCTGCAAACCCAGGGCAGTTGGGAACAAGCCCATCCAGCCCCTCACCTTCCCTGAGCACAGGGAATCCTTTGCCTCTCATCTCTCAGTGGCAAACTGTGAGTGCAGCAGAAATGCTGGGGATTTCTGACCTCAGAAACAGGAATGATGTGTGGAAAAAATGCAAAACAACTCCTGCCTATTTTTTAGAGTGGTGCAGATGGCAACAAGCCTGTCTGCATTAGGAGTGATTCTGACAAATCCTGAATATCCAGCCTTGTCCCTCTGCCACATGGCCACAAACCCAGGGCAGCAGGGCAGGGATGGCTCCTCCACACGCACAGGCCTGGCTGCTCCTGGCACACTCAGACAGCACAACTGGAGCTCAGGCAGGGACCTGGGGGAAGGTTTTCCCAGAGCAGGAACAAGGGTGGGTGAGTCACAGGGACAGTCTGCAGGGAATGGCCCAGGTTTGGCTCAAGCAGCCTCTGCTGACTTGTCCCTGTCCTTTATCCATGAACAGGTGCCCATGGCCAGCCAGAGCAAATGTCCAACAGCAGCTCCATCAGCCACTTCCTCCTGCTGGCATTGGCAGACACGCGGCAGCTGCAGCTCCTGCACTTCTGCCTCTTCCTGGGCATCTCCCTGGCTGCCCTCCTGGGCAACGGCCTCATCATCAGCGCCGTAGCCTGCGGCCACCTCCTGCACAGCCCCATGTTCTTCTTCCTGCTCAACCTGGCCCTCACCGACCTGGGCTGCATCTGCACCACTGTCCCCAAAGCCATGCACAATTCCCTCTGGGACACCAGCACCATCTCCTATCAGGATGTGCTGCACAGGTTTTTTTCTCTGCTTCATCTCAGCAGATATTTCCTGCTGACTGTGATGTGCTACGACCGCTACGTGTCCATCTGCAAACCCCTGCACTACGGGACCCTCCTGGGCAGCAGAGCTTGTGCCCACATGGCAGCAGCTGCCTGGGCCAGTGCCTTTCTACTCACTGCTGCACACGGCCAATACATTTTCCCTGCCCCTGTGCCATGGCAATGCCTGGCCAGTTCTTCTGTGAAATCCCACAGATCCTCAAGCTCTCCTGCTTCACTCCAACCACAGGGAAATTGGGCTCTTGTGTTAGTGCCTTTTTGCTATTTGGTTGTTTTGTGTTCATTGTTTTCTCCTATGTGCAGATCTTCAGGGCTGTGCTGAGGATCCCCTCTGAGCAGGGACGGCACAAAGCCTTTTCCACCTGCCTCCCTCACCTGGCGTGTCTTTGTTTATCAGCACTGCATGTTTGTCTACCTGAAGCCCCCTCCATCTCTCCCCATCCCTGGATCTGGCCCTGTCAGTTCTGTACTCGGTGGTGCCTCCAGCCCTGAACCCCCTCATCTACAGCCTGAGGAACCAGGAGCTCAAGGCTGCTGTGGAGACTGATGACTGGAG
>JAJEOU010002763.1:0-54929 GCA_021534815.1 Acrocephalus arundinaceus | reverse complement strand
CCCCGTCCTTTTTCTGCCCCCCCAAACTCGTGTGATCTCCCCCGCTGAGAGAAACTCCCAGAGACCCAAAGAAGTGTAGCCAGGTGCCACAAATCCTCTCCTTTGGCCCCTTTGTTCTGCTTAAGTACCTGTAAGTACCCAGAAGTGAGTTTCCTAGCATTTTATGGGAAAAAATTCTTAAATTAGAAAAGAAACAAATCTAACCCTGAACGCCCTGGCACCCAAACCCATCAGTGGGGTCACTGCAGTGTCCATGGCCACAGACCCTTGCAATGGCCCAGTGCAGGTGGGGATATGATCCACCCTAATTCCTGGCCCAGGGCAGGGCTGGAATGGTCTAGGAGGCACCTTGGGCTGGCACACACTGGGGCACTGTGTCTGTTTTAAATGGGGAAACTGAAGAGTTTTAGATTGCTTGAAAAATAAAAGAAGAAAACTCCTTTTTAGTTGTGTGCAGCCAGTTCTCCAAGCAAAGCAGGTCCCAGGTGACTGAGGACAGACAGGATGGGGATGGGGATGCAGAGCAAGCTTGTCCACACTGGGTCAGACCTCAGGGCACAGCTTCTCTGAGCAGGCCAGACCTCCTGAGGGAGACCCTGGGTCAATATCAATAACAGAATGTTGCAATCACCTCTTGTGTAATAAGAAAAGTAATAAAATACGCCCTTTAAAATAGGAATACATATTTCCAAATAATCTTTGAAATATTTCTCCATAACTGCAGCAGGAAACCTTCCTAATGAACCGCACCAGACCAGAGGGAAATCAAGACAGTGCCATGGTTTGTCAGGACTTGCTTGATCCTAATGAGCCCCATGGAACATTTGGTGCTGAGCCCTGGAACCTCAGGGCCTGAGAGGAGATTGCAAAAACCTTGCCAGGAGTCAAAGTCAGAAGAAAAGACCAAAGTGTCTTGAAGTATTAATGGGTCCCACTATGGTACATCCCCAACACAGGCTCTTCATGGACTCCTTGGAAGAGAGAACTGGAGGCCAGGATTACAAAAAACTTCTCAGAGACTCAGCATGAGATGGAAAATCCAAAGGAAAATCCAAAGTATCTTAAAAATCTTGAGTATCTCAAAGCATTATTGAGCCCCATTATGTGTCAGTGCAAAGCTCTCAAGAGACTAATTAAACCAGATAATTGGAGGCCAGGATTGCACGAAACCTTTTCAGAGGCTAAGTGGCAAAAAGAAGTACCCTGAGTACCTTGAAGTATTAATAAACCCCACTGAGTGTTGTTACTGGCGAAGAATCCCAAGGGACTTGTTAAAGCAGATAATTGGGGCCATGATTGCACAAATCTCTCATAGAGTCAGTTTGTAAAGGGAAACATCAAGTAGCTTAAAATAACTGAAGTACCTTGAAGCATTAATGAGCCCCACTGAGTGTTGTTACTGACAAAGCCTCTCAAGGGACTCATTAAAGCAGAGAATTGGAGGCCAGGATTGCACAAACCTCTCAGAAAGTCCAAGGCAAAAGCCAAACCCAAAGGCCTTGGAAAAACCTGCAGTCCCTGGCAGCATGAAGGAGCCCCCCAGGGCCATTGCTGACCAAGGCTCCTTCCCCAGGGACTCCTTCCAGCACATCCTGGAGGCCACTGGCATGGGAGGGGGATGCTGAGGGCAGCACAAGGGGCTGACAGTGCCCAGCCTTGCTGGGGCTGTGCCAGGAGGCCCCAGGGCCTCAGGACAAGGGGTCTCCTCAGTGTCCTTGGTGGCACAGAGGCTGCTGTGGCCCAGGGCACCAAGCCTTGGCTTCTCTTTGTCCCCACCTGTCATCACTGCCTGCAGTTCTCTGCTCTGCCTGGGGCCTGGGGACACTTTCTGTGTCGTGTCCCTCAGTGGGACCCATTAGAACTTCCAGAAACTTTGGAGTTGGCTTCTGACTTGGAGTTCTGGAGAGGTTTCTTCATCTCCCTCTCAGGGACTGATGTTCAGGGCCTCAGCACAAAGCCCTGAGAGGGTCATTAAAGTCCTTGTGCTGTGTCTGTGCTGATGAGCTGGGCTGGGCTCCTCGCACAGAGGCAGCTACTGGCAAACAAGAAGAGCTTAAAAACACATTTCTCTGGATGAGCAGCTTTTCTGCCAGCCCAGCAGGGCTGGGGCACTGCCTGCAGCCACCCCGGGCACAGCACACAGGCACACAGGGCTTCAGCTCAGCCTGGGCTGGCAGCACAGAGCAGAGCTCACTCAGGGCTCACTGCAGGAGAAATCCTCCCAGGCTTGCAAACAGTCACTCTCTGGGCTGGGGGAAGAGAAGCTGCAGCTCCTGCAGGGATCTCCTGAAGCTGCCACATCCCACAGCTTGGAGCACCTTCCAGGAGCACTGTGGGAGCTGCTGCAGGGCAGGGATGTGGCCCTAGGGCAGGGCTGGGTTTCCCTGCTGCCCCAGGCCAGGCCCAGCACAAGGCAGCTCCCTGGGGCCAGGCTCTGCTGCAGGGCTGAGCAGCCGGGGCTGCAGCCAGGGGTGCCCAGGGCTGTGGTGCAGAGCAGGGTCCTGCAGCCCAGGGCGCTGTGCTGGCCCAGGGACTCTGCTGCCTGCCAGGGACAGCTCTCAGCCGGCCCGGGGAGCTGCTGCCAGCGCTGGGGAGAAGCTGTGGGGGGAAGGAGCCACCCTGAGCAGGGCAGCTGCTGCTGCTGCTGCTGCTGCTGCTGCTGAGAGGGGCTGTGTGGGGCAGGGCTGCTCCCAGCTCCACACCATCCTGGGCACAGCTACGGAGGACACTTGCCAAAAGAAGGTAAGCCTGGCATTGCTGGAAAGATCAGGAGCTTTCCTGAGAGTGTTTTCAATTTCCTGTTTGGAGAAGGATGGGAAAGCTGGGGTGCTAACCAAGGATTTTTTATTTTTAAAACATTTTTCATATATTTGTAGCTCTGTTAACTACTATTATATAGTTATAAAACTATAATTTTTAATTCACTTTGTTCAGCTACTATTACAAACTTATGTATGTATAATCCTTAAATAACCATAGTAGTTTTTCTACCATTTATCTTAGATTTCAGAACAATAGGCTGATTTCTAAATACATTCCTGAAATACTTTATAGTCTAATTATCAGGAATATGACATATAAGAAGAATGTTTTGGTTTTTAACATGATTGTGAGAAGTCATAAAAATAAGTGAGGCAACAAAGCCCGTGGAAGAGTTCCAATGGGTTGACCCAGGGGTGTGTAGCTGGGGAAGCTCAATGTCCCATTGGAAGTTCCTGTTAAATAGCTTAATTAAATAAACTTTAAAAATTGTTGAAATCAGGGGCTGGGTATGCCCCATCTCCACTGGGACACCTCGAAGCTTCCAATACAATTCTGGTTTATAATTTATTGTTCTAATGCTGTTACAAGGATTTTTTTCTCTTTTGATTATAGGAAACAGCAGGATGATAGAATAAGAAAAGAAATTGTAATCACAGAAAATTCTGATTCGAAAGGAACACACAGGATCATCAAAGTAATGTCTCAACATTTACAGAGACTCTCTGCCAGCTGTCTCTGCCCTGCCCTCCCAGGCACAGCACCACCACATCTGCTCTTGTTCCTGCACTGCCCTGATCCTGTCCCTGTCATCTGGTGCTCTCAGGGAGGCTCTGGCCTTTGCAGCAGCTGAGTCAGGCACTGCCCTTGGCATTCCTGCCAGGCAGCTGTGGCCATGGCAATGGGGTGTCCAAGCTTCCCTGGGACCTGTGGGGTTGTGGGCAAAGCAGTCCATGGGAAAGGGGAATGAGCTGAGCCCCCTCCCTGAGATCCCATCATGGGCACACCCAGGGATCTCCTTGCTGTGTCCTTCCCAGCTCTGAGCTGCCCTCCTGGCTGCAAATCTGTGCCAGAGCCCCTGGGAGTTCCCTGAATGTGCCCCGGGGAAGTGCAGAGATGCCAGAGCTGAGGAAATGCTGCTGGGTTTGCCAAGGGAGCCGGGAGTGTCCTTGGCAGAAGGGGGTGCTGAGACCTTGCCCAGAGCCCTTTGGAGAGGGGGAGACATTGAGGGATCCCTGTGCTCTGGGCAGGGTCTGGTTTATCCCAGGGTGACCCGGGAGTGTGATTGTGCTCTGATTGCAGCCAAAGCTGCAACCCCAGGGCAGTTGGGAACAAGCCCATCCAGACAATCACCTTCCCTGAGCCACAGGGAATCCTTTGCCTCTCACATCTCTCAGTGGCAAACTGTGAGTGCAGCAGAAATGCTGGGGATTTCTGACCTCAGAGAAGCAGGAATGATGTATGGGCAGGAAAATAATGGCTAAAATTCCTTCCTGCTCTCCATGTCCTTTAGAACTGGCAGTGCAGATGGCAACAAGCCTGTCTGCATTAGGAGTGATTCCAGTGACAAATCCTGATTATCCAGCCTTGTCCCTCTGCCACATGGCCACAAACCCAGGGCAGCAGGGCAGGGATGGCTCCTGGAGAGCCCCCACACACAGGCCTGGCTGCTCCTGGCACACTCAGACAGCACAACTGGAGCTCAGGCAGGGACCTGGGGGAAGGTTTTCCCAGAGCAGGAACAAGGGTGGGTGAGTCACAGCGGGACAGTCTGCAGGGAATGGCCCAGATTTGGCTCAGAGCAGCCTCTGCTGACTTGTCCCTGTCCTTCATCCATGAACAGGTGCCCATGGCCAGCCAGAGCAAATGTCCAACAGCAGCTCCATCAGCCACTTCCTCCTGCTGGCATTGGCAGACACGCGGCAGCTGCAGCTCCTGCACTTCTGCCTCTTCCTGGGCATCTCCCTGGCTGCCCTCCTGGGCAACGGCCTCATCATCAGCGCCGTAGCCTGCGGCCACCTCCTGCACAGCCCCATGTTCTTCTTCCTGCTCAACCTGGCCCTCACCGACCTGGGCTCCATCTGCACCACTGTCCCCAAAGCCATGCACAATTCCCTCTGGGACACCAGGAATATCTCCTTTGCAGGATGTGCTGCCCAATTATTTTTTTTTGTCTTTTTCATCTCAGCAGAGGTTTCCCTGCTGACCATCATGTGCTACGACCGCTACGTGTCCATCTGCAAACCCCTGCACTACGGGACCCTCCTGGGCAGCAGAGCTTGTGCCCACATGGCAGCAGCTGCCTGGGCCAGTGCCTTTCTCAATGCTCTCATGCACACGGCCAATACATTTTCCCTGCCCCTTTGCCATGGCAATGCCCTGAGCCAGTTCTTCTGTGAAATCCCACACATCCTCAAGCTCTCCTGCTCAAAATCCTATCTCAGGGAACTTGGACTTCTTATTTTTTCCATATGTTTTGGTCTTGGATGTTTTGTGTTCATGGTTTTCTCTTATGTGCAGATCTTAAGGGCTGTGCTGAGGATCCCCTCTGAGCAAGGACGGCACAAAGCCTTTTCCACCTGCCTCCCTCACCTGGCTGTTGTCTCCCTGTTCAACAGTACTATCATATTTGCTCACCTGAAGCCCCCCTCCATCTCAGCCCGATCCCTGGATCTGGCCCTTTCAGTTCTGTACTTGGTAGTGCCTCCAGCCCTGAACCCCCTCATCTACAGCCTGAGGAACCAGGAGCTCAAGGCTGCAGTCTGGAGAATGATGGCTGGATGGTTTCAGGAACATTAAACTGCTGACCCATTCACCTGCCAAAAAAATCCCCCCTCTGCAGCCCTGGCCTCTCCCCCAGCTCACACAGGTGCCGCATCCTTGCAAGCACAGACACGGCAGCACTGCCTCAGGAGCCCCTGTTTGCACTGCCCTGAGCAGGCGTCAGCACCCCCATGGTGTTGGTGTGGTGAGATGAACCTGAGGGAGCACAAATGCCTTCAGCCCCTGGGGCCAGGAAGGGCTGGGGGACAGCAGGGAAACCCCTCAGGTTTGTGGTGGCCTCTGAAGTCACACAGAAAGTTTGTTCCCATCAGCTGGGAGTTTCCTGTGCCACTGCAGTTGTTGTTGCTCAGAGCCAGGGCTGCCTGGCAGCCACCCCCAAACTGCCCTGACCATTTCCTTTGCATAACCTTGGCTTTCGTTACTCTTCCCTGGTCCAGATTTTTTCCTCTTGCCCACTCCTGTTCCCTCCCGTGCAAACAGCCCATCCCTGGTTACCCTTTTCCCTCTGGCCCCACTCCCCATTTCAGTTCCTGACTTGGCACCATGGGAACGTCCCTTGGGGAGCAGGATCATCCTCCAAGTGCTTCAGGAATTGTCTGCAGGCTCCTGCAGTGCCTCATGCTGCTCCCTTGCCAGAGGCACCCCAGGCCAGGGGGGCCCATCTGGGCTGGTGTGTCTGCCTGTGGGGCTCCCTGTTCTGGGCAAGGAGGAGGAGCTGCAGAGGCTCTGCAGGACTGACAGGATGGGCTTGGGGGCTGTGAGGAGAAGCTGAGGCACCTGGACTGCTGGACCTTGTGAAGAGGATTCCCAGGGCTCCTCCTGCAACTGCTGCAAGGGTGGTTTCAGAGAATCCCAGAACCAGCAAGGCTAGAAAAGGCTTTGGACAGCATCAAGTCAAAACTGTGTCCTGAAACTGCCTTGTCTCCCCTCAGCCTCCTCTTCTCCAGGATAAACAACTCCAGCTCCCTCAGCCACTCTTCGCAGCATTTCTGTTCCAGACCCCTCACCAGCCTTGTTGCCCTTCTCTGGACATGCTCCAACCCCCCCAGGTCCTTCCTGAATTGATGCGCCCAGGAGTGGAAACAGCACTTGAGGTGCTGCCCAACACATGACGAGCACAGAGGAAGGATCCTTGCCCTGCTCCTGCTGGCCACACTGTTCCTGATCCATAGGGGTGCCAGGGGTTGGATGAGGGAAATGGTGGACAGGGGGTGGGGACAAAGTATGATTGATTGTCAGCCATGAAGGATCTTGATTTTCATATCTGTTCAGAGTGCATTAAAAGGTATTGGGGGTCCATATGAATTGGACATTGCTGATAACAGAATATAAACAGGAAAAGAAAACGTTACAGGACAAACTACTTCTCTCTGCATTGTTGTCAAGATAGTAAATTCACTTTGAATACACTTCTGAAATGTGTCTTAATTACCCACAAAATAATTGAAAACCGAAATTATTCCCAGGCACTTTTCTTGTTTGGGTGTTTTGATCAAATGTTTAGGAGCTTTTCTCACTGAAATCCTGAACTGAAGAGCTCAGGAAAGAAGAGGCGTCTGCTGTATCAAAATTCATCAGCAACATTTGTCGGGGCCTAACCCTAACCCCAGCCCTTGCCAGCCCTGGCTGCTCAGCCCAGGTTTGCGGGGCACTTTGGCTGTGGCCCAGCTCCATCCTCTTGAGGGGCTCAGGGCCTGTTGCCAGCCATGGCCAGCCCTGCACGGCCTCTCTGCTGGCCCAGAGCCCGGCAGATCCCGGGACAGGGCTGTCTGTGCAGGCCCACAGGTGCCCCGGGCTGTGCAGGAGCTGGCAGAGGCTGCCCAGCAGGGAGGCCATGGGGCACAGAGTTCCAAGGCTGCTGTGGGCACCACAGCACAGGGGCCCTTCCCAGCCGCAATGCTCCTGTCCTGCCCTGGGCCTGCACAGGGGCTGTGGCACCATGGCTGGGCCAGCGCTGCACAAAGGGGCCACGCAGCCGCTGCTGGGGCTGACAGCAAGGCCAGGCACACACAAGGAATTGCTGGGCATTGCCTGCAATGCTGGGCAGGCCTGACTGTGCCAAAGGCACAGCTCAGCTGCCCTTGGGTGCTGCAGGAAAAGTCCAGAGCCCGAAGAGCCTCCATGGCTGTGCTGGAGACCAAGGCTGGAGGAGGGAAAGGCAGGGCTGCTGTGGGATGGGGAAGGGATTGAATTCCAGCACACCCCTCAGTTCCCTGGTGAACCCAGCACCATGCTGGTCCCTGTTTCAGACTGGAGCAGAGTAGATGTTGATGGGACAGCCTGTGGGGCTGTCAAAGACCTGCAGCTTTCAAGGTGCTCTGCTCTCCCTCAGCTCCTCTCTGAGAGATGTCAATACCAGCTTGACTCCTCAGGGCACAAGTGGCACTGCCTGTTCATGGGCAAACAGCTGATGTCTGCCTGGAGAGGGGCACAGGTTTTAATTCCTGTTAATTTCATAATAAACAAGCACATTTTTCTTTTCTGGGTCACTTGAGTACTTTTAAGAAGTGGCAAATATTACCTACCAGGAACAGGAATTTCCTGGATCTACTGGATTCTTCTTCTGATGGCAGAAGAAATACTGATCTTTGCCTCTACTTGTTTCACTAATATTCACTCTATCTTTTCCTCTCCCTCTTTCTTCTGGTGTTTCCATTACCCGTGTTTAAATGGCCATGTTTAAGGACATCTCTGCACTAGAGCAGCTGGTTTTGTCCTTCTTACTGCTCTCAGGTTTCCTCCTCCAGAATCTTTCTGGTCATTCAAGTGCCCCCAGATGACGTGTTTCATACTTTGAGCTTCAGGGAGTTCCCCAATCTTTTAGAAGTTCAAATAAATTTTACATTAGTCATCATCCTTATTGTGTTTATATCTATCAGAAATTACCTTTTCTTATGTCTTTGTCTAAAACTATGCCTGTAAAGAAATCCCTTGGGGATGGTGGACATGTCAGATGCTGCTGGGACATCACAGAGAGCTGAGGGAGGAGCTGTGATGGTTATTAAACTCTATCATGTTCAACCTCTTTTTGTTGGCAAGAAACCTTTCTGTGCCCTGGAGTCTCAGCAGTCCTTGAGCCCCAAAGGACACAAACCCGGTGAGTTGTTGTTCCCACTCCGGTGGCTGCACTGGGACCTTGGCTCTGCACAGGGGAGCTCTTCATCCACTTTGTCTCTTTTCCTCGCTCTGGGCATGGAGGGAGATCTTGATTTCAGCGTGTGACTCGTGTGGGCAAAGAGCAAATCTGGGAAGAATCAGGGCTAGGAGGGTTTGGGGGGACCTTGGGATCTGTGCTGGGCACAGAAGGTGTTTTCCATTGGTCTGAGACTGTTTGCTGTGGAAAGTGGATTTAATATCCAGCAGAGCAATGGCTTTTGCATTTGATGGAGCTGTGCCTTCCCTTGAGTGTGTTGGCTGACAAGAAATGACCATCCCTCTGTGTCTGGGGCAGCTCCTTCTGCAAGGAAAGCAGGTGGGAGTTGGAGCCAAGGAGCTGAAAGCTGCAGGTGCAGCCTGGGGTGGAGGGAGCTCAGATTTGCACAAGGCTGCTCTGAGTCTCAGGGCTTGGATGTGGGAAATGGTGGGGTGGGGGTAGAGACAGAGTCTGATTGATTGCCAGACATAAAATGTCTTGATTTTCATATCGATTCAGACTGGCTTAGGAGGAACTTGGATTCAGTGTCAATTGGAGATTGTGCATATAAACTTATTAACAGGAAAAAGAACCTAAAAAGGATGCAAAAAATATTTTCTCACTGTCTTTTTTATTAAACGCATTCACTTTGAATACACTTTTGAAATCTAGTCAATCACAAACAATTTGGAAACTTAAATGAAATTATTCCCAGACGCTTGGCCTGTTAACGTGTTCTGAATGTGAATGAACCCTGGGGCACTGAACTCTTGAACTGAAGAGCTCAAGGCTGAACAAGCCTCTGCAGAAGTCAAATCCAGCAGCAGCCTCCAAGTGGCTGAGGATGTCACAGCCCCCACTGAGGCCATCCCTGCCCAGAGACCCTGGGGGAATGGGCAGACAAGGAGAGCGTCCCTGGGGCTGGGCAAGCAGAACTGAGAGGCCCCAGCGAGTCCAGGTGGGAAATGGAGTGTGCAAAGTGGCTGTGAAAGCCCTGCCCGGGCTGTGCCAAGCAGGACAGACAAGCCCTGACCCCCATCCCCCAAACGACTCTCTCAAGGACATAATTAAAAGGAATTACAATTGTTTGTGTACTCTGAGTTGGAGCTTTTAGGCTGTATTCCTTTTATCTTTGCTCTCACTGTCCTTCTGACAAAGACACACAGGGACAGTTCTTGGTTCTTTTTGTGGTTTGATTGCCTGGATTTTGTTTGGTTTTGTTGCTGCTTTATTTCCTTGCTGTGCCTGAAGCATCCAGTCAGGAGCAGAGTGACTCTTTGCCAAGGAACTTAGTTGTGCTGTCACTTAATATTAAACCTGGTTTTTGCTGATCCCTTGTTGGGGATTTTTAAAGTGCTCACAAGCCCTCATTTGTAACAGGGTGAAGGAGCCCTGGCCCAGGCTCTGGCCCTGGGGGACACAGGGATGCTGTCAGGTTGTCCCTGTCTCCCTGTCCCACCCCCCAGAGCCCCAGGACTTCGTCCCCGTGTCAGGCTCTGGAATTGATCTTGTGGAACATCCTCTGGGGGCGGCTGTGGCACTGGGGGCAGGGGGGACCCGGGGGGACAGGGGATCCCGCTGTGCATGAGAAGCATTGGACTTCTCTGGGGGGAACTGAGAGGGGGGTCTGGGATGGAGTGACCTCACCAGTGACCTCCCACAGGCCCCTGTGATGTCACAGAGCCTCCTGTGATGTCACAAAGCCCCCTCTAATGTCACACAACCTTGGCACAGTGCTGGGAGCCCCGGCACTATCCCATCAGCAGCCTCTCCTTCCTGCCCCGTCCCTCAGCTGGTGCTGCCCTTGGGGCGCTGGGCCTTGGGCTTCCTCTTCTCCCTGGGCATCATTCCCTGCCACCCACCCGCCCAGGCTGTCTGGGGAGCTGCTGCCTCCTGAGCCAGGGGCTCTGCTCTGCTGCCATGGGCACCCTGGGGCTCCTGGAACACCCCACGGGCAGGGCGGGCCCAGAGTGTCACAATGTCCCCTTGGTTCCAGCAGGCCCCGCAGTGTCACAGAGCTCCCTGCGCACCCTGAGGCCCCACATCACCCAGCCCAGGCCATTGCCATGGTTCCAGTCACTCCCAGTATAGTCACAGTGCCTCCCAGTCTCTCTCAGTATATTCCAATTGCCCCCAGCATGCTCCCAGTCACTCCCACTTCCTCCCAGTTTCTTCCAGCATGATTCCAGTTGCCCACACCATTCCGAGTCACCCTCAGTGCATACCCAGTATATGCCAGGAGCCCCCAACATGTTCCAAGCTGCCCTCAGCATGCTCCTGGTCACTCCCAGGATGATCCCAGTCCCCCTCAGTGTTGTCCTAATTCCTTCCAGTATGATCCTGGTTGCACCAATTAGCCCCTAGTATAGTCCCAGGCACTGCCAGCATGGTGTCAGTGGCCCCCAGTATAGACACAGTCACTCCCTGTTGCTCCCAGTTGCCCCAAACATGGTCTCAATTGTTCCCAGTGTTGTCCCCTCCAGAATCTTTACAGACACTCCCAGAATATCCCAGTCGCCCCCAGCATGGCTAATTCCCAGTCACCCCAGAGTCCCCGGTACGGTTTCAGTATCCCCCAGCATGACCTCACTCATTCCCAATATATCCTAGTTACCTCCAGCACACACCAGTCATTCCCAGTTGCTCCCAGTAGCCCTCAGTGTGGTCCAGTTGCTCCCAGTATTTCCATGTCCATGCTCCAAGTGCTGCTGCCAGACCTGATCCGTGGGGATGGGAATGTCCCGCTCCCTTCCCGGGGCAGGGTCACACCTGAGCCAGGTGTGCAGGGCAGGGCCTTGCCCTGAGCCCAAGCCCTGTCCCACCTGTAGGATCTGCTTCCCCTGGGCCTCTTCCTGCTGCAGCCCCAAGCCCAGCTTGGTGCTGAACAAAGGGGCTGGGGCGGGGTCATCCCCTGGCAGGGGCTGTGCACCCCCTCTGCCCCCTCCCCAAATTCCCTCCTGGGGGGCAGCAGGAGCTGGGGCAGGAGCCCTGTGGGGAGGGAAAAAGGAGGTGACACTGGGACGGTGACACTGTCCTCCCCCAAGCTCCCGGGAGGGGACACACATGGCCCCTGGGGACCCCCTCTCAAATTCTTCTGCAGCGCCAGAGGATGAACCCAAACATGGAACCCCCAAACACCGGCAGCATCTTTGGGGCCAGGTCTGGTGGCAGCTTTGGGAGTCTGCCCCAAAACCTCCTCCCAGCCCCAAAACCACTCCCAGACCTCCAAGCCAAACCCAAAGCTCCTGCCCAGGACACTTCCAACCACTCCCTGCAACAGAAATGGCTCCAAAAACCAGAAAACCCCCTTCCCATTTCCCACAAGCCTCACTCAAGTTCCCTCCAAGCCCCAAAGTCCTTCCACGACCCCAAACCTCCCTCACAACCCCCCCCCCAATAAGGCCACAAATCCCCTCCCAGCCCCACAAATGCCCCCAGGAGCCACAAAGCCTTGCTCAGTCCCTCCAGGAGTCCCTAAAACCTTTCCCAGCCCCCCAGAGCACTGACCAGGAGAGTTTGGTGGACAGGAATATCCACAGCCAGGAGCAGCTCAGGCACTCCAGCAGTGGTTTGGGCACTTTGGGGGGGACACCCCGGATAGGGAGACCCAGGCCAAAGACTGGGACAGACAACCAGAATTCCTGGAGAACAGAGGGGCTCAGGTGGACACATTCTGCTGCAACAACTACGAGATCATGGCCATGTCCCTTGGCTTGGGTGGTCCCAGAACAACTAACCCCCCCTGAATATTCCCCTCAATCCCACATTGACACTCAAATCCCAGTAAAATGATTCAGCTTTAGATCTCTTTGCTTCATTTCTTTATTTTTACCCCAGTTGTGGGTGTTTTGAAGGGATAAACATGATAATTTTTCAGGTGGGAAAAGATCTTCAAGATCACCCAGCATTGCTTGATGCCACATGAAGAAAAACTGGAAAGAGAAGATGAGATTTTTTGAGCTGTAACATCAACAAATCAGCTCTTTCCAATGAATTTCCAGTGTTGATCAGAGTCTTGATGGATGTTCCTGTCCCAGAATTCTTCCAGGTGTCTATGGGGAGCCAGAAGGACATGGAGACCACCAGCCAGGTGTCTTCCCAACCTGAATCACTGGGAATGTTGGTCACCAGGGCTCTGCCCAACGTGGGTCCTCTGATGGGGGATGGAGTTGGAGCAGAGCACGAAGCTCTTCCTGCAGTCAGGAAACTCGCAGGGCTTCCCTTACTGGTGCCTCTGTTGGTGTCTGGTCAAGTGAGAGCTCCTAGAAAAGCTCTTCCCACACTGGGGACACTCGTAGGGCCTCTCCCCAGTGTGGATGCACCGGTGGGTGATGAGGTGGGAGTTTCGCTTGAAGCCCTTCCTGCAGTCAGGGCAGCAGAAGAAAATTTAGGGGAGGATGTTGCAGAAAGAGGCTGTGGACATTGTGGCTGGAAAGCAGGGAATGGAGAGTGTAGCACTAAGAAGGTTTCCTTAGTGCAAATAACTGCACTTCCATGATGAGGACAAAACTTGCCTAAGCTGAACATTCCATCTCAAACCCATTGGATTTTAGGCAGCAATGCCAGGAAAAGCACTTCACTCCCTGCATGCATTAATGGGTGCTGGAGTGCAGAGTGCACCCAATGAACTCCCAGGGACTGGAGGCTGCACTGCGGGCTGCCAGGAAACACTTGCCAGGCACGGCAGAGGTTGTACATCTGTTCAAACTCATGGCAACTGCAGAGGATTCTTTCCAAGTCTCACTCCATCCCATTGCACAGGCACTGCTCCTGCCAGCATGTAGAGGTCAGGAACAGGGACAATGCAGGTGACAGGGACGCTGGGCAAGCAGTGAGTGCTGTGCCAGCACGGCCAGAATGGTGCAAGAGGCAGCGCCAAACAGGCTGAGGCACCCAGACCAACCCCTCTGTGCAGGCCTCGGGGTGAGCACACAGCTTCAAGAACGTCATGTGCTCATCCCACAGAGCCTTCTCTGCAGCTCTGGGGTAACCCTGTCAGCTTCCTGCTGGATTTCACAGCAGAAAGAGAAATTGTTCTCTCCTTCTGCCCATCTCAGCTACACAGAGGGGAGGGTGGGAGGCCATCTCTCCATCTGTGCACGTGTTCAAGCTAAGCCAGCCAGTCTGTAGGGTTTTAATGCAAATAAACCAGGAAGGAGAACTACAACCAACAAGAAAAACCCACACCATATCTGCATTCCAACTCCCCATTTTAAGACAAAGATTCAGCCTGTATTATCACTTTCTTCAAGAGGCTGTGCTCATGATTATACTGTGGGCTTTTCATCAAGCCTCTCAGGCACCATTTGCACCAATTAGTCCAGTGTTTTTCAGCAGAAAATGGGAATTCTGAACCACCTCAAAACAAAATATATTCCTATGAAATAACTGCAGTGGAATAAATCACAGGCTGCTGGGTGACAACCGTGGGTACCTGAGCTTTGCAACATCAACAAGAAATGAGAACCATCCATTCAAAAAGGGATAAATAGATGTAGGATGTTCCAAGAAAAAATCAAAAGCCAATTCCACCTCTGGCTTTGGAGGGCTGTGGGAGAGGGATGGGGGCATGACACTCCTGACACTTTAGAGCGTGCTTGGAGTATGTTTTGCCAAGGGGAAGAATCCAGGAGCAAGAATCTGAACGGTTGAACAGGAGAAGACTGCCTCCAAAGAGACAAGAGACAGGCAATTGACTGAAACCATCCGGACCATTCCTGAAGGGCAGAGCCTCCTCAGGAACCTCATTTCACTGCATTCTCTTCACATCCAAGCTGGGCACCAGAACCTGTGGGTGCCCAGGGCTCCAGGATTCCATGGCTGGAGGAATCCATGGGTGGAATCCATGGCTGGGAATCCAGACTCCAGGACTGTCTCCCGGGCAGCCAGAGAATGTTGGTGCCAGCGGGAGGGGCGGCAGTGCAGGCACAGCAACAGTTGAGAGGAAACTGCTGCTGTGCCTGCACCTGCTGTACCTGCTGCTGACACTGCTGCTGCTGCTGCTGGCATTGCTGCTGCTGCTGGTGGCACTGCTGCTGCTCTGGGTGCTGCTGTTGGCATTTCTGCTGCTCCTGGCACTGTTGCTGCAGCTGATGCTGCTGTTTGCATTTCTGCTGCTGCTGGCACTGCTGCTCTGGGTGCTGCTGGTGGCATTTCTGCTGCTCCTGGCACTGCTGCTGTTGCTGGCAGTGCCGTGGGGTGGCCGAGCAGCAGCACCTGCAGGCCTGCAGCCTGTGAGGCGCTGGCAGCTCAGGGCAGAGCCCGCTGACCCAGCTGGGATCACACTTGATATCAGAACCCAGGACATCCCTCTGGGTTCCCTGGGTGATCTGAGACCCTGGGAAGGGGTCCAGAAACAAACCACCAGAGTTTGATTAGAACAGCATTAATTTATCACTGGGTGTAGATGTAGAATTTTGGGGTTTAATGGAGGTTCAAGAAGGCAAGATGGAGGAATCTGGGCGTGTCCCTGTCCTTCTGCTTCTTCTTCTTGCCCTCCATCTTCTGCTGTGGTGGTGGCACTTTTGGATTGGATTAGAGTAGAAATACACAGTTTAATAAAGGTGATGGGTATTGGTATAATATTGTAAACATAGAACACGTAGTACAGAGTATAAAAGATTATGACGGGCCAGGAGGCGTTCAAACAGCCTTGGGCAGCGGTGTAGGTGATACCTATGCTGGCAGAAGAGAAAATATTTATGAACACGAATGAATAAACAATTTTGATAAAGAAATCAACGCATCCTGACTCCTTCTTCTGGCACGGGGCTTGGGAAAAAGGACTTTAATCCGCAATCTCGGAAGGCTGCCAGCCCGGGATCTGAGAACTTGAGGACGGACATGGAGAAGGGAATCTGTGCCCACGTAGTGCTCAGAGCAGGTCTGGGGCAGCGAAGGAGGGTGGATGAATTCCCATGGCTGCCAAGGGAAGGCCTTGGGGAGGGCAAGGAGGTCTTGAGCTGACACTGAGCCCTTCAAGGACCCAGGTGCCAGCTCCAGTTCATCCCACACTGAGCGGGATTCCACCAGGCCTTGGCTCAAGACAGTGAGTTGTTAAAACCGATCTGTAATGGGCCAAAAATCTCTAACCAGTTAAATTTGGGAAGTGGTGTGGTTTTTAAGATTCTGCCTCATCCAAGGTTCTTTGCCCTCTATTTATTTCCCAAGATCTTACATACAATACATGTGCATAACCCCAGCACCTCCCATGCCTGCTCTGTATTAAATGAGGCTATTAGTCCTTCATGTGTGTGCAATTCTTCTCTTGAATTGGGTCAGTGATCTCAAAGGATGAAGTCAGGAGAGTCTTCCTCAGGTCTCTGTGACCCTCTGGCACAATCCAAGGTCCCCTGCTTTGTGATTGATGGATATAAAGTCCAGGTGCTGGTCATTGTTCTTAATGGTTTCAATCTGTCCTTATAAAGGTTCACTTACTGCATTTCCTTCTATAAACAAGCTCATAATGGCAAACAATACAACAATTAGCTCTAGTTAAGGCATCTAATAATCATTAACCTATCATTTGCTTATCTACTTTACACCCTGATCCATATAAATTACTTCCATCGCTTAGCTAAAATCTTTACTCTTTAAAATCATGATTCGGTGCCTCCAAATGTTGGGGTGCCCCCTGAATGTCGGGGTGTTTCCAGCACAGCTCCCCCCCCCAAGGGTCATCTGTGTCCACGTTCACCAGGAGGAATCGACGGTGGCCGTCATCTTCTCCCGGCCTGTCAGGGTGAGTGGGGACACATGGGAACCCCCAAAATCACCTGGCTACTTCCAAACTCACCTGAATAACCCCCCAAAATCACCTGGGTATCCCCAAAAAATTACCTCGATACACCTGGATATCTCCCCAGATCACTTTGGTACCCCCAAGAAATCACCTGGATCTTCCCTGGAATCACCTGGGTACACCTGAGTATCCCCCCAAGTCTCCTGGCTACCCCCGAAAAATGACCTGGATCCCCCCAAAAATCACCTGGGACTGCCAAAAATTACCTGGATACCTCAAAAATCACCTGGGTACAACTGGGTACTATAAAGCCCACCTGGGTATCCTCAAAAAATAACCTGGGTACTCCTAAAAAATCACCTGGATACACCTGGATACTGTCGTGGGTCAGGTAGCCAAAGAATGTGTATTCTATTTCATCTGTTGTAAAAGCAGATATTTCTTTATCTCTTGTAACTCCAGGGGAGGGGGGCAGATGCCTTCTGATAATGGCCAGCTGTTAAAACCAGGTGTGTCAGTGTTTCTTATCTCCTTCACCTCCTGTCCATCCTCCAGGGAGATATCTTCTGCTAATGGGCCATTAAGGCTCATCAAGGACATGACACATTACATCATCCCATTGGGAGATGTTCCACCCCGTGGGGGGGGTGGTGGGGGTGGGGCAAATTGTTCCTACCTGGATGAAAACTGAGACTCAGGAACAGCAGGCATCTGTTTTTTTCCACCAGAGGAAGACCAGACCCATCTTGCCACCACTGGACTTTTCCTACTCCATTATTTGTACCCCACAGAACCTCATCTAGGATTTATTTGGACTGCTTCCAACACCCTGACCAACAGGGTGTCAGGTCATATCCCTGACTCTGTCAGGGTGTTTTTTTCCAGGACTTCTGTTTTGCTTACTTGCTTGTCCTTGTACTACTGCATTTGTATTTTGGTGTTTTTGTTGTTGTTGTTGTTGTTTATTCCTATTAAGAACTGTTACTCCTATTCCCATATCTTTGAACGCCCATAATTGCAAAATTGTAATAATTTGGAGGTGAGGGGGGTGACATTCTCCATTCCAAGGGAAGCTCCAGCTCTCCCTGGCAGACAACTTTCTTTCAAAACCAAGACAACTGCTTTAAGAGCCCCCGCTCTTGTTGGGTCCTGCTATAACTGCCCTTAAAAGAGCAACACCATTCCCATTGATTCCAGTACGGAGCCCTGGGGGCGTTTGGGGGTCCCAGAAGGGTTTAGGGGTTGCAAGAGGGGTTTGTAGGTCCCAGAAGGGTTCAGGGGTACCTAGTGATGCTGATGATGGTGATGTGAACCCCCTGTTAGGTGTAAGCATGGATGAGGGGATCCTAGGGAGGGTTTTTCAGATCCTGGGTTTTTTTGGGGGTCATGGTGCATTTTTGGAGGTTCCCAAGGGTTTTTCAGAGGTCCTAAAGGGGGGGATTAGGTGATCCCAGGGGGATCCCGGGGCTGCTTTTGGGTACCTGCTGGTGACAGAGATGGGGCCCCCGTGCCAGCTATAAACCTTCTCAAGGGGGTCTGACAGGGGTGTTGGGAGGTCCTGTATCAATTTTGATGTCCTGAGAGGGTTTGGGGGGGAGTCTGTATGTCTTTTTGCATTCTTGGGGAGTTTTTTGAGGGTCCCAGGATGTTTTTGTGATCCTGGGGAGGTTGGGGTGTCCCAGAAAGATTTGAGGATCCCTGGGAGGTTTTGGGGATATCTGGGCCATGCTGGTGACAGAACTGGGGACCCCGTGCCAGGTCTGAACCTTCTCACTGTGCACGGGCAGTGTCAGCGTGTTCAGGGAGATCCTGGAGGCCTGAGGGGTCACCCCAAATCCCAGGGGACCCCAAATGCTCAGGGACCCCCTGAACTCCCCTCACTGCTGGATCTGCTGCAGGCAGGGGGCACCAGCACTCGCCCCCACCCCCCACAATCACAGGGGGGCAGAAATGGGGGAGGGGCACAGACAGGTCAGGGGAACCCCCAAAGTCCTGGGGGAGGGGACATGGGGGAATCCCCATGGGGGAATGAGGGGGAACCCAGGAGGAATTTCAGGGGGGCTGGGTGGGTCATGGGGAACCCCCAGGTGTCTTGTGGGGGGTGGGGAGGGCAAAGAACAGGGCGACCCCCAGGATGGATTTGGGGGGGAACTGGATTGGAGTTTCCATGGCAGTGGATGGGGATGAGATCTGCCCATGGAATTCCATGGGAATGGGATGGCAGTGAGATCTAGCTACAGATCTCCCATGGGAACTGGGGATTTGGAAATGTGGTATTTGGGAGGGAAAAATTTGGGAACATGGGAATTCCCATGGGACCTCCATAGGTGGACCCTCCTGCTGTCCCATTCCCATGGGAATTCCCATGTTCCCAAATTTTACTCTCCCAAATCCCACATTTCCAAATCCCACATTCCCATGGGAATTCTACCCTCCCCACCTTTACTCTCCAGCACTTCCCACCCATATCTGACATATTTCCAGAGACATTCCAGGCAGGTGTGCCCCAGGGGATTTGTTCATTCCTCAGCCTCCATCTCATCCTGTTCCCAGCGCCTCTTGGTGACCTGGGCAGCTCCATCGGCCACCACAAATCCCCCGGATCCCAGCTGGAAGGAGAGGAATTCTCACTCGTTGAAGTTAAACTGATCAAGTCCACGGATGCTCCCGTGGGACAGGAGGTCACAGCCAGAAACCTCCTGCAGGTGTGGCGACCTGGGGAGAGATTGGACCCATGGAGACCCTCGGAATTGTGTCCCAGCTCCACGGAGCCACATTCCAGCCCTACAGACCCCCAGAGTCTGATGGAGACCCAAGCCATCTCTGTCCCGTTCCAAGGAGCGAACACCTGGGGATGCCCGGCCCGGGGCAGTCGGGGGCAGTCGGGGCCGTTCCTGGCCCAGGCCGAGCGCTGACAGCCGCGTCTTGCCGGCAGGGAAGGCGTAGGAGGCCCTGCAGGAACGGTACCGAGTGAGTTCGCTGCTGGCGCACGTTGGCTTTGGCAGCGTCTGTGCGGGGACACGGCTCTCGGACGGTGCCCTGGTGAGCAACGGGGCCAGCGGCGGGTGCAGGAGGAGGAAAAGGAAGATTGGGGCTCGGCTGAGCGAGCAGTGAGCTCAGCCTGCTGCTCCCCTTGGCTCGCAGGTGGCCATCAAAAGGTGCCGCGGGATCGCATCCAGCACTGGGGCGAGCTGGTGAGTGAGCAGGGCCGGCGGGATAAGCCGGGGCGTGCCGGGCAGGGATGAGCCGGGCCATCCATCAAGGTGAAAGCCTCCAGGAAGCCTCGAGAGGGAGCAGGCATGGGGCCAGCGGAGGATGCAGAGCATCCCGGGCTGGGTGCAGGATTCCCCACCCCTGGCACAGCCTCAGCCCCACTGACAGCTTTGTGGTCCTCCTGCAGCCCAATGGCACCAGCACACCTCTGGAGATGGTGCTGCTGGACAAGGTGTCCACTGCTTTCCCTGGTGGTGTCCAGCTGCTGGAGTGGCTTGAGCTCCTCAACAACATCTTGATGCTGCTCGAGTGCCCAGAGCAGTCTCAGGACCTCCTGCATTTCATTCAGGCACGGGGGTTCCTGTCCAAGGAGGAGGCAAGGGGGCTGTTCTGCCAGGTGCTGGAGGCTGTGCAGCACTGCACCAGCTGCGGGGTCCTGCACAGGGACATCAAACCAGGGAACAACCTGCTCAACCTGGCCCCGAGGCTGGGAAAACTGATTGATTTTGGCTGTGGCACCTACCTGCAAGACACAGCCTCACTTTGCAGGTGACCCAACGCAGGGGTGTGCGCCCAGTCCTGGTATCTCATGGCCCAACATCTCATGGCCCAGCCTGGGTGTAGCAGCGGGGATTCTCCCTTTTGCTGCCAGTCACAGGACAGAGTCTTCAGCCGAGTTGCTTTTGAGCAGGGGTGGGTAGGGGCCAGCTTCCAGCCCTGCTGGCAGCCTTTGCCCACCACTCTGCCCAGGACTGGCGCTGGGGCTGGGGCAGCCAGCCTGACAAAAACACCCATGGTTTGGGGTAGCAGAGAAGGGGGACCCAGAACCAGTGCAGCAGCCAGTTTGGTGTGCAGGCCATAGAGGGCTTGGACTGCTCTGCTCACCTTGTTTGCCCTGGCTTCATAATGTTTGTGGGGCAATGCAGGCACAGAGGATGAGGGCATGGTTTTTCCCCAGTACTGGGTGGGTTTTTCCTTTGCATGTCATGGTTGGGCCTTGCCAGGGCCCTCTTCTGCCCTCTTCCAGCACCAGTGGCTTCTTTTCCAACCCTGAGTTTGTAGACAAATCCCAGGTGCTGGTGAGAGGGCAGCGGGTCACCCCACGTGCCACTGGTGCAGCCCCCACATGTCCAAGAATGCTGGGGCCAGGCTGTGGAAGCAGCAGCATCCCCCTGAAGAATCCCATCTGTATTCCACAGGAACCCTGTCCTACAGCCCACCAGAGTGGATCACCACCAATTCTACCACGGCGAGGCAATTGATGTGGTTCCTGAGCCTCGGCTGTAGCAGCTGGTCATGGGGAAGCACCTGTTCAGGAGGAGATCATCTGGGGGTGGATCTTGTTCCTGCGACGTCTCTCTCAAGGTGGATCCTCATCTCTGGGCATGGGGGAAATGCCAGTGCTGGGAGACAGCAGCAGGCTCATGAGCATCCTGCTCTGGCAGCTGCTGAGGAGGTGGCACATGTCCTGCTTCCTGCTCTCCTCCAAACAGAGAATCCATGGGGAAGTTTGGGCACAGCTCTGGGCACACCCAGCATGGCCTGGGCATGGGAACAGGGTAACAACTTCTCCAACCGACTGGTGATTTCTGGTTTCTCTCTTCAGAGTGCCAAGATGTTATTAAGAGGTGTTTTTCCATGCAACCCTTGGACAGGCTGTCCTTAGAAGACATTTTCCATCATCCTTGGCTGCAGGGTGTTGATCTGCCCTAGAGGATAGGAGAGATCCATGTGCACAGTTGGATCCAGACACCTGGCAGGTAACAGCTCCACACATCTCTTGGCAATCAGTGCCAAAGCAAACCAGACTGGTTTTGTCCTGCCTGTAGATCCTAGTAGGGGTCATCAGAAGGGAACACGCAGCTCTTGGGCTGGAGGTGATCTGGGACCTGGTGTGGCAAGCACTGGTGGCCCATCCCACCTGGTTTGGCTTGTCTGATTTATTAATGGCTGGGGCCCTGGGCAGAGCACTGACAGCCTGGTCTGGCCCCCAGGGGAGGAGAAGGAACCCCTGGAGAAGCTGTACCAGGTGGGGCTGCTGCTGGAGACTCCAAGGACAACCTCAAGGATGACAAATTCCTCCACCTGGCTAGCTGAACATGATGGACTTCGATTCTGGCACCTTCCACAAAGCACGCTCCAGCCCAATTTGGAGGTGAGTCCACAGCTAGGGGGATGCTCCCAGATCTGGGCATGGCACGGCCTGGAGGGGCACCAAAGGTTCCCCCCTTTGCTGGGGCAGATGCAACAAATTCTTCACTTGGCTGCCAAGCTGCTTTTAGGCTCTGGGCAGCTGCTGAGGGGCTGGATCTGCCGTGGCTGGCTGCAGGCTGGGCACATGTCCTGCCCTCCTGCTCTGCTCCCAAGGGCAGCAGTGATGGGCAGCTTTGGGCCCAGCTCTGAGCACAGCCAGCATGGCCTGGGCACCGTGGGTGGCTGGGACAAGGGGACAGGAGCCTTCAGCTGACGGGGATTTCTGGTTTCTCTCCTTCCAGCTGGGGTCTGCAAGTGCTGAGGCTGCTCTGGGCTCTGCCAGGGCTCTGCTGGGCTCAGCCCTGGGCGTGGCTGGGCTCGCTCTGCCCTCACATTGCTCTGGCAGCTTTGCATCAGACGAGCTCATTCCAAGCACAGCGCCTGAGCTTTCTGCTTTTGCAGGTGAGTGAGACTCTCCTGCAGGCCAAGAGATTGCAATTAGGGAAAAACATCCAATTGGCAAGAACCCAAGCACTCCACAGTCCCAGCTGAATATCTGGATCTCCACAGGATATTTTGTCTGTCCAACTCCTCATTCTTTTTTGGCTGGAATTGTGCAATTGCACTTTTTTCCTCTTCTAGAAATGCCACAAGTGGGCAAAACCTGGTGAGCGGGCTCTGTCCCTGAGGCAGTGCAGTGCGGAGTTGATGGATAGAGAATTGCCCTTCTGCACCTCCAAACTAGAACAGAAAGCTGTAAGTTGGATTCTCCATCTTTAAGAATCTCCTGACAGTTTCAGAGGGAATGTGCAGCTCAATCACAGGGAGAGAAGGAAGGGCATCTTCTAAAGGATTTGGGATGTGACAGAGTTTAGATTCCCAGTCCTGCTTGGAGCTGGCAGGGTAAAAAGCAATTTCCTCTTGTTTCACACCAATTTCACCACAATTTAAAATAACAATATTGGAAAGAAACCCCAAAATCTTTTTGAAAAGGCTGCTGAGGTCAGTAAGATGCATCAATGCCATTAGCACATTTATAAATTAAATAACTGAGCTCTCTGTTTCAACAGGTCAGTTACCTCTAAATTCAAAGTTACATAAGATTTTTCACTTCACACTTGGGTTTTGTTTCTATCTTCCACTTTATAGAAGTTCTTTTCTTTTTGCTTTTTTTTTTTTTCCTTAAATCAGAACACATGCCATCAAAAAGAAGTGTCCTTCGCTGCTGGTTCCCATGTGGAGCAGCTCCCGTCCTGCTGGCTGAGCTGCTCAGGCAGAGCCCGGCAGCTCCTGGCCCTGCAGGGCTGAGGCTTTTCCCCATTTCAGGGCACAGACTGATGGAGCAGCACTGCTGAACACGGGGACACACAGAGGGACCAGAAGAAGCTGCCTTTGTCCACCTGCAGCTCCAAGGCCCAAACTCTGAGCAGACAGGGCTGGAAGAGACTGGCAGGCTCCCTGTTTGCTGTGCTGCCCCACTTGTGCCCAGCCCACCTCTGCGGGAGGCAGAGGGAGAACAAGGGGCAGCTCCCTGCCAGCCCCCAGCCCAGGGATCCCTCCAGCCCCGGGGCTTGGGGCACTGTCAGCACCCGCTGCTCCAGCCACGGCTTCTGGCACCGGGACCCCCAAACTCCTTTCTTGGCCATCCCGCCCCTCCAGCCCCAGCATCCCCACCAGGATCCCAGCAATCCCAGGGCCTCCCCACCTCAGGGTCCCCGCTCTGGGATTCTGGGGGTCTCCTCTCTTGGGGGTCCCGCTCAGGGAAGCCGCGGCTCTCCTGGGGCTCCCCAAACCCGGTGTCCCCCCACCCCTGCCGGTCCCATGCGGTCCCCACGTGGCCCCGGCAAAGCTCGGAAGGCCCAGCCCAGGAAGCCCAACCTCCACCGTGGGGGGACCCGCATGACCCTGCACCCCATCAGGGCTCTGCTGCCACTGGGACCCCCCAAAAACACCTCCCAGGGATCTGCCGATGTCCCCTCGAGGGGCATCTGCAGCTCAGCTTTGGAGCCCTGCAAGGTCCAAACATCCACCCCATAAAAACCCAAAGGCAGGGACCCCCGGGATATTTGGGGTGAGCTCCCGCTCCCCGGGCACCTGCGGGATGGGGGCAATGGTCTCAGATCTGCAAGATCTCTGAAGGAGCTGCAGATAGAGCCAGCTGTGAAAGCACGTGGGGCCTCCTCCAGCTCCTCCTCCTTCTGCTCCTCCTCTGACTCTGTCCCTCCTCCTCCTCCCTGCTGGGACAAGATGAGTGAGGGCTGGGTGACTCCCAAACCAAGCTGGGGCAGTGGAGGTTTTGGGAGGAATAATGGGAAAGGGGTGGGAGAGGGGGCACAGGGGGATCTGGGACCCACTGAGGGTCCCCCAGTTCACCCCAGGACCCCCATGCCCCAAGAGGCCCCCTAAGTGGGGGGCTCAGCCCAGGACCAGTCATTGTTCGGGGCTCCTACCCGAGACGGGATGTGGATCTGTGGGTCTCCATCAGACTCTAGGGCTCCGTAGGGCTGGAATGGGGCTCCGTGGGGCTGGGAAAAAATTCTGTGGGTCTCCGTGGGTTCAATCCCTCCCCAGGTCTCCACACCTGCAGGAGGTTTCCAGCTGTGACCTCCTGTCTCACGGGAGTGTCCATGGATCTGATGAGCTCTGCTCTGACGGCCGGGAATTCCTCTCCTTCCAGATGGGATCTGGGGGATTCGTGGTGGCCAACGGCGCTGCCCAGGTCACCAAGAGGTGCTGGGAACAGGATGAGATGGAGGCTGAGGAATGAACAAATCCCTTGGGGCACACCTGCCTGGAATGTCTCTGGAAATATGTCAGATGTGGGTGGGAAGTGCTGGAGCGTAAAGGTGGGGAGGGTAGAATTCCCATGGGAATGTGGGATTTGGAGATGCGGGATTTGGGAGGGCAAAATTTGGGAACATGGGAATTCCCATGGGACCTCCATAGATGGATCCCACTGCTGTCCCATTCCCATGGGATTTCTGTAGATGGATCTCACTGCCATCCCATTCCCATGGAATTCTGTGGGCAGAACTCACCCCTGTCCCACTGCCATGGAATTCCATGGATGCATCTCACAGTTATCCCATTCCAGAACCCCCTGCTGTCCATGTGCCTGGAAAAGTGGAACACAGGATCCTGACCTTGTCCTGCTCACGTACGGATCCCACCCCAGCACCATCGGGATCAGCTGGATGAAGGGGGATGAAATCCAGGATCGTTCCCAGCAGCAACAGCACCTTCCACACCTGGGCCAGGATTGAGGCGCTGCCGGAGGAGCGGAGCAGCACCGGTGCTGGGTGGAGCATCCCGGAATGCCAGAGCCCAGGATCTTCTCCTGGGGTGAGGCTGGGAATGTGGAATGTGGGAATTGGGAATTTGGGAATGTGGAGCAGCAGGATGGGGGTTCCCCTCCTCTCCTCACCTTCCCGTGCTTCCCAGAGCTGGAATCCAATGGGAATCTCACCCTGGTGGTTGCTGTGCCCATCATCGCTGCCATCATCATCATTCTCCTCATCAGATTCGGTATCTGGAGGCTCCAATCTGGTTCCCCCCAAACCCATCCTGGGGTCTCCCTGTTCTCCTCTCCCTCCCAAGACTGCTGGGGGTACCCCCACGACCCACCCACCCCCCTAAACTCCTCCTGGGTCTGCACACGGGGACCATGTCCCCTCCCCCAGGATGATGAGGGGTCCTGGGCTGAGCCCCCCACTCAGCCGAGGATGCGGAGGGAACTGGGGGTCCTGGTGCTGGAAGTGGCTGCTCCCAGAATGAGCCCACTTGCTCTGTCCGTGTGGTTCCAGTTTCCTCAGTACTGCCAGTATGAGCCCAGTCACTCCCAGAATGATCCTGGTCACTTCCCCTTACTCCCTTGATGATCCATCTTGCTTCCAGTATGAGCCCAGTCACTCCCAGTCATTCCCCATTATGATGCAATTGCCTCCAGCACAGTCCCAGTTGTTCCCAGTTGCAGCCACTATTATCCAGTGTGTTCCCAGTTCTCTCAGTTGTCCCCAGCATAGTCCCAGTCATTCCCAGTATGATGCCAGTCTCTCCCAGAAGGGCCCCAGTCACTCAGACCTGTCTCCAGTTTCCCCCAGTGTGTTCCCCCAGTTCCACCCAGTACATTCCCAGTGACTCCCAGTGTGGTCCCAGTCACCCCCTGCATGGTCTCAGACACTCCCAGTATATCCCCGTTTCCCTGAACATTCTCAGAGTCATTTCCAGGACCCCCCAGTTGCCTCAGCATGATTTACTTTCCCCCAGTTTTATCCCAGTCACTGCCAGTACATCCCAGTTGTCACCAGCATGCATCCTGTCATTCCTATTTATTCCCAGTTGCTCCCAGTGTATCCCCAGTAGGCTCTCAGCATAGGCCTGGTAGCTCCCAGTAACCCCCTATCAGGGTCCATTAAAACCCACTATAATCCCAGTCGGATGCCAGTCACTTCCAGTATGAGGCCAGTGGCCCCCAGTGCAATGCCAGTTGCTCCCTGTCAATTCCAGTGTGACCCCAGTAGCTTCCAGTATGATCCTCATAGCTCCCAGTCTCCCCCAGTACATCTCAGTCACTCCCAACATGCTCCCAGTCATTCCCAGTTCATCCCAGTTGCTTTCTGTGTGAATCCAGTTGCTCATAGCCACTCCCACTCAATCCCAGTATGAGTCCTGTAACCCTCAGTGTTATCCCAGCTGCTGCCAGAATAGTTCCAGTTGTTCCCAGTTCCTCCCAGTGTAGTTCCATTGTTCCCAGTATAGTTACAGATACTTCCAGTGTATCCCAGTTTCCTCAGTAAGGTTCTGGTTACCTCAGAATGATCCCAGTCTTTCCCAGTTACTCCCAGCTCCCTCAAGCATGATCCCAGTTTCTGGCAGCTGCCCTAAGTGTGGTCCAAGTATAATCCCAGTATGATCCCAGTTTCCCCAGTTGTGGTCTCAGTCACCTCAGCATGGTGCCAGTCCCTTCCAGTTGATCCTGGTTGCTCCCAATGTGTCCACATTTTCCTCCCAACACTACCTCCCAGTAACCCCCAGTCAGGATCTGTTCACACCCATTGTAATCCCAGTGGCTCCCAGGATGAACCCAGTAGGACCCAGTCACCCCCACTTTGGTTCCAGTCACCCCCAGTATGACCCCAGTCATTCCCAGATACTCCCAGTATTATTCCAGTCATGCCCTGAGTGACTGCCTGTCACTCCCAGTTTGAGCCCAGTTTCTCCCAGTCACCTCCAGGAGAGTTCCAGTCACACCCAGCCCCTTTCCAGTCATTCCCGGTCTGGTTCCAGTAGGATCCCAGTATGACCCCAGCATGGGCAAAGCTGCTCCCATTAATCCCCACTGTGGTTTCAGTCTCTCCCAGTGTATCCCAGTTGATCCCAGCACGTTCCCAGTAACTCCCACTTGAACTCTGCTGCTTCCAGCCTGAATCCAGTTGCTCACAATCACTCCCAGTCATCCTCAGTTCAGTCCCAGTTGCTGCCAGTATGATCCAGTATGATCCCAGTCTCATCCAGCATGAGCCCAGCCTCTCCCACTGTGATCCCAGTAGGATCCCAGTTGCCCCCAGACACCTTGCAGAGCCCCAGCCATGCTGTTTGCCCCCAGCCTGCCCACGGCCAGCCTGGGGCTGCTCCCGGGGCTTTTCTGTGCTCAGCATTGGCCTGGGCAAAGTGTTCTGGAGAGAGCCTGGGCAAGGAGCCTGCAGCCCCCAGGCCCTGGCCTGAGGCGTCAGCGCTGCCCCAGCAGTGCCCATGGCCTGTCCCTGCTGCAGCCCCGGCACTGCCACCCCCAGCACTGTGCCCGGCCCCGAGAGCACTCAGGCCCTACAGCAACACCAGGGCCAGCAGGGTAGCGGGGCAGGGCCACGGCAGCAGCACTGGCAACACCAAGGGCTGCTGCTGCTGCTGCTGGGCACAGCTGCTGTGCCAGCACTGATCTGCCCCCAGCTCTGCACACAGACATTGCTGCTGCAGCTGCAGAGAAGGGAACCAAAGGGGCATCTCTGCAGAAAACCTGGCTGGGAGATCCTTCAGTTCCTTTAAAGAAACCAAGAGCGCAGCCCCACGTTGGAACAGTCTGTGGCTGCAGGGAAGGTGGAGAGATAAAAAATGAGAAATGGCTCAAACAATGACATTTCTTTGTGGACAAGATAAAACAGAGGAAAAAAACCCACAACAAAACCAACAAGAAGTATCAAAAATTACTTTTATTACAAGTGATATTCAGAAATTGACCAGCAGTTTAATGTTCCTGAAAGCATCCAGTTGTCAGTCTCCACACTGCAGCCTTGAGCTCCTGGTTCCTCAGGCTGTAGATGAGGGGGTTCAGGGATGGAGGCACCACCGAGTAAAGAACTGACAGGGTCAGATCCAGGGATGGGGAGGACATGGAGGGCAGCTTGAGGTAGGCAAACATTATAATGCAGACAAACAGAGAAACCACGGCCAGGTGAGGGAGGCAGGTGGAAAAGGCTTTGTGCCATCCCTGCTCAGAGGGGATCCTCAGCACAGCCCTGAAGATCTGCACATAGGAGAAAACAATGAACACAAAACAACCAAATATTAAACAGATGGAAAATACAATGAGCCCAACTTCCCTGAGATATGAGTATGAACAGGAGAGCTTTAGGATTTGGGGCACCTCACAGAAGAACTGGCCCAGGGCATTGCCGTGGCACAGGGGCAGGGAAAATGTATTGGCCGTGTGCATGAGAGCATTGAGAAAGGCACTGGCCCAGGCAGCTGCTGCCATGTGGGCACAAGTTCTGCTGCCCAGGAGGGTCCCGTAGTGCAGGGGTTTGCAGATGGACACGTAGCGGTTGTAGCACATGATGGTCAGGAGGGAAAACTCTGCTGAGATAAAAAAGACAAAAAAAAAAAACTTGAGTAGCACATCCTGTGTAGGAGATGTGTGTGGTGTCCCAGAGGGAATTGTGCATGGCTTTGGGGACAGTGGTGCAGATGCAGCCCAGGTCGGTGAGGGCCAGGTTGAGCAGGAAGAAGAACATGGGGCTGTGCAGGAGGTGGCCGCAGGCTACGGCGCTGATGATGAGGCCGTTGCCCAGGAGGGCAGCCAGGGAGATGCCCAGGAAGAGGCAGAAGTGCAGGAGCTGCAGCTGCCGCGTGTCTGCCAATGCCAGCAGGAGGAAGTGGCTGATGGAGCTGCTGTTGGACATTTGCTCTGGCTGGCCATGGGCACCTGTTCATGGAGAAAAGACAGGGACAAGTCAGCAGAGGCTGCTTTCAGCCAAACCTGGGCCATTCCCTGCAGACTGTCCCGCTGTGACTCACCCACCCTTGTTCCTGCTCTGGGAAAACCTTCCCCCAGATCCCTGCCTGAACTCCAGTTGTGCTGTCTGAATGTGCCAGGAGCAGCCAGGCCTGTGTGTGGGGGCCCTTGAGGACCCATCCCTGCCCTGCTGCCCTGGGTTTGTGGCCATGTGGCAGAGGGACAAGGCTGGATATTCAGGATTTGTCACTGGAATCACTCCTAATGCAGACAGGCTTGTTGCCATCTGCACTCCCACTTCTAAATGACATGGAGGGAGTGAAGGAATTTTAGCCATTATTTTCTGGCCCACAAATCATTCCTGTTTCTTGTAGGTCCAAAATCCCCAGCATTCCTGCTGCACTGAGAGTTTGCCAGTGAGAGATTTTATAGGCAAAGGATTCCCTGTGGCTCAGGGAAGGTGAGGGGCTGGATGGGCTTGTTCCCAACTGCCCTGGGTTTGCAGCTTTGGCTGCAATCAGAGCACAATCACACTCCCCTGTCACCCTGGCATAAACCAGACCCTGCCCAGAGCACAGGGATCCCTCAATGTCTCCCCTCTCCAAAGGGCTCTGGGCAAGGTCTCAGCACCCCCTTCTGCCAAGGACACTCCCGGCTCCCTTGGCAAACCCAGCAGCATTTCCTCAGCTCTGGCATCTCTGCACTTCCCCGGGGCACATTCAGGGAACTCCCAGGGGCTCTGGCACAGATTTGCAGCCAGGAGGGCAGCTCAGAGCTGGGAAGGACACAGCAAGGAGATCCCCGGATGTGCCCATGATGGGATCTCAGGGAGGGGGCTCAGCTCATTCCCCTTTCCCATGGACTGCTTTGCCCACAGCCCCACAGGGCCCAGGGAAGCTTGGACACCCCATTGCCATGGCCACAGCTGCCTGGCAGGAATGCCAAGGGCAGTGCCTGACTCAGCTGCTGCAAAGGCCAGAGCCTCCCTGAGAGCACCAGATGACAGGGACAGGATCAGGGCAGTGCAGCAACAAGAGCAGATGTGGTCGTGCTGTGCCTGGTAGGGCAGGGCAATAACAGGCAGCAGAGAGTCTCTGTAAATTTTGAAACATTACTTTGATGATCCTGGGTGTCACTTTCGACTCTGAATATTCTGTGATTCTGTGATTACAATTCCTCTTCTGCTTCTCTCATCCTTCTGTTGCCTATAATCAAAAGAGAAAAAAACCCCTTGATACAGCGTTAGAACAGTAAATTAAAAACCAGACTTTATCTGAAGCTTTCAGGTGTCCCAGTGGGGATGAGGCATACCCAGCACCTGATATGAACAATTTATTAAGTTTGATTAATAAGGATTTTAAACAGAAAGAACAAATATGAGTTTCAGTTGCACAGTTACACACCCCTTGGTCAACCCCTTGGAAGAGATCCAAGGGCTTCTTTGTGGCACTTTTTTTTATGACTGCTCACATTCTAGGTAAAGAACAGGTTTTTCTTTTTGTAGGTCCTCTTCCTGATAATAAGACTATATAGTATTTCAGAAATGTATTTAGAAGCTTATGGTTCTAAAATCTAAGAGAAAGTGTAGGAAAGATACTAAATTTAATTAAGGATTACAGTTATATAGGTATGTAAAAGCAGTTTAATAGAACTCATTCATTATGATAATTTTATACCTATATAAAAGTAGTTTACAGAGCAACTAGTACATGAAAAATGTTAAAAAAGGCAAAAATCTTTTTGTCATCACCCCAAATTTCCCATCCTTCTCCAAGCAGGAAATTGAAAACACTCTCAGGAAAGCTCCTGATCTTTTCAGCAATGCCAGGCTTACCTTCTTTTGGCAAGTGTCCTCCGCAGTTGTGCCCAGGCTGGTGTGGAGCTGGGAGCAGCCCTGCCCCACACAGCCCCTCGCAGCAGCAGCAGCAGCAGCAGCTGCCCTGCTCAGGGTGGCTCCTTCCCCCCACAGCTTCTCCCCAGCGCTGGCAGCAGCTCCCCGGGCCGGCTGAGAGCTGTCCCTGGCAGGCAGCAGAGTCCCTGGGCCAGCACAGCGCCCTGGGCTGCAGGACCCTGCTCTGCACCACAGCCCTGGGCACCCCTGGCTGCTCTACACAAGAGATCATCAGAGAATGTACTCACACAGTCTGTAGGCATTGGGATGTTGCAGCTTGAGGAGATCCCTGCAGGAGCTGCAGCTGCATTGTCCTGCAGCCAGAGGTTCCTGTGCCAAGGGCAGGCAGAGATTCTCCCCCAGTCCCTTCTCAGCACCTTCCCAGCCCTGAGTGACTGAAGCTCTCTGTGCCTGTGTGCTGTGCCCGGGGTGGCTGCAGGCAGTGCCCCAGCCCTGCTGGGCTGGCAGAAGAGCTGCTCATCCAGAGAAATGTGTTTTTAAGCTCTTCTTGGTTACCAGGATCTGTCTCTATGCAGGAGCTCAGCCGAGCTCATCAGCACAGACACAGCACAAGGACTTTAATGACCCTCTCAGGGCTTTGTGCTCAGGCCCTGAACATCAGTCCCTGAGAGGGAGCTGAAGAAACCTCTCCAGAACTCCAAGGCAGAAGCCAACTCCAAAGTTTCTGGAAGTTTTAATGGGTCCCACTGAGGGACACGACACAGAAAGTGTCCCCAGGCCCCAGGCAGAGCAGAGAACTGCAGGCAGTGTCGACAGGTGGGGACAAAGAGAAGCCAAGGCTTGGTGCCCTGGGCCACAGCAGCCTCTGTGCCACCAAGGACACTGAGGAGACCCCTTGGCTTTTGCCTTGGAGTCTCTGAGAGGTTTGTGCAATCCTGGCCTCCAATTCTCTGCTTTAATGAGTCCCTTGAGAGGCTTTTTCAGTAACAACACTCTGTGGGGCTCATTCATACTTTAGAGTACTCAAAGTTTATTACAGATTTTTTTTTGACACTGATCCTTAGAGTTTGTGCAATCATGGCCCCAATTATCTGCTTTAACGAGTCCCTTGGGATTCTTAACTAGTAAAAGTACTCAGCGGGGTTTATTAATACTTCAAGGTACTCAGGGTTAGTTTAAATACTTCTTTTTGCCACTGAGTCTCTGAAAAGTTTTTGTGCAATCCTGGCCTCCAATTATACTCTCTAATTAGTCCCTTGAGAGCTTTGCACTGACACACAGTGGGTCTCAGTAATGCTTTGAGATACTCAAGATTTTTAAGATACTTTGGATTTTCCTTTGGATTTTCCATCCCACACTAAGTCTCTGAGAGGTTTTTGTGCAATCCTGGCCTCCAGTTCTCTCCTATACAGACCTCATGAGGAGCCTGTGTTTGGGATTGACCATAGTGGGACCCATAATTGCCTCAAGACACTTTGGTTTCTTCTCTGACTTTGACTACTAGAAAGGTTTGTGCAATCTCCTCTCAGGTCCTGAGGTTCCTGGGCTCAACACCAAATGCACCACGGGGCTCATTGGGATCAAGCAAGTCCTGACAAACCATGGCTGTGCCTTGATGTCCCTCTGGTCTGGTGCAGTTCACAAAGAAGCCGTTTCTCCTAAGGTTATGGAGAAGTATTTCAAAGAACTTCTAAGAAATCCGTATTCCTATTTCCAAGGTCTATTTTTCTCTTTAGAGCAGAGGTGATTGCAGCATTCAGTGATTGATATTGATCCAGAGTCTCTGCTCAGGAGGTCTGGCCTGCTCAGAGAAGCTGTGCCTTGAGGTCTGACCTTGTGTGGACAACCTTGCTCCACATTCCCCAATCCTATCCTGTCTCCCCTTACTCACCTGGGACCTGCTTTGCTTGGAGAACTGGCTGCACTCAGCCAAAACAGGAGCTTTCTTCCTTTTTTAGCAATCTAAAACTCCTGAGTTTCAGAAAATCTCCTAACGATTGTGTCAAGCCCAAGGTGCCACCAAGGAGGTTCCCCTTCACCAAGGCTGAACCATACAAAGAATGTTTGAGACACACAGGAAGTTCTGCAATAAACACAAATCCAGATTTGGCTGAAGGCAGAATTAGACCAACTGCTGAAGGACAGACAAGCTTTGAACTCCTTGCAGCTCAAAGCTCCAGCTGGGTTGTTGGGAGGTGTGTGAGTGAGGCAAGAGTGAGGGCAAGGGAACTGCAGAGAGCCCTGGAAGTGCTTGTGTGCAGCCAGGCTGTGGGGAAGGGCACTGCAGGCCTGGCCTGGGCCAGGAGTGAGGCTGGATCATCATCCCAAGCTGCCCTGGGCCATTGCAAGGGGCTGTGGCCATGGACACTGCACTGAGCGCACTGCTGGGTTTGGGTGCCAAGGCCACCTTGATCAGTTCAAGTTTCCTTGGAAAGCAGCCCCAGGAGCCATTTCTGCAGCCAGGTTCCGTGGCCACTTGCAGGCAGAGCTGTTGCTGCCCTGGGCTGCCATGGCAACCGTGAGGACAGAGTGGTGCCAGGCCTGTTCCAGGTACAATTGCACTGACACTCGATGGTGTCCTTAGGTGCCAGAAGTGGATCCAGCCACTCCCAGTCTCCTCCTTTAGATGGAATTTTAGATGGCTCCCTGGAGGGGTTTGATGTTCCATGGTGGCTGTTTGGTGTCATTTCTCCACCTCATGACTCAGCAGGAGTTTCTCCAAGGAAGAAATCAAGCTTCTGCCTGAAGCTCCCACTCTGCCCATGACAGGAACCCCTGGGAGTGTCTGGGACATTCCGGCTCTTTGGCAGCCTGGGGACTCCTGGGATGTCACCGTGGAGCCCCCGTGAGTGCCTGTGACAGATGGGTGCCTTTGCAGCCCAAGGTGCCCTGGGATGTCCCCATGGAATGGCTGTGACTGCCTCTGAGCACAGGGCTCTTTAGCATCCCCAGAAAGCCCGGGGAGGTCTCCAGGATCCTCGAGTCCAACTCCTGGCCCTGCACAGGACACCCCAACAATGCCAGCCTGGGCCTGGCAGCGCTGTCCAAATGCTGCTGGAGCTCCCAGAGCCCTGGAGCTGGGACCCTTCCCTGGGAGCCTGGTCAGTGCCCCAGCAGCCTCTGGGGGAAAAACCTTTTCCTCACATCCAACCCAAACCTGCCCCAACTCAGCTCCAGCCCTTCCCTCCAGTCCTGTCCATGGGCACCAGAGGGAAGAGGTTCCCACAGCCCCAGCCAGGGACCCGCTCCCAAGGCTGTTCCAGGGCAGCCAGGGCTGGCACCAGCTGGGATGCTCGGTTTCCACGGGCTGGGGTTTGGGAATGGGATTCCCCAATTTTGTGCTCCCACTAAAACCGTGTCACTGCTCGCTGCCCTCCAGCCTCCCACTGAAAGTACAAAAGGCAAAGATCCCAGGCTGGGATAAGAACAATTTAATGGGAACAGAAACAAGATAAGGAACAAACAGGAACAGAAACAATATTGATAACTAACAAGATAAAACTAACAATATAAAGGGAAAACTACAATAACATCAACTGGCTTGTCCCATCCTGCCTGGAAAGGACACCCTTCACCTTGGGGGAGAGATAGAGTCCCTTTCCTGGCCCTGGTAATGACCTGAGATGGGATCAAATACAATGATGGGGCCATGACCAGACCCTTATGTCCTTAGATCCCAACTCACGTCATTGGCAGGGAAAGGGACAGTTGTCCTCCCAAAATGAATCAAAGAGAACTGTGGGTCGGCAGGGCTCTTCTCAGTGTGCATCTTCTCATGCGGGATGAGGTTGGAGATGCACATGAAGCTCTTTCCAGAGTTGAGGCACTCGCAGGGCTTCCCTTACTTGTGACCCTGTTGGTGTCTGGTCAAGGCAGAGCTGTGGGTGAAGCTCTTCCCACACTGGGGACACTCCTAGGGCCTCTCCCCAGTGTGGATGCACTGGTGGGTGATGAGGGTGGAGTTGTGCTTGAAGCCCTTCATACAGTCAGGGCAGCGGAAGGGCGTCTCCACTCTCTGAATGCGCTGGTGCTTGAGGAGATCTGAGCTGGTCTGAAACCTCTTCCCACACTGGGGACATCCATAGGGCCTCTCTCCAGTGTGGGTCCTGACGTGGACAATCAGGTTGGAGCTGTCTCTGCAGCCCTGCCCACATTCCCCACACACGTAGGGCCGTTCCCCAGTGTGGATCCTCTGGTGGCGGATCAGGTGGGAGTTGTTGCTAAAGCTCTTCCCACACTCCAAGCACTCATAGGACTGCTCCCTGTCATGAAGCTGCTCATGGGCCACCAGGTCTGAGCTCTGGCTCGATCTCCGGCCACGTTCCTGGCACAGGGTGGGTCTTTCCTCCTCTGAGCACCCTGGGATGGGTTTGGAGCCCCTCGTCCTGTGGGATCTCTGGGGCTTTTCCTCTCCATTGGATTCCTTTGCCAGGGAGCCACTCAAAATGTCATCTTCCATGAGGTTCTGCTCTGGGGACTTTTCCTCCCTGGGCTCCATCCTCAGCTTCTTGTCTGGGGGAAGAAGAACAAGGAGAGGATGGAATTTCCTCTGTGCAAGAGGGAAGGGGAAGGATATCCCTCCAGGGAATCCCTGGCAGGACGGCGTCAGCAGCGGGGTTGTCCTGCAGCCGGGGGCCATGCTTGGCTGGGAGATGGAGCAGGAGAGAGGGGGAAAGGGGCAGTGACTTCCTCCTCACCTGCCTGGCTGTCCCAGGACATCTTCCTCTTCCTCACAGCTTCTACCTCCATCTGGCCAAGGTTTGGGAATGGGAAATCCTGGTTTGGGGAAAAACAACAGATGAGCACCTTGAGTTTGAAGGTCTGCCTGACCAAGTCCATCTCTAAAAGTCACCTGGAATCTGGGGTCCATAAAAACCTCATAAACACCAATATTCTTCCCTGAAAATGCCTCCAAGGAATTCCCCATCCCTGGTCTCTCCCCTTTGGTTTTCAGGGGTTCCCCCCTTTCCCAGCTGCTGGGGGTCATGCTTGTATTGAGGGTCCCCAATCTACTCAGTCCCAGCCCTCCCCAGGCTGCTGGGAGTCCTAGCAATTGGAAAAGTTCCCCCCTTATGCATCTCCCCATTTAGGGATGCAGGGGGATTTTAGGGTCTCAGGTGACCCTTCTCCCCTTTTTCTTGGCTGTGGAGTGCAGGGGGTAAAGGGAGTCCCCCCTGCTCCTCCAGGCTGCCGCTACGATCAGCCACCACCAGGACCCTCAATGTCCGCCCAAGGGGCATTTTCCACTGATCTTTGAAGTTCTTCATTCTTCAAACATCCCTCCTAAGAAACCAAGCCCAGGGACCCCCCAAGATATCTGGGCCGAGCTTGGTTTTGAAAGACAGGTGTCTGCTAAGGAAGGCAAGAGCCTCCCTTGAAATGGAAAATATAAACCCCCTCCCTCTGAATTATAATTTTGAAATGAATGGGCTCTCAAGCAAAGATATGGGAATAGGAATAACAGTGCTTTAGTAGGAAAAGCAAAATAAAAATGCAGTAGTAAAAAAAATAAGCTGACACAGTCAGAATACCTGATACCCAATTAGGCAGGGTGTTGGTAGCAGTGCAATCAAATCGTGGCTGCAGTCCTCCTGGAGTCACAGATGTGGTTTTGCTGAAGCAACGATCCTGTAGAAGGGTGTAGTTTTCCTCTGAAGGTCCAGTACTTGTGTAGATGGGTCTGGTGTTCCTCTGGGAATCCAGTGGAAACAGGCTGCTTCTGGTGTGTTAAATCTCAGATTCTATCCAGGTAGGAATGCTTGGCTCCTCCCCCTGGGTGGAGCATCTCACAATGGGATGATGGAATTTGATCAGTCATGCAGTGAGACTCAATGGCCCATTAAGATAAGATATCTCCCTGGAGGGAGTGTGGGTGGTGGAAGAGATAAAGAACACTGCCCCACCTGGTTTGAACAGCTGGCCCATTAACAGAAGATATCCCCCAGAGTTATGAGAAATGGGTCATGGAACAGTTCTTACTTGGGATCTCCTGTTGGTTTTGTTTTCAAACTGGCACACTGGGGAGAGTGGGACCATGCTGGGAACTGCTGTGAGCAGGTTGGAATTCCATGGGCAGATCTCATCCCCATCCCACTGCCATGGAAACTCCAATCCTCTTCCCCCCCAAACCTCTCCTGGGGGTTGCCCTGTTCTTTGCTGTCCTCACCCCCCACAAGACTCCTGAGGGCCCTTCAATGACGCACGCAGTTCCCCCAAATTCCTTTTGGGTCCCCCCTCATCCCCCCCACATGGATTTTTGGGAGTCCCCTGTGTCCCTTTCCCATGACTTTGGGGTCCCCCCTGACCTTTCCATCTGCTGCAGGCAGGGGGGCACCAGCACTCGGCCCCTCCCCTGTTTCTGTCCCCCTTGTGATGGTGGGGGTGGGGCCGAGTGTTGGTGCCCCCCTGCCTGCAGCAGATCCAGCAGTGAGGGGAGTTCAGGGGGTCCCTGAGCATTTGGGGTTCCTTTGATTTGGCGTGACCCCTCAGGCCCCCAGGATCTCCCTGAACACCCTGACACTGCCCGTGCACAGTGAGAAGGGTCAGACCTGGCACGGGGTCCCCAGCTCTGTCACCAGCATGGTATCCCCAAAACCTCCCAGGGATCCTCAAATCTTTCTGGGACACCCCAACCTCCCCAGGATTACAAAAACATCCTGGGTCCCTCAAAAAACTCCCCAAGAATGCAAAAAGCCATACAGACTCCCTCCCCAAACCCTCTCAGGACATAAAAATTCCCACAGGACCTCCCAACACCCCTGTCAGATCCCCTTGAGAAGGTTCATACCTGGCATGGGGTCCTCATCTCTGTCACGAGCAGGTACCCAAAAAAAGCCCTGGGATCCCCCTGGGATCACCTAATCCCCACCTTTAGAATCCATGAAAAACCCTTGGGAACCTCCAAAATTGCAGCATGACCCCAAAAACCCCCGGGATCTGCAAAACCCTCTCCAGGAACCCCTCATGCATGTGTACACCCAGCACAGGGTCCACATCACCATCACCAGCATCACCCAGGTACCCCTGAACCCACCTGGGACCTACAAACCCCTCTTGGCACCCCCAAACCCCACCTGGGACCCCCAAAACCTCAGGGCTCCCTACTGGAATTAACAGGGGTGGTGTTGCTCTTTTAAGGGCAATTATAGCAAGACCCAACAAGAGCGGGGGTTCTTAAAGCAGCTGTCTTGGTTTTGAAAGAAAGTTGTCTGCCAGGGAGAGCTGGAGCTTCCCTTGGAATGGAGAATGTCACTCCTCTCCCCTCCAAATTATTATAATTTTGCAATTAGGGGCTTTCAGGCAAAAATATGGGAATAGGTGTAAAAGTTCTTTAATAGGAATAAACAACAACAATAACAACAACAAAACCACCAAAATACAAATGCAGCAGTACAAAGACAAGCAAGCAAGCAAAACAGAAGTCCTGGAAAAAACACCCTGACAGAGTCAGGGATATGACCTGACACCCTGTTGGTCAGGGTGTTGGAAACAGTCCAAATAAATCCTAGATGAAGTTCTATGGGGTACAGATAATGGAGTAGGAAAAGTCCTGTGGTAGCAGGATGGGTCTGGTCTTCCTCTGGTGGAAAAAAACCAGATGCCTGCTGTTCCTGAGTCTCAGTTTTTATCCAGGTAGGAATGGTTGGCACCCACACACTGGGTGGAACATCTCACAATGGGATGATGTAATGTGTCATGTCCTTGATGAGCCTTAATGGCCCATTCCCAGAAGATATCTCCCTGGAGGATGGACAGGAGGTGAAGGAGATAAGAAACACTGACACACCTGGTTTTAACAGCTGGCCCAGTATCAGAAGGCATCTGCCCCCCTCCCCCCTGGAGTTATAAGAGATAAGGAAATATCTGCTTTTACAACAGATGAAATTGAATACAAATCTCTTACTGTGTCAGGATTTTTTTCCAGGACTTCTGTTTTGGTTGCTTGCTTGTCTTTCTACTACTGCATTTGTATTTTGGGTGGGGTTTTATGGTTTTGTGGTGTTTTTTTTTTTTTTTTTTTTATTCCTGTTTAAGAACTGTTATTTCTTTTCCCATATCTCTGCCTGAAAGCCCCTAATTGCAAAATTATAATAATTTGGAGGGGAGGGGAATGACATTCTCCTTTCCAAGGGAAGCTCCAGCTCTCCCTGGCAGACAACTTTCTTTCAAAACCAAGACAGCTGCTTTAAGAGCCCCCGCTCTTGTTGGGTCCTGCTGTAACTGCCCTTAAAAGAGCAACACCACTCCTGTTGATTCCAGTACAGAGCCCTGGGAGTGTTTGGGGGTCCCAGGTGGGGTTTGGGGGTACTGGGAGGGTTGGGGGGTCCCAGAAGGGTTCAGGGGTACCTGGGTGATGCTGATGATGGTGATGTGGACGCTGTGCTGGGTGTAAACATGCATGAGGGGTTCCTGGAGAGGGTTTTGCAGATCCCGGGGGTTTTTGGGGTCACGGTGCAATTTTGGAGGTTCCCAAGGGTTTTTCAGGGATTCTAAAGGTGGGGATTAGGTGATCCCAGGGGGATCCCAGGGCTGGTTTTGGGTACCTGCTGGTGACAGACATGAGGACCCCGTGCCAGGTATAAACCTTCTCAAGGGGGTCTGACTGGGGTGTTGGGAGGTCCTGTAATTTTTATGTCCTGAGAGGGTTTGGGGAGGGAGTCTGTATGGCTTTTTGCATTCTTGGGGAGTTTTTTGAGGGACCAGGATGTTTTTGTAATCATGGGGAGGTTGGGGTGTCCCAGAAAGATTTCAGGATCCTTGGGAGGTTTTGGGGTACCCACGCCGGTGAAAGAACTGGGGACCCCGTTCCAGGTCTGACCCTTCTCACTGTGCACGGGCAGTGTCAGGGTGTTCAGGGAGATCCTGGGGGCCTGAGGGGTCACCCCAAATCAAAGGAACCCCAAATGCTCAGGGACCCCCTGAACTCCCCTCACTGCTGGATCTGCTGCAGGCAGGGGGGCACCAGCACTCGGCCCCACCCCCACAATCACAAGGAGACAGAAACAGGGGAGGGGCCGAGTGCTGGTGCCCCCCTGCCTGCAGCAGATGGAAAGGTCAGGGGGGACCCCAAAGTCGTAGGAAAGGGACACAGGGGACTCTCAAAAATCCCTGTGGGGGGGATGAGGGGGGACCCAAAAGGAATATGGGGGAACTGGGTGGGACATTGAAGGGCCCTCAGGAGTCTTGTGGGGGGTGAGGACAGCAAAGAACAGGGCAACCCCCAGGAGGGGTTTGGGGGGGAAGAGGATTGGAGTTTCCATGGCAGTGGGATGGGGATGAGATCTGCCCATGGAATTCCAACCTGCTCACAGCAGTTCCCAGCATGGTCCCACTCTCCCCAGTGTGCCAGTTTGAAAACAAAACCAACAGGAGATCCCAAGTAAGAACTGTTCCATGACCCATTTCTCATAATCTGGGGGATATCTTCTGTAATGGGCCAGCTGTTCAAACCAGGGGGGCAGTGTTCTTTATCTCTTCCACCACCCACACTCCCTCCAGGGAGATATCTTATCTTAATGGGCCATTGAGTCTCACTGCATGACTGATAAAATTCCATCATCCCATTGTGAGATGCTCCACCCAGGGGGAGGAGCCAAGTATTCCTACCTGGATAAAACCTGAGATTTAACACACCAGAAGCAGCCTGTTTCCACTGGATTCCCAGAGGAACCAGACCCATCTACACCACCTGGACCTTCAGAGGAAAACTACACCCTTCTACAGGATCATTGCTTCAACAAAACCACATCTGTGACTCCAGGAGGACTGCAGCCACGATTTGATTGGACTGCTACCAACACCCTGCCTAACTGGGTATCAGGTATTCTGACTCTGTCAGCTTATTTTTTTTACTACTGCATTTTTATTTTGCTTTTCCTACTAAAGCACTGTTATTCCTATTCCCATATCTTTGCTTGAGAGCCCATTCATTTCAAAATTATAATTCAGAGGGAGGGGGTTTATATTTTCCATTTCAAGGGAGGCTCCTGCCTTCCTTAGCAGACACCTGTCTTTCAAAACCAAGCTCGGCCCAGATATCTTGGGGGGTCCCTGGGCTTGGTTTCTTAGGAGGGATTTTTGAAGAATGAAGAACTCCAAAGATCAGTGGAAAATGCCCCTTGGGGGGACATTGAGGGTCCTGGTGGTGGCTGACAGTAGAGGCAGCCTGGAGGAGCAGGGGGGACTCCTTGGACCCCCTGCAGCCCACAGCTGAGAGTGAGGGGAGAAGGGACTCCAGAGACCCTAAAATCCCCTTGCATCCCTAAATGGGGAGATGGATAAGGGGGGAATTTTTCCAATTCCTGGGACTCCCAGCAGCCTGGGGAGGGCTGGGACTGAGTAGATGGGGGACCCTCAATACAAGCATGACCCCCAGCAGCTGGGAAAGGGGGGAACCCCTGAAAACCAAAGGGGAGAGACCAGGGATGGGGAATTCCTTGGAGGCATTTTCAGGGAAGAATATTGGTGTTTATGAGGTTTTTATGGACCCCAGATTCCAGGTGACTTTTAGAGATGGACTTGGTCAGGCAGACCTTCAAACTCAATGTGCTCATCTGTTGTTTTTCCCCAAACCAGGATTTCCCATTCCCAAACCTTGGCCAGATGGAGGTAGAAGCTGTGAGGAAGAGGAAGATGCTCTGGGACAGCCAGGCAGGTGAGGAGGAAGTCACTGCCCCTTTCCCCCTCTCTCCAGCTCCATCTCCCAGCCAAGCATGGCCCCCGGCTGCAGGACAACCCCGCTGCTGACGCCGTCCTGCCAGGGATTCCCTGGGGGGATATCCTTCCCCTTCCCTCTTGCACAGAGGAAATTCCATCCTCTCCTTGTTCTTCTTCCCCCAGACAAGAAGCTGAGGATGGGGCCCAGGGAGGAAAAGTCCCCAGAGCAGAACCTCATGGAAGATGACATTTTGAGTGGCTCCCTGGCAAAGGAATCCAATGGAGAGGAAAAGCCCCAGAGATCCCACAGGAGGAGAGGCTCCAAACCCATCCCAGGGTGCTCAGAGGTGGAAATACCTGCCCTGTGCCAGGAACGTGGCCGGAGATCAAGGCAGAGCTCAGACCTAGTGGCCCATGAGCAGCTTCATGACAGGGAGCAGTCCTATGAGTGCTTGGAGTGTGGGAAGAGCTTTAGCAACAACTCCCACCTGATCCGCCACCAGAGGATCCACACTGGGGAACGGCCCTACGTGTGTGGGGAATGTGGGCAGGGCTACAGAGACAGCTCCAGCCTGACTGTCCACCTCAGGACCCACACTGGGGAGAGGCTGTATGAGTGTGGGGAATGTGGGAAGAGCTTCAGCCAGCGCTCCAGCCTGTCCCGCCACCAGAACATCCCGCTGAGGAAAGGCCGTACAAATGTGGGGAATGCGGGACGGGCTTCAACAGGAGGTCCAAACTGATCATCCACCAAATGTTCCACACTGGGGAGAGGCCCTATGAGTGTCCCCAGTGTGGGAAGAGGTTTCACACCAGCTCAGATCTCCTCCTTCATGAGCGCATTCACACAGAGGAGAGGCCCTTCTGCTGCCCTGACTGCTGGAAGGGCTTCAGGCAGAACTCCCAGCTCATCGGGCACCGGCGCATCCACACTGGGGAGAGGCCCTACGAGTGTCCCCAGTGTGGGAAGAGCTTCACCCAGAGCTCTGACTTGACCCGACACCAACGGAAGCACCAGTAAGGGAAGCCCTGCGAGTGCCCCGACTCTGGGAAGGGCTTCATGTGCATCTCCAACCTCATCCCCCATCAGAAGATGCACACTGGGAAGAGCCCTACTGACCCACAGTTCCCTGTGATTCATTCTGGGATGACACCTGTCCCTTTCCCTGCCCCTGGAAATGATGTGTGGTGGGATTGAAGAATGTGAGGGTCTGGCCATGGTCCCATCATTGTATTTGATCCCATCTCAGGTCCTTGCCAGGGGCAGGAAAGGGACTCTATCTCTCCGCATGAGAAGGGTGTCCTTTCCAGGGAGGAGAAATAACATGGCCAGGAAGCGCCAGTTTTTCTTTTTTAATTTTTCCCTTTATATAGTTTGCCTTATCCCTTCTGTTTCTATGTTGGTTTTAATTGTTTGTCGGGGGTTAGGCTTGTTTCTTTTTTTTTTTTTTCTTTCTTTGTCACCTATAGAATTTTTTTCTCAAGGGTTGCAAGGCAACTAATCACTAGATACTTATCGGTGTTTAGGTGAAACAAAAAAACATAGAGCCTGGCACTTGGCTACTCTCTTTGTCTCCAGGAGTTTCTCAAGAGGAGAGGGGGGGCAGGGAGAAAGACGGGGCTGGGGGCCAGCTTCACTTTTTGGTTCGCTCTGTGTCGGGAGAGGACGAGGCTGCCGTTGCTGCGTGGGTTTTTCACTGGCACCATAGGGATCTGATCCTGAAGAGAGCTACCATCATCTGCTCGTGTGCCCAGGAAGATCCTGATTTCTCCTTTTGCTGCCCTGCTGGAGCTGGCCCAGCCCTGTCCCACTGCCTCGGCGTTGTTTTAGAGCTGCACTGCACCGCGGGCCCGCACTGGCCTCCCTGCCGGACATCCCTGCCCTCCAGTGACCACCGACGGAGCTCCGAACTTCATCCGATCCACCAGCCCGGGATTCCCCACCGTTCCAGCTTGGTACTTTTTTTTAGAGTCCCCAGAGACCAGACTGCCCCGGTTTTGTGAAAGCAAGCTCTATCAAGGTCCCTGGTTCTGTTTTCGCTATTAATTGCTGTAGTTGTTGTTGTTTGTTTGCCTTGTTATACCTATTAGTAAAGAACTGTTATTCCTATCCCCATATCTCTGCCTGAAAGCCGTTTTAATTTTTCTAAATTATAATAATTTGAGGGGAAGAAGATTTGAATTATCCATTCCAAAAGAGGCCCTGCCTCTCTTTAGCAGATACCTGTCTTCTTTTTCAAAACCAAGACAGCCGGCTTCCAGGAGAATCTGGATGATCTCTCCATTCTCAAACACTTTTATTTCCATGTTCCCCAAAAAATGATGTCACTGATGTTCTGTAGATGTTCTTGAGCCTCACCCTTTTCCAGTGCAGCCTGGATCAGTCCATGGCAGATGGTCGGGCTGTGCTTCCACCCCTGGGGCAGTTGGTTCCAGGTGTACTGCACGCCCCTCCAGGTGAAAGCAAACTGAGGCCTGCACTCTACAGCCAGAGGAACGGAGAAAAACGCATCGGCAATGTCAATAGTGGTGTACCACCTCACTGCCTTGGATTCCAGCTCGTACTGGAGTTCCAGCATGTCCGACACAGCAGCGCTCAGTGGTGGTGTCACTTCATTCAAGGCACGATAGTCCACAGTCAGTCTCCATTCTCCATCAGACTTGCACACAGGCCAGATGGGGCTGTTGAAGGGTGAGTTGGTTTTACTGACCACCCCTTGGCTCTCCAGCTCCTGGATCATCTTGTGGATGGGGATCACAGCATCTCGATTGGTCTGATACTGCCAGCGGTGCACCGTCGAGGTGGCAACTGGTACTCGTTGTTCTTCTACCTTCAGGTGTCCTACTGCAGATGGGTTCTCTGACAGTCCAGGCAAGGTGTTCAATTTCTTGATGCCCTCTGCCTCCACAGAATCTATTCCAAAAGCCCACCTGAGTCCATTAGGGTCTCAGGTAATAGCCATTCCTGAGGAAGTCAATGCCCAGAATACATGGGGCCTTTGGGCCGGTTGCAATCAGATGTTTCTGCCACTCCTTCCCAATCAAGCTCACCTCGGCTTCTATCAGAGTCAGTTGCTGTGATCCCCTCATTACCCTGGTAATGATAATAGTTTCTGCCCCCACATGTCTTGATGGCATTAGGGTACACTGAGCAGCACATTCAACTTCTGGGGAATTCTGGTCCGGTTGGCAATCTCAAGCCCTAGGTATTTCCAAGGTGGCAGTCTCTGCACTTTGTCCTGCTGCAACTCAAATACCACAGCAGCCAAAGCAGTGATAGTCTCATCCAGAATTTGTGTAAGTACATTGTCACTGGGGTCACACTGTTGTTGCTTTTGCTACCACAACTGCGGTGGCCTGGTTTTAGGTCAGACGGCACGGCTACCACATTCTCTGTGTGGAGCTCGGGCTAATAACACACAGACACCAGTATGGTGGATGGTTAAAAGCATTTATTATCTAAAGCATGCAGTTTAAATACTCTGGGGTCTTTCACTACGTCAGAGGGGTCTTGCAACACTTCCTGAGTTAGTAGGGAGAATGGAAAAGTACTGGCACGTTGTTAGTGGGGGTTACATTCCAAGGGTGATAACTTATCCTGGGGGGTTGGGGAGTTCTGCTCTTTCCCGTTACAAACCGATATCTTCCGAGCGCCTGTCCCTTTCCATCCACATCTCCCCTCCCCTTTTCACAAAAGAACGAGGTAGTCATACATATATATATATAGGCACTAAATGAGGTAGAAGGTTAGGATTTAACAAAAGGAAAAAGGAGTTTGGAAACCTGAGTAAGTTTTTGCCAGGCAAGTTTGGAAAAGCTTGTGACTGGCAATGTTCCCTGATTAATTCACAGCATTTCATGTTGGCCTATGAACAGAATGTTAGTCCGTTCTAGGCGAGCTTTAACAAATGAGACTATCTTGTTCAGCAGGCATGGTCCGAAGATAGCAGTTAAAAGTAGCATTGCCAATGGGCCTACCAAAGTAGAAATTAAAGTGGTTAACCATGGGGATTGGTTAAACCAGGATTCGAACCAGCCTTGCTGAGCTTCCCTATCTTTCTGTCTCTGAGCCAGTCTGTTTCGGAGTTCTGCCATGGAGTCTCTGACGACCCTGGTGTGATCTGTGTAGAAACAGCATTCTTCTTTCAGGGCTGCACACAGGCCTCCTTGCTGCATGAACAGGAGGTCCAGACCTCGCCTGTTCTGCAGGACCACTTCCGAGAGCGAAGAGACTGACTTCTCTAGGTAGGAAATGGATTTCTCAATCCTCTGCAAGTCCTCATCAATGGTCACTTGCAGTTGAGACAGTCCTTGATGCTGTGTTGCTAGGGCCGAAACACCTGTTGCCGTTCCGGCTGCTCCCAGGCCGAGCAGCATTGCGATAGTTATACCTGTTATTATTTCTCTTTTGTGAAGCCGGCTAGGTTCTTCGAAAAGGTTGTATACCTCTTTGTCTGAGTGGTACAGGACCCTAGGAACAATCAGAACTTGGACACAGAAGTCGTTAGAATCATTGAACTTGGGAAGAAATACACAAGGACTTACTCTAGATCTCTGACAAACTCACATTGCTGACGCAGATGGGACTACCCACTTGTTGTTTTTTCTGTTGGGCTTTACAACTTTGGTGCAAACATTCCCTTTTCGCTTAGCTAGGGCTGCATTACCAAAACATCTGCCCCGACCTGAGACTTGACTCAGGGTAATACCTCTGCGGGGTGTGTCCCATCTGCACTGATGAGGTGCATCAGCTGTGGAGTAACTGAATGGGGTGTTTACAGCAACTCCTTCATAGAAAGGGGGTTGGACATCATAACAAAGCCAACAGGAATTGGTTAGGTTAGGGTTAGATTCATTCAGGGATAGAAAGGTAGCTTCTAACATACGAAGGATTGGGTCTGAGTCTGACCCGGCTGAACGTCCTATCTGGAGGACTTTCGCATCGCTGGTTGGGACTTCGGTGACGTTTGTGGGTAAGACTTTGGGGTGGGTCATGTTTCTCTGTGTCTGCGTGCTTTTAATCACCTTGTTGGGTCCAACCGCTCGGGATGTGATGGTTGGAGCCTGGTAATTCGCACATTCACCCACTCTTTTGACCCTTGAAGGACCACTGTCCATGCTTTACCCACTGTCCAACCAGGATGATTGGGCTGCAAGACTGTCATGTTATAGTATATACATTTTCTGAATCTAGGGATTTTATAACTGTTTCGATGGGGGTTTCCATGTACAAAGAGAGGTGTTTTGCAACCTGCGGGTGCCCAGGTGAACTGCAGGAACTTGTCGGGCTCTGGTGGGTCCCATCCAGGTCCTGATGGCCTGGCATCTGTGACTCTGGTTTCACAGCCCCAGTACCCACAGTATCCCCACCCAGGGTAATTACAATAACCTTTCCCTGGGTTTGAAGCTGGGCACCAGTAGAATAGGTACATGTGTGATGAGTGTGGAGAGTAGGAATCTACCTTTGGTCGTCCTGGAAATAGATCGGTAATACGAAGCACGAAGGATGGAGTGTTTGGTGTGGTGATGTCTCTGAGCACCTTATCGCTGGTAAGGTGTCTCATGACCCACCTGAACGGCTGATGTGGGTAGTGGTCTGGGCTGGCTTGTCCTCTGGCGACAAGCCCCAACAACAAAATCACACAGACATATCGTTGATGCTTGGGTCTCACCCGCGTGGGTTTCTCTGCTGCTGTCTGACGGTTTGGTGGTGTGTCTCGTTCCTCTGGGAGGGCATGTATGCGTTACGTGGTCGCCCCACCAGCATGTCCTGTAAACAGAAACTCACACTTCTCATTAGTCTCATCCTGCTCATTGTGAAGATCAGGTTTGATTGATTTGAGAGGACACCACCTGATTTTTCCATCCTTTTTGATAGCTGCATACCCTCGCCCTTCAAGCATCAATCTCCAGCCCCGTTCCCACTCACCCAGCTCATTTTTAATTACAACCTGCGGGCCCTCCTCTAGCACTCTGGAGGCCCAGTGTTTTTGAACGGGACTGTTTGCTTCATTTCCTCTAGGGAATTGATTCAATGCTATCAGCGCGGTTGCCAATATACGTGTCTGCTCTCCTGAGGGGATGAGTTGGTAAAGCCTTCTGCTTTTGCCAACACCTCTATCTTGGTTTTCAGGGTTTGGTTTGCCCGCTCAACTATAGCTTGCCCAGTACTGTTATATGGGATGCCTTGTACTAATGTGATCCTCCATTTGGAGGCGAATTCCTGCACTGGTTTAGAAATGAAATTGGAACCATTGTCTGTTTTGATCTGCTTGGGGATGCCAAACCACGCCATGGCTGTCAGCCAGTGCTGAATTGTGGCTTTAGAGTTAGCTTTGTGATGCTGTGTGGCTACGATCATTCCACTGAACGTGTCCACTGTTACTGCAAGCCATGCTCGAGGCTTCAGCAGTTGACACAAGGTGAAGTCTGACTGCCAGATTTCTGAGGGCTTGAGGCCTCTTGGGTTGACCCCACTGGTCCACAGGGGTGACTTCTGGCAGTGAGGACAGGTAGCCACTACATGTTTGGCATCCGCCGTGGTGATTCCGCATCTCTTCGCCAGTGCTTTGGGTCCGATGTGGAGGGATTCGTGTAGTTGGCGAGCTTCTTGCAATGTCCAGACGCCTTTCGCTGCAGCGTCCGCCTTGTCGTTGCCTATTTGGAAGTAACCTTTGACTGGGTTGTGGCTGTTGATGTGAATGACGGATACTGTGCCCTTGCGTGAGGAGAGTGCTTCTTCTAGCATCAGGGCTGCTGCTGATGTTGACACACCTGGTCCTGCCATAGCTAGGCAGAGCCTTGCCACGAATATAGAGTCTGTTACGATGTTAAGGTGCTCGTCTTGGAAGAGTCCACACGCCAGGACTACTGCTGTTGCTTCCAGTTGCTGCACTGACAGTGTGGGGTCACATGCTTTGACGCAATGCCATTGCTCTTCTGCCTGCCACACTGCTGTCGCGGTAGAAGTCGTGGAGGAAGCGTCTGTGAAAACTGTTGGTCCTGGCTGTGGTCTGTCCATGACCTTCGGCGGCATGTCTATGTCGACTATGGTCAGCAGCTGAGTCCAAGGTGGTCTGGTAGAGTAGAAGATTTCTCCTCCGAATCCGATGAGAGCAAGGGCTAGGTGCTCTTGTGGTTGACTCTGTGGTCGATTGCTTGCAGAAAGGAAAATGAATTCTCGTTGGCTCAGTCCCTAGGTGTTTCAAGGCGAGTTTCCTGCCTTTCATGATGAGGTTAGCAATGCATTCTACTGCTGGGGAAAATGCACGAGCAGGTCTTCCAAGGACCACCCATTGGATTGGTCGGGCCTTTTCAGAAGGTCCTTGGGCCAATGCTCCCACTCCCCCCTTTGGCGTGAAATGCACGTATAAGTCCAGGGGCATCGCTGGGTTCCATCTGGCAAGTGTGCCAGCAGACATCTGCTGTTCGATGAAGTCGAGGGAGCTCGCTGCTTGCGGTGTCAGCTCCTTGGGTTCCCAGGGGTGCTTTCCTTTCAGGAGGTCATACAAAGAGTCCATGACCTCAGGAGGAATCAGGACGATGTTGCGAAGCCACTGCAGCGATCCTACCAGGCATTGTACGTCATGGAGCGTCTTGATGTCTCGGTGGACTTTCACCTTGGGAGGTGTCACGTAGGAGCTTGTGATCCCCACTCCCAGGAAGGTGACGCAGGGTCCTCTCTTGATCTTCGCGCTCGCAATCTCGAAGCCGTTGGCCTGGAGAATCTCTGTGATCATGGATACCAGATGATCCACTTGGCTCGCTGATGGTGCTGAGACCAGGATGTCGTCCATGTACTGTATGATGGTTGCAGTGGGATAGGAGTGTCGGACTGGCGTCAGCGCTTTGTCCACGGTGATCTGGCAAATTGTTGGGCTGTCAACCATACCTTGCCGTAGAACTTTCCACTGGAAACGCAGGCTGGGTCGCTTGCCATTTGGGAAAACCACGGAAAAGGCAAATCGTTCCCTGTCCTCAGGATGCAAGGGTATTGAAAAGAAACAGTCTTTAATGTCCAATACTGCACATGGCTGTCCTTCAGGGATGGCTGAGTTCATAGGTAACAGTGTCTGAACTGGACCTATGGATTGGATTGTTTTGTTCACTTCTCTCAGGTCGTGGACTAGGCGATAGCCCTCTCCAGACCTTTTGGGAATTACAAACACAGGGGTATTCCATGGGCTTGTGGAGGGTTCTATGTGACCCTTTTGCAGTTCCCGTTCAACCAGTTCCAATAATGCTGCCACTCGAGGCTCTGAGAGGGGCCACTGCTCGACCCAAACAGGGTCTGATGATTTCCAAGTCAATTTGATCGGCAGCAAAGGGTGTGCAGCAGTGGCCCTCATTATAAATTTGTGATCCTGACTCCGAGCATAGCCAGGACATCTCTTCCTATCAAGGGTGGAGAGTCTTGCAAAACGTAGGGGTAAATTGCAACTGTTTGTTCTGGTCCCTTTTTTGTGTGAAGTGTTATAGCCACCAATTGGGTGCTTTTCCATGCTCTGGATTGTTCCCCCACCCCGTTCACAGGAGGGACTTCTTTAATTTGCCAATGTCTGGGCCAATGTGATTGGGGAATAATCGTGCAGTCTGATCCTGTGTCTGCCAAAAACTGAAGCCCTAAAACGTGAGGGTCCCGACTGCCATAGACCTGACATGTCCCCCACACCCTCAAGGGCTCTTTCCCTACTTTCATGACCAGGGCCACCCAGGGATTCTGCTCTGGGACGTCCCCTGCTGACCCTGTGACACTGGCACAGTTTGTGGCGGTGGAGGGTGCGTATTTGCCGCTGGTGGTGCTGCACAGTTCTGCCACTGAATGGCTGGTGGGGATGTAATACTGACTGGTTCCTGTATATAAATGGGGTATGAAGGTCCCCCACCCCACTGGGTGTTGGGAAAGATGGGCCATCTCACAGTGGGAGGAGGCTGAATGTGGCCCCCGCGCCCCCTCCCCCTTCCGTTTCCCCGGGGCTTGGATCTGCATTCCCTGGCAACGTGACCCTTTTTCCCACAGCTCCAGCAGGTCGGTCTCTGGCGCTGTTGGGTCGAAGGTGCTGCCACGGGCTGCTGTGCTGGCTGGGGACAGCTTGCTGTCCCATGATCTGCTTGGTCACACTTCAAGCATGCCATGGCATTGGTTATTGTATGAACCGCTGCCTGCATAGGTATTAGCTGTTCTTCCCTTACCACATGTTAGATCATGTCAGCCAAGCTGGCTCCTGCTGGCAGAGAGCGCAGGATGTCCTTGGTGACAGTGTTGAACTGTTGTTTCAGGCAGTCTGTCACCACAGGTCCCCTCGCAGCCACAGGCAAAGTAGATGAATCGACTGCAGCTTGTAAACGGTCTACAAAATGTGTGAAACCTTCACTTTCCCCCTGCTTAATAGTGGACCATGGTGTTGACTTGTCCACCACCCGAGAAGCCGCTCGTATGGCTTCCCTGGCTGCCCTAGTTGTTGCTTTAACTTCCTCTGCTGTGAGTGTGTTGCCTGATTCTGTGGTGTAGCCACATCGTCATGTTTGCCTAGCAGTTTGGACAGGGTAGAGCCATGGAGAGGCTGTCCCTGCCCTGAGGCTTGGGCTAAAGCAGCTGTGCATTGGTCTGACCATTCTTGCTGGAATACAATCAGCCCTGCTTTATCAAAAAGCATACGGGTTACCTGCGAGATATCAAAAGGCAGCATATCATCATTACTAAAAAGACCATCCACCAGTGTGGACACAACAGCTGAGCTAATCCCCTTTTCCTGAATCGCCTTCACCACTGCTTGTACCTCCTTTGTACTTAGCGGGGTGTAGGTTCGCCTTTGATTCTGCCGCGAGCCGGTAACTCGCATGGGGAATGCGTGTATTGTGGCCGCTGGTTTCCACTCGGCGCATGCCACCTTTATTTTACCCCAATCAGTGAGTTTGTACTGTGTTTGTTCCCCTACATTGTTGAAAGCTTTGCTCAGTTTCGCTGGAAACCTCATTAATTCTATTGTTTCCGTTTCTGAGTCCGTATCGGATTCGGAGCTCTCTATAGAACTAGCCGCGGAGTTACTACTCCATTCAGAGTCGGAAGCAGACTGCTGGTACACTTCCGGTTTGCTATGCCTTTTTCTTGGGCTCCGCCCCCGTTCCGCCTTCCGGGGGTGGGCTCGGTCTTCCCCTCGGGTTCGGCCCCGTTCCGCCTCCCGAGTCCGGCCTCTCCCCTCCTCCCGGGGGTGGCGCCGCCACGCCTCTTGGGGGCGGTCCCATTCCCACCCCCTGGGCTCGCCCCGCCGCCCCCAAGGAGGGGCCTCTCCCCCGCACGGCCGCACTGGGAGAGGTTTCCGGTCGCGTGTTTGCCCCCCCTCTCTGCCCCGCGCGTGCGCTGTAAAGACCGGCGGGTCCAGACTTCCGCTAGTGTCCCGCACGCGTGCGCCAGCGGGGGTTCGCACTTCCGGGTTCGTAACGCCGCGCGGCCCCGCGTCCCCCCCCCGCTCGGGGCTGTCGCCGCCATCTTGGCCATATGGCGGCGGCAACACGGCTGGTGCCCGCGCTCCGGCGCTGGCCTCCCTCTCGGCGTTTCTCGCCTCCCGCGCGAGCCCTCCCCAGAAAAACCGCGCACGCTCCTCCGCCCGCCGCACCGGTTCGGCGGTCGGGGAAGCCGTTACTTTCTCTGCGGGCTCCGGGGGGCGGCCGGTGTCCGGCGCGCTCCGCGGAAGCACCGCCGAAGCCGGCGGTTCGCCGCTGCCCGACGCGCCCGGGTCCCGAGAACGAGAGGTGCGGGGGGGAATGGGCGGGAAAACCGCGATTTTTTCGGGGGGTTCCGCGCGGGTTTTGGGTCCTGGGGGTCCCGCGGGGAGGTCTGAGGGTCCCCTATGGGCTCCGGGGGGTTCGGGCAAGGGCTCAGAGAAGGGTGTAGCGCGCCCGCTCCCCGCACGTCCCCGCCATTATTTCGACTTTCTCCGGGGGGGTCCCCCAGTGGCGCGGCCCCCCCGTTCGGCTGCGTAACGGCAAATAAACACGTTTTCGCAGCATTCCGAGTCTCTTGTTCCTCTATTGCTTTCCGCAATGCTTCCTCTACTTTTCCCCATGCTTTTAAATTTTTTCCACTGCCGGTGGCTTTTGTATCCTCAGCCAGTGCAGCAGTATAACTTTCCCAACCCTCTGAATTTAAAATATCTGCGGGGCGCCGTATTGCGCCCAAATCCAAAAGCCTTGCAATAGCAAGATATAAATTCCTTTAATCGCACCTTATTCCCCAGTGCTCCTGCATTAGACTTACGACCTTCGTTAGGGCTTGCATGCCGTTCACGGGTCCTTGGGGCGTCCCCCTTTTTCCTCCGCAGTGGTTCGGAACCAGCCGCCACCGCCGCCGTTTCCCCTCCAGGCGTCTTCCCGTCCCCCGAGGTTCTTTCCCGGGGTGTCGGCACCAGTTTGTTGTTGCTTTCGCTACCACAACAGTGGTGGCCTGGCTTTACGTCATACTGCACGACTGCCACATTTTCTGTGTGGAGTTCGGGCTAGTAACACGCAGACACCAGTATGGTGGACGGTTAAAAGCATTTATTATTTGAAACATGCAGTTTAAATACTATCTGGTCCTTCCCTACGTCAGAGGGTCTTACTACATTTCCTTGGGGGAGATGGAAAAGTACTGGTATTGTTTGTGAAGGAGAGAGAGGAACTGGTGTCCTTGAGATAGCTTATCTCTGGGGTTGGAATGTGCCTTGTCCCTTCCCGTTACAATCCCGACACTCTTCCGGACCGCCTGTCCCTTTCCAGTCCACATCCGTCCCATATCTCCCCCACATCCAGGGACCCAGGGTCAAAGAAAATGGTGGGCTTTGGAGGGGTGGGTGGCCAGGAATAGGTTTAGAGGTCTCGGTGCCAGAAGTGGCTGCTCCCATTATGAGCCCAGTTGCCCCCACCACGTGGTTCCAGTTTCCTCGGCATTCCCATTATGATCCCAGTCACTGCCAGTGCTTCCTTATTATGATGCAGTTTGCCCCCAGCATGGTCCAGGTTCCTCCCATTTTTATACAGTTGCTCCCGGTGTCCCCTGGTATAGTCCCAGTCACTCCCAGTATGATGCCAGTCTCTCCCAGCACAGTCCCAGTCATGCCCAGTTGCCCACAGTGTAGACCAGTCACTCCAACCTGCTCACAGCAGTTCCCAGCACAGTCCCACTTCTCCCCAGTGTGCCAGTTTGAAAACAAAACCAACAGGAGATCCCAAGTAAGAACTGTTCCATGACCCATTTCTCATAACTCTGGGGGATATCTTCTGTTAATGGGCCAGCTGTTCAAACCAGGTGGGGCAGTGTTCTTTATCTCTTTTACCACCCAACCTCCCTCCAGGGAGATATCTTCTGTTAATGGGCCATTGAGTCTCACTGCATGACTGATCAAATTCCATCATCCCATTGTGAGATGCTCCACCCAAGGGGAGGAGCCAAGCATTTCTACCTGGATATAACCTGAGATTTAACACACCAGAAGCAGCCTGTTTCCACTGGATTCTCAGAGGAACACCAGACCCATCTACACCAGCATTGTATCTTCAGAGGAAAACTGCACCCTTCTACAGGATCATTGCTTCAACAAAACCACATCTGTGACTCCAGGAGGACTGCAGCCACGATTTGATTGCACTGCTACCAACACCCTGCCTAACCGGGTGTCAGGTTGTATTCTGATTCTGTCAGTATGTTCTTTTTTTACTGCTGCATTTTACTTTAATTTTTCTACTAAAGAACTGTTATTCCTATTCCCATATCTTTGCATGACAGACTCTTTATTTCAAAATTATAGGAGAGGGTTTATATTTTCCATTTCAAGGTATGCTCCTGCCTTCTTCAGCAGACACCTGTCTTTCAACCCAAGACAGGGATCTTGACTCAGATTTTCTGGGAGGTCCCTGACTTGGGGTATTTTGGGGGGGATGTTTGGAGAAAGAAGAACTCCAAAGCTGAATGGAAAATGCTAATTGAGAGATATTGGGGGTGCCGGTGGTGGCTGCCAGCAGAGGATGCCTGGAGGAGCAGAGCCCTGTGTCCCCAGGACCCCAAAGTGGGGAGCCCAGAGAGGGGGGGAGCTCCACAATTCACAGGACTCTCATCAGCCTGGAAAGGCTGGGGGACTCCTTGGACCCCCTGCACTCTGAAGCAGAGAAAAAGGGGAGAAAGGACACCAGGACCCAAAAATCCCCAGCATTTCTATGTCAGGAGATGGAAAGAGGGATGAGCTTTTCAGATTTCCAGGACTCCCAGCAGCCTGGAGAGAACAAAGGATTGAGTTTGAAGGGAAGGGCTTCAGCCAGAGGTTCAGACTTACCATCTACCAAACTATCAAGACCAGAGAGAGGCTCTGTGAGTGTCCTGAGGGTGAGAAGAGCT